>LR749895.1:1100692-1151279 GCA_902729485.2 Mus minutoides | reverse complement strand
CTATCAATGTGTACTCTTGGGGATAAACAAGATAGGAAAGGTTGTAGCTTACGGGGGTTGTGTTTGTGTGTCAAGTTGACAAGGGCAGTATTGCTTACTGGTTTTATGTCAACTTGACACAAGCTAGAATCATCAAAGAGGAGGGAAACTTAATTTAAGGAATGGCTTCATAAGATCAGGGTGTGGGCAAGCCCATGGGTCATTTTCTTAGTGTATCTGGAGGAGGACCCAGTTCATTGTGGGTGGTGCCACCCATGGACTGGTGGTCCTGGATTCTGTAAGAAAGTAGGCTGAGCCGGGCGGTGGTGGCGCACGCCTTTAATCCCAGCACTTGGGAGGCAGAGGCAGGTGGATTTCTGAGTTCGAGACCAGCCTGGTCTACAAAGTGAGTTCCAGGACAGCCAGGGCTATACAGAGAAACCCTGTCTCAAAAAACAAAAAAAAAAAAAAGAAAGAAAGAAAGAAAGAAAGAAAGAAAGAAAGAAAGAAAGAAAGAAAGAAAGAAAGAAAAGAAAAAGAAAGTAGGCTGAGCAAGCCGTGAAGAACAAGCCAGCAAGTGGATTTCCTCCATGGCCTCTGCGTCAGCCTTGGTCTCCAGGTTGCTGCCCTGATTGAGCTCTGGTCCTAGTTTTCTTTGATGAACTGACATGGAAGGGCAAGCCAAATAAACCTTTTCTCCCCTAATTAATTGCTTTGGTCATGGTTTTACCACAACAACAGCAACCCTGACTAAGACAGTTATTTTGGGGGAAAACATTTTGTGTGGACACTGTTAAGACCAAGGATGACCAGACTGGACACAGTGCTGCCTTCTCGGTAGTGAACTTGTGTCTTCACGATTCTGAGGTGACATACATACAGAACTGAACAATAAACAAATGCAGTGCAGGGTAAGAGCCACGTGCCCTGCCCCGTCAAAGCAAGAGGTTGGAAACGGCAAAGCAGCTTGCTTAGAGCAACTCTGGCATTGTTGGTCTGAATCTAGAAGTGTGGTTATAAGCTCATGGCATGATAATAGCAACTGATAGATGATTGGTGGAAAGATGGAAGTAGATAGATAATAGCCTATGTCTATTACTGACGAGGAGAAGCATCTGTAAGGGCCAGCCCTGCCACGCTCCCACCACCCTCACCTGCTCCCGTTTTCCCTTCCCGTCCTGGTTCTGTTTTCTTGCCAGTTTGACACAAGCTAGAGTTATTTAAGAAGAGATAGCCACAACTGAGAAAGTGCCTCCATAAAACAGGGCCATTATGTGGGAGGGGGTGGGTAGGGGAGCGGGGCGGGGATGGGGGAGGGTAAGGGGAAATTTCTGGATGGCACTTGAAATGTAAATGAAGAAAATATCTAATAAAGAGAAAAAAAATTTAAAAAAAAAAAACTGGCCTGTAGGTGAGCCTGTGGGTCATTTCCTTAATTAGCGGTTGGCCCAGATCATTGTGGATGCTGCCACCATTGGGCAGGTGTATAAGAAAGCAGGCTGGGAGCTGGAGAGGCGGCTCAGTGGTTAAGAGCACAGGCTCTTAACCAGAGGACACAGATGCCCAGAAACCTCATAGTGGCTCACAACCATCCATTACTCCAGTTCTAGGGATCCACTGTCCCTAGCGCTGACAGCAGCAACAGGCATGGGCTTTGTGCACATGCTAACATGTCAGTAAAACACTCATGTACATGAAAAACAAACAGAAAAAGGAAGAGGGGAGGGGAGAAGAAAGGAAGACTGACCAAGCTGGGAGGATTGAGCCACTAACGCCCATCTCTCCTCCATGGCCTCTGCCAGCCGGGAGGATTGCGCCACCAACGCCCCTCTCTCCTCCATGGCCTCTGCGTCAGTTTCTGCCTCCAGGTTTCTGCTTTGTTTACGTTCATGCCCTGACTTCCTTAGATGATGGACACTACATAAAATAAACCCTTTCTTCCCGTGTTGCTTTTAGTCATGGTGTTTATCACAGCAATAGAGACTCTAACATATCCTTCATTTGGGAACTGTGCATATTTAAGGCTCAGTAACTGCAGATCCCAGAGGTCCACCTGGCCACAAGTGTAGGAATGAGGCCAACACAAGTGCAACCAATGGGACAGGCATATTCTGCCCCCTAGTGGCCTTCCCAGGAACTTAGGGCTGTCTCCATAGGAAGATGGCATTGAGCTGACCTATGTCTACAAGTTCTTCATCCAGCTACCAACAACCTTTAAGGCTAGGCATGTAAGGATCTGGGATTGGGGTTGTTTTGGCCAAGCAAGTAGAAAAACAAACAAACAAACAAACAAACAAAACCCCCACCACAGACCTTTTAGGTACAAAAGGCACACAGCAGGGACTTAGATGGCCTGGGCATCAGCACCCTGTTGCTTAGTTACACAGTTTGCTTGGTTGGAGTGCCCCCGTGTGGCTCATATTGGCATTTCCTGTAGCCAGACAGTCTCCTGCTCCCTTCTAAAACAAGTCTTTGTGTCAGCTTCCTGACTGTGCCTATAGACACTAAAGACCACAGAGGTCACACAGTGTCCTAAATAGGAGGCCTGGCCCATACTGGAGACCAGAGAATGATGTGAGACATGCTCATAAGAACATGCATCGGAATGTGACTTAAAAGATGAATAAATATCTCCTACCACCCTGCTGAACAGACAGGTCTCACATCTTACGCTGTTTTTACACAAGTGCACCTTTCCAGAACAAGGCTGTCTCCTGGAATCCTCCTGCTCAGCCCCACCAGGAGAAATGTCCATAGCCCTGGGAAGAGGCTTGGTGGGAAGACCATCTTGCTGAGTGACTCACAAAAGCCAGCTCACTGTCCATGGGGCGTGCCAGTCTTCCTGAGCAACAGACGCCCTTGTTTAGAGACTCGGATCATGGAAGAGAGGCTCACCTTAGAGGGCTCAGCCTAGAGGGCCTCCCAGAGCAGAAAGACACATGGGAGAGATGGACATGGGCCAACACATGAGCGCTCATGAGGAGAAGCACTTGCACAGGAGAAATGGCTACACAGCACTTCTCTTACTGTAGCTGAAAAGAGGGCTAGCCCCTTCCACTCTGGAGCACGTGCTGGGTCTCCTTATGTGACATTCTCTAAGCTCCCACCCCTGCCTTCATAAACTCCTGTCCCTCATGCTCAGCAATAGGTTCCCTGGTAAGTTCTAAGCTCTGCTCTGCCAGTGGCAGGACAGGTGGCCTCACCAGGACCACTTACAAGGAAACCACACGACATTCTTAGGTGTCTCTGCTGAATGGGCCATACTGGAGCCTAACACCCCACTGCAAGCTGTAGGTAGCCCTGGGTGTGAGGACTTGGAATTTCTGTGCCCTTCCCTCAACTGGGCAAGCTCCACCCCTTGGAGGAAGCTGCCACAGGCCTCCATGTCCCAAGAGATACACACACCCAGTATGTTCCCAATTCCCAGGGAGCCTCAGAGCAGATCTGGGAAGTCTTCTTCTCCTCGGTCACCTTTTCCTTACAATGGTCTAGCTGTGGCCCAGGAGGGACCAAGCTCTTTTGATTTGTCCCAGGGCCTGGAGCCAACAGGACCATCTTGTCATGGAATCTGTTCAAACCACAGTATAGCTAGAGCTGTCCCCCCAGCTACTCAGAAGGTCAAGTCATCAGGAACACAATGTTCACCCCTGGGGTTCAGAGTGAGTTCTGGGTAACTTAATGGAGCAGTGATTGAAAATAAAAGGTAAAAAAAGGTTAGGCATATAGCTCAAGAGTAGAGAACTTTTCTCTAATGTGCCAGGCACTGGGCTCAATTTGTGTTACATGTGTAGCGGATTGGTTTTGCCCACACTGTTGCTGCTTCTGCCATCTTCAGTGGGAACTGGGCAGGGTGGAGCACTTTATATCCCAGGGATGAGCTTCCAGTTTGTGGGGTGGGGAGGAGGGTGCCCTGTGTTCACTTGAACTCACCACTGTACTGGTGACAGGGAAGCCCCCACTATGTGGGGGGGGGCATCAGGGAAGCCCCCACTATGTGAGGGGTCTGACCACAGATGAAGTAGAAAGCTTCGGTCTCAGTTTTGCGAGCAGCAAGGTAGGGCTGGAGTGCACTAGCCATGGTAGCTTCCTCAGAGCGCACTGACATCTGAGTTAGCAGGAACAGGGACAGTGAGGAGCCCATATCTGTGGGCTACATCTAGAAATGGATTCAGGAGGCTCCCAGACTTTTGCTCTCTGGCCCACATAGCCACTCAGGCTCCTTTGGCAGGGGAGACCTCATTCATATCTCAAAAGGCACATTAAATTAAGCTAAAATAGTAGGCTTCGAATAATGCAGAAAGAAAGGCTGTCCCCAGTGGACAGAGGTTGCCACCTACCTGCAGGCCACTGTACTGTGGCTACCTTCTGAGGCTGATGGTCCCTTAGGTACATCTTGTCTTCGCCTTCTCTTCTGGACCATTTCTTATGTGCACAGGCTATGGATAAGGCCATCTTCAGCTACCTTTGTCACCTGCCCTTGCCACCTGAGGTTCTCACACCTGCTGAGGGTCTTCCAGGCTAGGAGGGTCACAACTTCACCATATTTTGGCTGTGCTTTGATCCACACTCTTCAAGGCCAGGCCTCTGCATACTCATCCCATATGCTCCCTGGCCTCTTCTCTGATCTTTCCACTGTGTTCCTGGCCAGCAGCCAGGGATAGGATTTTAGCCTTTGTGTCTGGGAGTATAGGGTAGGAGGCCAGTGAGAGGTCATGACTCTATTTGTCCTCACAGAGACACCAGTGTAACAGAACAAGGTTGGGCATGGGATCTGTCCAGCAGCAAGTGCTCAGGACCACAGTGGGTGACCACAGTGTGACACTCAGGGTCACCACTGAGACCACAGCCTTCATCTTGCCATTAGAGGCAAGTCTGGGCAGTTCTGAGATCTTCTTCCAAGAGTACTGATGGTCACTATGGGAACGAGGTGAGTGTCCAGTGTGGGCTCCAGCACAGGAGCAATTCTTACCCCTGCACGGCAGGGAGCATTACACATTGCTGTGGTTGGGGTATGGCCTGCTCTCTGGGCTGAAAGTCACCAGCAGCCAAAGCTATACCTCTCCTAGAGAGGCACTAGTCAGTTCTCGTCCCGGCTCACCCCAAGTGGACAGTGGCTGCAAGTCACAGTGCTTTTGCCTTCATCCTCCACAAGGCGGGGCACAGAGCCCAAACACTCCCAAGTCTTCAGTGTTGAAATGCAATTCCCCACGCTTTCTCTGGCACCTGCTGTTCTCTGGTCCCATTAGAGGACAAAGGTCCGCCTTCTCAGGGGGCGAGATGGGGGGGGGAGAAGCACAGGAGTTAGCGGATGAAAGGAGATGGCAGATATGACTGCTGTTCCCCTGAGAAAGATCTCTCTTCACCCTCTGGATATCAGGGCTAGGGCCCTGAGATGAACAGTGTCATTATGTCCCAAGTGTGACATAATACACTTGAGCAGAGAGTGGTGACCAAATGTGGCTTTTGTCTGCAGCCAGAGCACTGGCTCTACATTCGTACTGTTTCCATGATTGTAGGTGACCCAGTAACTTGGGGACATGAAACCTGAGCTACAGAGGACACAGAAAAATTATAAAACCACCTGCTACTGCCTAGTGAGCACTGACTTTGGTACTGGGTGTCGGTCATGAACGTGCCTTATACCCTTTCATGGACCCAGTGCCTGGAGAAGGGCTTCTGGTCTCTGAAGGGTCGGTAGCTTTACACAGAGCTTTTGGAAGACTCAGGAGTGGCCTTTCTGCTTGCCAGGGGGGAAGCAGACAGCTGCCTGGGCAGCAGGGTAGACCAGTGTCTCCCATAAAAAGGAGCAGGACCTTCACCAGGAAGTGCCGGCCTCTGATGTACTCACCAGTTCAGTGTGCCAAGAACAGCTATGACCAGAGAATGAAAGCTAGGGAGAAAAACAAGAACAAAAATAAAAACTGAAAAGGAAAGGGGGATTGGAAAAAACAGGAGAAAAAGAAAAAGAAAAAGAAGAGTTTTAGCTTGTCTGGAAAGAAAGGAACCATAATCCTATAGAGAGGGGCCGTGGCCAGCTGGAGAACAGGCAAGGACAGGGTAGGTGCAAGAGGTTTCATGAAAACCCGTAAGCTTAGGGCAACAATGCTGACCCAAATGATGATGGGAAACTAGCTACCATCCAAAGGCTCTGCAGGCTGAGCTTCTTAGGGCCAGGAGTCAATGGAGAGTCACTGAGCTGAGGATGACATCGGAACAGGACAGTCCTAGTTCCCAGCAAATGCAAAGTACCATAGTTTTGTGGTGGTTCCTTTATAAACAACAAAATATGCTGACACCCGAATAGATTTGACACTTGAAGAACTGATTGGGTTGGGTGGGGGTGGGGCCAGACTAACTTGAAGAAAACCAAACAATTATATTCAGGCATGTAGTTAAATTTGAAAGCCCAGACACAAAACATAACATTGTTCTACTGTTGATTCAAACATGAGCCCTTTGGCTAAGGTATAAAATAAAACAAGTATATAGTCTGGGGACTACTTTGCCACCTTAGAGATTTGCATTTATTTGATGGGCAAGTAGCCCATAGAGTAGCTAGCATGCTGGCCCAGCAATGAGCTACCTAGCAGTCCCCAATTTGCCACGTCTCTCTAAACAGAGTGGAAGTCTTTCTCCGGGACTCTACCAATGTCCTAAGACTGTCAGGTCAGAAATTATAATGTTTAGAAACTCAGGTAAACAGAAAACCATGTCCCTTCCCAACCTCATTGGGTGCCTAGTGTGCATGTCAGGTGTTTGCCCATGTGGCCTGGAGTTTGTTGACTGTCCCTGTTGGTACCTTCTTTCACAGCCTATGTCCTGCTCAACTCTGGGGACCTCTCTTCATGGTAGACCTATGAATTTATGTGAGGTCTGCTGAGCAGTAGCAACAAATGCCCCACAGATGGCACTCTGTCACCGTTAAAGGCAGGATGGGTTGGTTGAAGTGGCCAGCTGGGAACTTCTCTGTAGGGAACAAAGAACACCTCCAGGCTCTGGCTAGACTGGTGAGGAGGTGATCTAGAGGCTGTCCTGCCCAAACATTGCTTCCTATTCTCCAAGAGGGAATAAGATCAACAGATAGGTCCCATAAGCCACCTCTTGCTGCTGGTCACTTGGATGGGATCTTTCCTACTGGAAGGAACAATTACAAGATTCAAGAAAGCATCTGACTCCAGAAACTTGGGAACCTGCCCCAAATCACAGAGGCTATGGAACTGCCCTGAAATGAATACACGTCAACCTGCAAGGGTCAAGGTTCTCTAGGCACACACTTTTCCACTTGGTCTGAGGAGCACTGAGTCTGTCGATTCCAGTGAACAGAGGCCCTGCATGCCAGGCTGCAGAGTCAGGGTCTGGAGAAAGTGCCTGGGCAGGCACCCTAGCATCTCTGGTACTGGAGACACTGTCTGGGGATCAGGGACAAAATGTCCCTGTCCCTCTTGGGGATCATGGCCTGTGTCTTAGGAACTTTATCTTCAGACAGCCAAGGTTGATGAACCTGGAAGGTTAAACCCTTCTGCACCACAGTGGGCACCAGTATGGAAAAGGACCCCAGGTCACTGGTTCAACATATAGATCTAGAGGGGAAACTGAGGCAGTGCAAAGGCTATGGGGAGATGCTGTGTGAGGGGCTCCTGACTCTGGCCAAGTGAACCCACAGCTCTGGCCCAACAGGCTCCCTTTTGTTTGTTGCCACTCTGTGTTGCATGGGCCACTTTGCAGGCCTGACCTCAACTGGGAAGCCTGAGCTTGGGTTCTTATAATGTGATGTCAGGCAAGCCCGAGTCCCCTCCCTCCAGTTGCAGCCCCCTCATTCATCTGTTTTACCTTTTCTTCCAGCTCCTTTATTTGCCTCTTCTGGGTTTCTATTCTTTCTTCTAGCTCCTTAATTCTCTGCAACATTAAAAGAAGGAAGGTAGTCAACAATCGGAGGACTGGGCATACCAATTATAAAAGGGTCAAGATTTCCCCTCACTTATTTGGTGGACAATAGCTCACAAAGCTGTGTCTGTGTTGGTCCAGCCTTGAGCTACTCTGTGGTCCCACATCTATCCAAAGAGAATGACAGTCCTTCTCCACTTCTCCTGTGGTGGAACCTGTGTCCTCTGAGTTGGTCAAGTCAGAAACTATAGTGTTTAAGTGGAAGAGCAAGGAATTTGCCTACTGCCCTTCCCAGAGCTGTTAGAGCAACATGTAACCAGCTGTTAGCACTACCAACTGGAAGACCCTTCCTTCTGAGGTTGAGGCTCTGGGCCTTGGAAGCAGCTGAGCGCCGAGGACAGCCCACCGATGGAAGAAGAGGATAGGGTGACCTTCTTCTCCCTGATTACCCAGGAGCTCAAAGGGACCCATGGTGGGTTCATGAGTAAAGGAGCTACAGGCACATCCGAGTGGGTGATAAGCCATCTCAGAGACCTACTGGCCATCATGGGAGAGTAGCATCCAGTCCGGTGGTTTATCTAAATGTGCAGTCCCAGCTTTTTTGTATTTTGGATGGTCTGGCATGGGCTGTGTCCATAGAATCTGCTTTCAGGCCAACTCCGTACAGACGGAGGCTGTGACTGTCATAACCAACAGGGCTGGGTAATGGTCAGTTATCTGCTGTCTGCAGACAACATTCTGACCACCAGAGGACAGTATCATGTGGAAGATCTGGAAGGCAGGAGTCCATGGAGAGCTGCCATTCAAAGGCTTAGGCAACACAACTGCCAGCCTAGGAGCTAGTTAGGGAGGGTTGTGGACTGGGAGGCATAGCTGTCTGCCCTGTGGGGAGCTGGACCTTGGGAAGCCCACCCGACCCCCTATTCCCACCCTGCCCCCAGCACCTGCTGTGCAATCTGTAGCAGTTCCATGCGCTCTCTCAGGATCTGTGCGTCACGTTCTCTCAGCTCGCTCATGACCTGGCGCTTCCACTGCTCCACAGCCACCTTGAGCTTCTCACGTTCTTCTTCTGACAGCAGCTCGGCCACTTTGGCCCCGGCCTCCTGCTGCAGGGCATCATACAACATGGCTTCCAGCTCCAGGATGTGCTGGGGACAGGAGACAGGCATCAGCCCTCCCCTTCCTCAGCAGGGTCCCTACCAGGATGGACATATAACCACTAGAAGAGCTGGAGACAAACACTAGACAGGACTCCCTGCTGATGTTCCTCCAGTGTGCTTATGTTTCTGCAACAGCTGCTGCTCAGAGAAAAGGGGACTTTAGGGAAATCAGAACCCTACCGTATTACTGTTTCTTTGGTGTCATGGATGTAACCCAGAGCCTCAGGGATTTTAGGCAATAACTCTGTCAATGAGGGTCAGACCCAAACCTTGAACACCAGCCTTTTAAAACAAGTGTGATTACATGTAGCTTAGAATAAACATTTCTGAGGCTTCACATACTCCTGCTATTGAGAACTGTATTCTGGATTTTGTTTACAGACAAGAATATACCATGAGATATGCTGTGGCCACCAGAGGGACTGTCCCTGCCTTTAGTTAGCCTATAGCCTGCTTACTGTCCCTAACTAGCTTACTGTCCCTAGAGTAAATGTCACCACCATCTGACATACAGCCTTCTGCCACCTTGGGGAAAAGATAATGTAAGAATAACCTCAAAGACCTGCAGGAGGCTGTTCACTTAAGGTCACCATAGGATCCTTCTGTGCCACCCCATGAGGGACAGATGAACTAGAATGCAGATTTGAGGTACAGTGAAGAGTCTTGTTTGAACAATAAGTTTTTTAAAAGCTAGGATGACATTGAGACTGGCAGTCATTATTATCACTGCCATTACCATCATCATTGTCATTACCATTACTACCACACTACCACCACTGTTACCATTAGTCAGCGTTATCACCATCACCCCTATTACCATGAACACCATCACCCCTATCACCACGATCACCATCACCACTATCACCATGATCACCATCACCACTATCACCATGATCACCATCACATCAGCACCATCTCCAATATCACCACTATCACCATGATCACCATCACCACTATCACAATGAGCATTATCACCCCATCACCATGATCACCATCACCACTATCACCATGATCATTATTACCCCTATCACCATGATTACCATCACATCAGCATTAGCACCATCACCACTATCACCATGATCACCATCACCACTATCACCATGAGCACCATCACATCAGCATTAGCACCATCACCACTATCACCACTATCACCATGATCACCATCACCACTATCACCATGAGCACCATCACCACTATCACCATGATCACCATTACCACTATCACCACTTTCACCATGAGCACCATCACCACTATCATCATGAGCACCATCACCACTATCATCATGAGCACCATCACCACTATCACCACTATCACCATGAACACCAGCACCATTACCACTGGTAGCATCATTATTGCCATTGCCAGCATCAGTACCTTCACCACCATTGCCATTACCACCATCATCGTGATCACTGTTCCCATCACCTCCACCATTGCTGCCATCACCATCATATCATTACTACTACCATTAACATCACTGCCATCACCATTGCTATCATCAGTACCATCACAGCCATTACCATGATTGTCACCATTACCATAGTCACCACATCCTCAGTACAATAACCTCTATCACCCTCCCCACCCTCATGACTACCATCACTTTCACCATGCCCACCATCATTACTACAGTCATCCCTATCATTGCCACTACCATTATCACTACCACCACCACCATCAGCTTGGTCATTATCATCACCATAATCACCATCACGATCACCATCACCATTACCATTATGCTCGCTGTCAACATCATTATCCCCATGGCTTTGAGAGCTCCCAGCTTGAATTGAATCCTAAGGGTGCGCATTTTCACACCAGTCAGCTCTCGTACACTTCAAGTAGCCAAACAGTTGTCCTCAGAGGCATGAGGACTGCCCCCTGGATTGGCTACCCAGGTAGTGTTTGGAGGCAATCCTTTTCAGTATATCTGCTCCCTGGCAGTGTCCTCCCCCAGAGCAGGGGGTCAGATGTACGTATAGTGAGGAGTGTGATGGTAACTATCCATGTGAAGCAGCTTTAATCATAGGAGCCTAATTCACAAGCCCAGTTTTCAACCTAGAAAAGGCTCTATACTCACTGCAGGCATAGGAAACCCATAAACTCTCCTGGTGAGCAGACAGCTATAGATACAAACCCTAGCAGAACTTCAGTTGCTCAGGAGATAACAGGGAGTAGATGACAACCTGCATAGACATCCTAGAAATCTGATGGATTCAGACCAGAATTGGTCTTTGATTCTCCTAGCCATTGCAAGAGGAAGAAATGAATATCCTTACTTTCCATAAGGGGCAAAGCCACCAGCCTCAGATCTCCCTGCTAGTGAGTGACCGAGAAGGCCAAGCTCAGAGCCTTCATGCCCCAACTCCCACACCTGTCCTTAGCACACCTTAGATCACTGGGTGCTCTTCCTGAGCTACTGCCATCTGTGCTTCTCTGTGCCTTTAAAGATTCTCAATTGGACAAGACAAAGCTCTCAAAGATAGCTATCCTATACAAGTGTAACTAACTCCTGGAAAGGATTTGCAGGCTTTGGTTCCCCTAGGAAGTCTCAACAACTGAGCATTAAGTGTCCCTGTTACACCAACTATAATTCAGTGTTTGCGTGAGTTCAATGCCCTCTTGGATCAGAAAGGTTAACAAATGTTCCAGTGGAACTCAGGTTTACAAGCAGATGCCAGCAAGGACTGGCTTATCAGAACGGAAGCAAGTGCTACCTGGTCTGGAAGTGGTTTGAGTGTGTCTCCTGAGGGTTTGTGCTGGGACCTTGGTTCCAAGCATAATGGTACTAAGGTAGTGGAACCTTTAAGAGCCTAGGGAGACCATTTAGTCATCAGGAGACTATTTAGTCATTCTGCTGTTCTTAGAAGTGGTTCTCTGAGACTCAGAAGTAGAAAGCAATACTGACTTCCAAATCACCTGACTGTTCATCTTGCTGTGATCTCTTCTTTCCCCAGATACTTTTACGATGTTGGAATACAAGCCTATTCCTCACCCGAGCCCAGAAGACGCAGTTACCCAATTTTGGACTTTCAGACTCCAGAACCCATCGTCTTTATACATTACCTGATCTCAAGTATTTTTTTTAATAGCAACAGAATGCAGACTAACATAGATAATGAAGAAGCATTTGGGGGCTTTCAATGTTATCTTTAAATAGGGATATTCCCTTTGGCTTATGACTCCCCAAAGGATGACCAGATACATGCCACAGGGCAAACTTGTATTTCTCCAAGTTCAAATGAACAAAGGGAGGCTCTCCAGTAGAATTGTGTTTCCCATGGACATTCAGCTGTCTTCACTTAACTCTTAAATGCACTATGTTCTTGTTGCTTGTTATATCAACTAATGTGTCTAACTAGTTCTCAGTGTGCCTACACTCTTGTAGCCATGAATCCTTCTCTGCTTGCACGCCAGAAGTGTTGGCTGAATAAGCAGTAACACGTCCTCTGAACTCAGACTGGCAGAGAGTGACCCCACAGAGTCCTGGTGCCTCCTAAGGATTTTGAGCCTGGCCACACAGGTCTCCGAGATGTTCGCTAAGATGGGATCAGCTGGTAACTGTCTGCCACTGCTCTTACCTTGTGGGCTTGGTCCAAGGCCTGCTTCCTGTAATCCAGCTCCTCGTCCAGGTAGCCTTTCTGCTTACTGAACAGCTCCTGAAACACAGAGGGCCAGGCATAGGCCTCAGGCATTCAGACCTGGTGACATCTGCTTCAGAAGCACTTGGGGAAGTTCCACTGACCTTCTCGCTCTCCAGATCTACCATCTTCCGCTGTAGGGCTGACTCTGTCTCTTCAATCCTCTGGAGCCACTGGGCACAAACACAGTGAACAGGTGACAGGGATTAGCTCTTCCCATATGGATATCAATGTCAAACACCCCCCCCCAAATATACCCAACACCAAGGAGAAGGCCTAGAAGAAGATCAAGGGAGGCTTGGCCAAGAAACAGGAGTTAGAATTGAGCTGGCATTGTGGGCTCTAGGCACCCAGCCTGATCGAGGACCCAGCATCCATCCCACTTGACATTCAGAAAGTCTGCCACTCTCAATTTCTCTGGGAGAGAAGGGACAATTGGTTTTGGGAGCAGGTACATCTTAGAACTATGCCTGGAGAGATTTGGTGGCCTCTTTCCCAAGTTCTGTGTTTGCTGGGATCCCCTTTCCTGCACAGCTGGAGGTCTTAGGAGGGTTGATGATGGCCTGCTAAGCAAGTCTAGGCTGGGGCCAGAACCAGGATGAGACTGGGAGGCCAAAGAGAATTGGATAGGGAACCAAGGAACACCATTAGTTTTACAGGCTCAACCCAGCTTCCAACCTCTGGGAGGAGGTGGGGGTAGGAGCCTACACTGGGGAGCGTCTGTGGGGGGAGGCAGAGGCAGAGGTGTTTGGACCAGTGTTTGAATCTTCCCTTTGTAGAAGTATGTGGCAGTGCTGTTTGACTTGTCTGGGCCAGTTTCCCTAGACAGACAAGAAAGACCTAGGGGACCATGCCCCTCCCTGAAGGCCCTGCTCCCAGGAAAAGTATCTACACACAGGAGCCTGGCCCTTTCCCAAATATCCCTGTTACCTTTTCTGCCAAGGTCAGGACTGTCCTGGCTTGAATGACAACCACTTGCTCCTCATTGGTCAGATTCTGTGTGCAAAAGCAGAACAGAGTTAGAGCTGTTAAAGTCAGAGGTAGGGATGGGGGTAGGGTAGGGATGGGTGGTGAATAGGTGTGGGCTGGGGCTGTAAAAGGTACTTTTACTCTGTCATCCTCTGGATCTCTGATGCCCTTCGCCCCCACCTTGTCTATTCTGGGGCACTGTCCATATCAACCCTTACCACTGGAACACCTAAAGTCTAAGATATTGGGGCAGCTTTGCCAGCAGGCAGGCCTGAACTACATCTTGGAGTCAATTGTTTCTCTGGCCTGCCAGTAGGAAATGTTCTGGGATTGTGTCTGATGATGGCAGTCATGACACTGATGTGCTCTGACTATGAAGGTGACAGTTACTTGGTTTCTCGCTAGCAGGACCACTGAACACTTCCAGACAGGGCTCACAAGCTCAGGGTCCCTACACAGTACAGTGTTGTATCATGACAAATGCATTTAGAACTTGACCCATCGGTAGAAACTTCTGGGGTCTCCTAAGTGTGAGATCTGGCCGTATTCCCTCCGATTGCCACCCTTCTCTGCCCTGCTGGTCTGAGAGTGACCTCGGAGGCTGTGTGATGATCCTAGGGCCATCATACTAGTGGTGCTTTTAAGTAAGCAGCTATTGGGTTAAAGAAGAGTGTTGGCCCAAATCTGGTGGGACTATCACCTTAGCTGCCATTAAATCAGCTCTGTAACTTTCTGAGGCTTCAGTTTCTCTAGTTGGAAATCAGAAGTTAGAATCCATAGCAGAATTTATACCTAAGGTTAGATCCTAGGGCACAATGTCCCATAGTTATCCCTACTATGGAGCTGGGCTTTGCCATCATTGCTGTAATGGAGCCATCAAGAGTGGACATAGCCATCAGCGAATTCCCTGAAGGTACTTCTCCCTACTCTGCCACTCGCTGCTTCCCAGGAAATGGGAAGATAAGGAGAAAGGTTCCTGCCAACACCAAACCTCACACAGGAGAAGTAGGAGAGATCAACAAGCATGTGATAGTGCATGGAGGACAGATGAGTAGGTGGAGGATGGAGGGAAGAAGGGAGAAGGTGGAGGGAGGAGGGAGGGAAGAAGGACTGATGGAGGATGGATGAGTGGAATTAAAATGGATAGATGGATGGATGGATGGAAGGATGGATGGATGGATGGATGGATGGATGGATGGATGGATACTTGGTAAACAGTACAGAGGATCTATGGATAGATGGATGGATAGATGCTAAATAGGACAGAAGGATGTATGTGCATGGATAGATGTGTGGATAAAAGGTGGATGGGTGGGGAATAGTAGGCAGAAGATGGATGAAAAGATATATTAATGGAGAAGAAATTGGTGGATAGATGTCAGCAAAGGATAGCTAGATAGAAGATGTATAAATGAGTGGAATATGTATGTATGTATGTATGTATGTATAGATGCTGGACAGAATGAAATGATGAGAGGAAGGAAGGAAGGAAGGAAGGAAGGAAGGAAGGATAGGAGGTGTGATGGAGTGTTATATCTATTTTATCCACTTGGTAATTAATATTCTTTTCAGGAGTTTGTTGCAGAAATTGGAACTTTTCTCTAAATGAGATTTAGAGATTACCTATGGATGAACTCTGCTTCTCTCCTCAAATCAAAGAATTGAGAATCCCGATGATTCTGAGAAACACTCCCCCAAACCAGCACCCTGTGGTCACAGAAGTGCTATGATACAAAGAGTGTCCAGAAACTAAGCACACATGACTATAAATAGCAAGAACTAGAAGACTGGGCCCCAGGGCTTTAGGAACAATGAGCCAGGATCAAACTTTCCCCAAATGCAAGGGCTATTCTAAGCAAGTTTTTCACCTCAGGAAAGGTCTTTGTCCAGGATTGCCTATGATGAGATTGGAATGGGCTCAAGGGGCCCCTGGGCTGAGGGTTGGGCTGGGGTGATCAGCATGAAGAGGCATGCACAAGTCAGGAGAGCAACATACACTTACGGCGTTATCCCCCAGGATATCCAGCTTCTTCATCAGCT
Organism: Mus minutoides; assembly: GCA_902729485.2. Taxonomy (NCBI): domain Eukaryota; kingdom Metazoa; phylum Chordata; class Mammalia; order Rodentia; family Muridae; genus Mus; species Mus minutoides. The sequence continues at coordinate 1,135,606 of LR749895.1, read as the reverse complement.
CTGTGACCAGGATGTCCTAGGAGGCAAACAGAGGGACAGGATGATATGAGTGTTGGCTGGGTAGACCATGGACGGTGAAGGAGGAGAGGGTCTTACCGTTACACCTTCGGCCTCACAATACACCTGCAGGGGGCTCTTCCCGTCCACAAAAGGTGTATGGTGGAAGTTGATGGCTGGTGACTTCCTCTCCCTCTCCTGAGACAAAGAACAGAAGGCTGGGCATGGCAAGGGTGGGCTCTTCTCGTCCTATCTCCTCCCCCTCCCAGTGCTGTGGCCAGGGGAACACTGACCACAGGGGAGCACTTGACCCCTGAAGAGTCAAGGTGGTGCTGCCCAAACTCAACTCTAGTACAGTCCCTGGACAGAAACCTCCATAAACTTGCCCAGAAGATTGTTCCTGTATGCTTGCTGTCCCAGATGGTAGGATGCTGTCTCTATGGAGTCCTGCCCATGTGGTCCCAGAGTTCACTTGCTTATCCATTCCCAAGCACCATGGACGTTGAGAAGGCTTAGAGGACAGGCCTCAGGTAGAGTTACCCACCCGTGGAACTGGCAACAATAGCACTGGATGAGGCAACTGATGTGCTCATAGACCTTAGACAGAGGACACACACAGAGGCCCAGGATTCATGGAGGACAGACAATTGAATTCATAACCCTCCAGTGCCAAGGAAGGTGGGTGGAAGGACTCTGAGTAGTGGATCCATCTGAACTTGGTGTCCAACAGGCTTCTGCCAACTGGACTGAGAGTGAGGACACAGGACTGTGTGGGAATGTTCATCAAGGAAGTGATAACTACCCTTGCTGTAGTGAACCACTCTGCCCATCTGTTCTCACAGTGACATGGCCCCCCCCAAGCCCAGCTTGACCTTCTCCCAAAAATCTCTGTCTCTCCTCTTCTGTAGGTCATAGAAGAGGTCACAGACCAGAGTCAGCAGGGCAAAGTTGAAGGTCACTTGACCACTGCATGGTACCTCTGCCCCACTAAGAGACTTCTACAGACAAGAATGGATGTCCGCCAGGTTGTACCAGTGCCTGGGCACTGGGGGACACAGTGCTTTGCTGAGGTCATGGGTCTAGAAGCTCTCCTGGGCTTTCTGTTTTTGTTTTGTTTTCCTTTCCCTTCACAGCAATGTTTCTTGCTTGTCACCCCTCACCCTACCCCAGGTGACCTCACTCTATCCCATCTGCCCCATCCTTCTGGGTAGCTAGACAGTTGACCCCATCTGGCCTCTTCTTTCCCATGTAGTCTTTGGGCTTCTATTCATAGACTCACAAGAGCTGAGAGGTTTGAGAAGAGGAGCCCAGTGCATGGCCCTGTGGCCCACCCACTTGGGTGACCCAACCCCCTAGCCTACCCTACCTCAAGCTCCAGGATCCTGAATTCCAGCAGCTCATTCTGATCCTTTGCATCCTGGACCTCATGCTTCAGCCGTGCCTCCTCTGTCTCCATTTGTTTTATCTTAAGAATAGGAAGTGGATGAGGTGAGAAGGCGTCTGATTCTCTCAAGAGCACCCAGAGTAGCTTTCTTGGCAGTTGTTTGCCTCTGTGAGAAAAGGGGCCTTGCGAAGTACAATAGGGCTGCCCAGGGAAACAGGCTTCACAAAGATGGAGTATGAAGGGAGCTATTGAGGACAAGTTGTCCCTGTGCAACTTCTGGAGCTCAAGCTGATCTAAGGCCCAGGGGAAGAATGAATAGGTATGTGGTTATCTGGCCACATTCCTGGTTTGATGTGGAGAATTAATGTCTAATTTAATAGCACTAGTAATGAGTGAACTGGATGTAGCATCCTGCCTTCCTGAGGGTTAACACACAGGGCTGGTATGGAGTTCAGTGTTAAGTGATCAGGCACATGCCTAGCATGCACAAGGCCCTGAGTTTGATCGCTGCCATCACAAAACAAGACAAGAACCAAAGGTTAATGCAGTAGCAGATGTTCATGCATCGCACCCTTGGCAACTTCATGAAGATAGACACCCACTGTAGAGCAGACAGCTATATCCACCTCTCCCTGAACTGAACTTAGAGACCTATAAGCCTGTTTTAACATGGAGACCAGCAATGTGGACATCCTGTAAGAGAACCAACTCAGTCATCATTAGATCTTTCCACAGGAAGTGGAATATCTTGGACTGCTGCAGGGCGAACCACAGAAAGGCTTGGAACCTGTGCCCAAGCCTACCACCAGCCCACAGTCTACCACACACTGCAAGCACAAAGGCATCTTGCCAGACCCATGCACTACTGGGAGGGCATACCTTTTCTACCAGCTCTTGATTCCGTCGATACAGTGCTTGCTTCTCTTCAATCCACTTCATATCCTTGAAAATGGAATTGAAAGGCAGGCGTGAATATGCTACAAGAGATCACTGTGGGGCTACCTCCAACCAGGACTGGGCAGAACCAAGCACCAGTGCCTGCTTGTCAAGTGACCAACCATGGGCAGTGTATGGTAAGGGAAAGCTTTGTGTGGTCCCCATTCTATCTAAGGGTCTTGGACAGGTGCAGCTCACCCTGTATCAAGAAGACATCTCAGTGGTGTTCTGTGCCACTATGTGGACAGCATCCCAGGCCAGGGTTCCTGAACCAGGAACTCTATGAAGTGTAAATGTCACATGAGGACCCAGGCAAGTGGGAATATGTGGCACATGCAGGGTGGAGTCCTGATCACTTTACACTTAGGGTGACACCTGGGCAGATGACAGTTCTGTCAGAGGACATGTGTGGATGCCTCCTGACAGAGCCTCCAGCTCTGACTTGGGAGGAAATCCAGTGTGCCCAGCACATCCTCCTTACCCTCCACCACCACTCTTAAGTTTAGACCTGTGTTGGGAAGACAGCAGGGTGCCTTAGACACTGGGCTTCACTGAGAAGCCCCCCCTCACACACACACAGGCTCCCACAGAGGTGTGGTCAGGTCTATAGATAAAGGACATGGTGATCTTTTTTTATATATTAAAATAGATTTTTTCATACATCATATTCTGATTAGAGTTTCTCCTCCCAATTTTTCCCAGATCCTTCCTACTTCACCACACATGCAAATCCACGCCCTTCCTTTCTTTCTCTCATTAAAAAATAAACAGGTATTGAAGTAATAATAATAATAATAATAATAATACAAACCAAAACAGGACAATACAAAAAAAAAACAGAAAAAAAAGAGCTAAGAAAAAAAAGCACATGAAGACATATAGATGTAGAAACACACACATTTGCAAACACAGAAGTCCTATAAAAGTATACAAAACCGGACATCAACACATACAAGTAAAAGACTTGTAAGGTTAAGAGAGAAGGAAAAGGGAAAGCACATTCAAAGAACTGTAAGACAGCAAGAAACCTCCAGCAGTGACACTGAGTTTGTTTTGTGTTGGCCATCTACTGCTGGGACCGAGGCCTGTAGAATGGTTTGTGTGCCCAGTGAGACTCTGTTGGAGCAAACCAATTTTTCTTTGCAAGTGGTTATCAACTGGAGACGTCTCCTGGATTAGGGATGGGGGCTTGGGACATGGCGTTCTGATCCTTTCCCTTGGCCACTTTTCTTCTGTTGACACAAACAACAGAACAGCAATCACCTGTGACATGACCTAACTGTGCTGACTGGCTGTGCATGGTATGGTCTGAACACCATCAATGCATGGTGGCCAGGGAATGGAGGTAATGGGTTCTGTGTGTCAAGAGACAACTGGTTCTATGGCACTGAATTCTAGGACAATGGCCATGGAGTGTCTTTCTGCTTGTCCAACTAGTAGCTAATACATGGGGAGCCACCTGGTGTTGGGGCTGGACAAGGACCAAGGGAGAATGGCCACAGGGGACAGATCCCTCCAAGGGATTGAAGAATGTTTAAGTGGTGTTCTAGTATGAAGAGTGGTAACAAACACCTTGAGTCACTTGAGTCCAGGGAAATGATGGGTCCCCAGAAACCCAGGTCAGGAGCTAAGCTAGGAGAAGCTTAGAATTTCCCCTCTGGAATCACTATGCCTGACATTAAGCTGTACTACAGAGCAATTTTGATAAAAACTGCATGGTACTGGTACAGCAACAGACAGATAGATCAATGGAATAGAATTGAAGACCCAGAAATGAACCCACACACCTATGGTCACTTGATCTTTGACAAGGGAGCTAAAACCATCCAGTGGAAAAAGAACAGCATTTTCAACAAATGGTGCTGGCACAACTGGCTGTTATCATGCAGAAGAATTCGAATTGATCCATTCTTATCTCCTTGTACAAAGCTTAAGTCTAAGTGGATCAAAGACCTCCACATAAAACCAGAGACACTGACATAGAGGAGAAAGTGGGGAAAACCATCGAAGATATGGGCACAAGGGAAAAATTCCTAAACAGAACAGCAATGGCCTGTGCGGTAAGATCAAGAATTGACAAATGGGACCTTATAAAATTGCAAAGCTTCTGTAAAGCAAAAGACACAGTCAGCAAGACAAAAAGGCCACCAACAGATTGGGAAAGGATTTTTACCAATCCTAAATCTGATAGGGGACTAATATCCAACATCTACAAAGAGCTAAAGAAGCTGGACTCCAGAAAAACGAATAACCCCATTAAACAAAGAATTCTCAACTGAGAAATTCTGAATGGCTGAGAAACATCTGAAAAAATGTTCAACATCCTTAATCATCAGGGAAATGCAAATCAAAACCACACTGAGATTCCACCTCACACCAGTCAGAATGGCTAAGATCAAAAATTCAGGTGACAGCAGATGTTGGCGAGGATGTGGAGAAAGAGGAACACTCCTCCATTGCTGGTGGGATTGCTAGCTTGTACAACCACTCTGGAAGTCAGTCTGGTGTTTTCTCAGAAAATTGGACATAGTACCACCAGAGGATCCAGCAATACCTCTCCTGGGCATATACCCAGAAGATGTTCCAACTGGTAAAAAGGACACATGCTCCACTATGTTCATAGTAGCCTTATTTATAATAGCCAGAAGCTGGAAAGAACCCAGATGTCCCTCAACAGAGAAATGGATACAGAAAATGTGGTACATTTACACAATGGAGTACTATTCAGCTATTAAAAAATGAATTTATGAAATTCTTGGGCAAATGGAGGACATAATCCTTAGTGAGGTAACCCAATCACAAAAGAAGTCATTGGATATGCGCTCACTGATAAATGGATATTAGCCCAGAAACTTAGAATACCCAAGATACAATTCCCAAAACACAAGAAAATCAAGAAGGAAGACCAGCGCGTGGATACTTCATTCCTCCTTTGAATAGGAAACAAAATACCCATGAAAGGAGTTACAGAGACAAAGTTTAGAGCTAAGATGAAAGGATGGACCATACAGAGACTAACCCACCGGGGGATCCATCCCATAATCAGTCACTAAACTCAGTCACTATTGCATAGGACAGCAAGTGTTTACTGAAGGGACCCTGATATAGCTGTCTTGTACAGAAGTGGATGCTCATGGTCATCTATAAGATGGAGCACGGGGCCCACATTGGAGAAGCTAGAGATAGAACCCCAGGAGCTGAAGGAGTCTGCAACCCTAGAAGAGGATCAACAATATGAACTAACCAGAACCCTCAGAACTCGTGTCTCTAGCTCCATATGTAGCAGAAGATGTCCTAGTTGGCCACCATTGGGAGGAGAGGCCCCTTGGTATTGCAATCTTTATATGCCCCAATACAGGGGAACGCCAGGGCCAAGAAGTGGGGGTGGGTGGGCAGGGGAGCAGGGTGGGGGGAGGGGGGAGGGAACTTTTGGGATAGCATTTGAAATGTAAATTAAGAAAATATCTAATAAAAAATTGAAAAAAAAAAAAGAATTTCCCCTCTGATGTCTATGGCAAGAGTACATAGGACCTAAGGTTCTGGCCCTGACTCAGAACAAGCCAAGGAGTAGCTTTGTCCTGTAGGTAGGTAGACTCTTGCTTTGCTTGCGGCTTGCTAAGGAATTCCTTCCAGATATTAGAAACTGTGACACCTACATATGGTACCTGCTCAGCTTCACACTATGGGGTGAACACTTCCTATATAGATATGCACTTACCCACTCCATTCCTCTTTAACAGGAACCTTGGGGACCACTGAGGACGACGCCTCTCCCAGGACTCCCTAGCACAGATACAGGATGCTAACGCTACAAGCAACCAGAACTCACCTGCCCTTGCTCAGCCAGAGCCTTTTCCAGGTCCTCCACCCGTGTCTGTGCTCTCTGTATCTCTGCTTGCAGCTGCTCACGGGTCTGTAGGATAGGAGGAAGAATACATCAAATTTTCTCTAACAGCCCAGACAGACAGAGATACTCAAAGATGCAGGCTGCAGAGTGCCATGCCTCAGTCTGGCTCATTGAGAAGTGGTTGTGTTGTTTTGCCGAAAACCCTAAGCTGCCAAATTGCCTCTTTCGCTGTGGAGTGAATAGGGAGATCGTGGCCAACCAGAGCCAAGACCTCACAGCTGCCTGATCAGAAGAGCCCCACTTCCCCCAGGAAGAGGCCTGTCTCCTTACTGCGTCAGCCAATGTTCTGAAAGCAGCTGTCCCTGGAAGGCAGTGAAAAGGACCCCCTTTCCTGTGTCCCTCCCTGAGGCTTGATGCCCTCACTGCTTCCTAATAACCAGCATAGAGCCCCCACCCACACTCCCAGCCCTGCTGGTCAGTGTTGCCTGGATGCTGCTGACAGATGGACCGTGTCCAGAGAAGCAGACGGGAGCCTTGCAGCTCTCCTGCTTGCAAACCCAGACTTCCACACTGTCCTTAGCATAACTGGGCTTTCAGAGTCTGCAGAGGTGGTGTCATCTAAGAAGACTTGGGCCCTGTGTACGCCATCTACAGCCTTTGGTAGAGACAAGGACCCTCACCCACATCTGTGCTTCCACCATCTATGCCAGCTCCACCCCTAGCTCACACTAACCGCTCACACCAATCCAGCCTCAGGCTCCATAGCACTGACTTGTTATGGCTTCCGTTCTAATACCCAGGACCCAGTAACTGTGGGATAAAGGGGTTTAGCTCAAAAGTTTAGGCAAGTGGAGTGTCCCTGTAGGGCCTTAGGAACAAGTGGGGAGGAGCTGAGTGGGAGCTGGAACGTCGCAGAGTAGAAGTCATTTAGACCTTAACTTCTCGTTCTGCATCCAGGGTCCCTCCAACTTGTTCCTGCAGCAAGGCATAGGCTCGCTGTAGTGCCTGGTACTCCATGGTCAGCTGCCGGAACCTCAGCTCGGTCTCTTCCTTGGCCATACCCTAGGGAAACACATGGATACCACATAGGCACCACATGTGTGAAGAGAGACTTGGCATTAACCTGGGCCCCCCACAGTAGCACCCCAAAACGGCCGGGCCCCACTCTTCCCAGTGAGGTATAGTGAATAATCTAAGCGTGCCAGGAGGACTCTTCAGCCTGTGGGGAGGCTTTCCTGAGGAGACAGGGCATGGTATAGCTGAGTTAGGCATGATGAAGATTGGTAGCCAGTGACCAGGGGTTCTGTTGGAACTCCTATCTGCCCTGACTCAGAGGGCTCTTTATGATAGAGGAGGCTCCCCCACAGTTCTGCTGGCAGAAACGGGTCATTAGTAGTACACAGGGCTTTGTGTCTGGCAGTACAGCTTTCCTACAGTCCTGTGCCAAGATTGTTTACTTCAGCCTCACACCGGCAGAATCAGCCCTGGATATGTGCTTCTAGCTGCGCTGGCACCTGCTGCCATAGTAGAGAGCAGAATCAAGCAGGTCTGATGTCACTGTGAAGCCCTGCTATCCCTCAGTTTGGAGAGTAGGCCATATGTAGGAGTGACTGAATCCATCTTTCCTCCCTGTCCACTTGTTCCCCAAGGCTGATGGTAGCAGAAGTGCTATGATAGCCTAGATTTCTAAGCAAGTCCAAAGTCTTTGGGTCATCCTCCTACACCCCCAAGGAAGCCCATGTGCAGCTTTGCCACTGGGCCTGGTCAAGGCTGTGAACCACCACTTCCTGTCCATAGGGACTGGAGCAGTCCCCACAAAGACAAGGTAAGGTGGTTGCTGGACTTGATTTGGCCATCATTCTGGTGGGCAGGGCTAGCCAGAGAGGACACTTGACCATTTGAGTATGCTAAAGGCTCCTCTCAATACCCCAATGCTCTGATAGGCCCTGAAATGGTACTGGCCTCCTGATTGGAGGTTTGGACATTTCTGGGAAGCCTTTGAAGGGACTGGGGAGCCCTCCACAGCCCTCATAAGAGGCTCAAGCTCCATGGAGAGAAGAAGCAAGACCAGACACTACAGCAAGGAGTAGCCCTCAGGAGCCACACACCCAAGCAATGGAAATGGTGCTTGTCAGTGTGCAGAGGGGAGGACTGCCAGGGGAGGACCAAAAGATCCAAAGGGAGCAGGATTCACATGAGACCTCCACCCTATTTCTTGTCCAACCTGTACTTCACCGACCCCTAAGGACTGCCTAGTCAAAGAACTCTATGGGAGACCGAGTTACCTCCTCTAGGTCATCTTCAGGGGTGCACGGGGTCTGATCCGTCCTGTCAGTTTGATAAGAAATGGAAGATCCATCGGACTCCAGGGAAGCTTCTTCATCATATCCAAAGAAGGTCTCCACGACAACTGGCTTCTGACCCAAATGCAACGTGTTAGTGCAAGCCCAGCTGGGCACAGCGGACAGCCCTAAGGCCTCCTTCTGCCTACTCTTCCTGTGGCCCAGGTGTGAGGTCACAGCTGAGAAGCTGTCCCTCCACCACTGAGCAGCTCCAATGCAATTCACCCCCTTCTCTGTTTGCTGCTATCCTTCCAGAAGAACTAGGGCAGGTCTTATACAGGCCCAGACAGGGGTCTGAGCCTTACTAGCCAGCTTGGTTATCATGGAAGGAGGATGGAGAAGTGGGCCATGGTCCCTGGATAAGTGTTTCCTGGACCTGACCCTCATGCCTGCTGAACTCACAGAGAGTGGACAATGAGCTCCACCCTGCAACCACATGTCTCTGCTGACAGATCCGACTAGAAACCAGGCAAACTGGGCCCTCTGCTGGCTAGTTTGAGAAGCTCTGCCTTCAAAATCCTAAGCTTTGTTCAGGTTTTAGGAGTATTACAGAGTCCAGAAGGCCCCCCATCTTTTTTCAGCCAACTGATTCCGCATCACTGATTGGCCATTGTCAACTTGGGTCTCTCTGTGGATCCTTCTTCAAGAACCTTTCAGAGAGGCTTGTACCTGGGACCTAGGACCACCAGGTGCCCCCAAAGACCACTTTCCTAGCCCCTTTCCTTATGTCCCTTCCTGGGTGATACACATCTCCCTCCCATATAGCTGTGCTGCCTGCTTTTCTCCTGTAGCTGACCAGTGGAGTCCTGCACTTTCAGAACAATTTTTCCTAAGCCTCAGCCTTTCCCCAGCCCCTCTGAGGCAGGTGTTTTTTTGTACTCAAGTCTTTCCCAAGCTTTTCTGTAGAAATGTGTAAGGAACAGGCAAGCCAAATAAACACATACTCGAGGCAGTTTTATCTCAGCCCCTCTGGTCTCTGATAACTGAACTGAAACCACACTGGTGACCTAGTCTGTCACATCTCCCTTCTCTGAAGGTCACCCTCGCACATCTCACCTTCACCCCTGCTGCCCCACTTGCTGGGATTGCAAGAGCTTCTGTGCTGAAGCCCCTCCAGCTCTTTGAGTTTCCCACTTTTCACTGGCCAGTTCCCATCATACTGTGGTGCCTGCTGCCTGGCCCCAGACCGATCCTCCAGGCCTTTTAACTCTGACCTACCTTCTGACCTGGACCTGACCTTCATGCCTCTCAAACACTGAGAATGGGGTGGGGTTGTCTCTGTGGAATGGGTCCCAGATGTGTCCAATGTCCTGACCGTAGAGCCCACCTGGCTGTACGGACCACAGGGGTACATGCTGACTACGGACCTTAGGAACTCACTAAAGAGCAACTGAGGGAAACAGTCTCACTGCACATCTTCCCAAGATGAGACCACCCTCTACCCCCAAGTTAGAGTTTCTTTCTCACATTTTACCGGAATCAGCAGCTTTCTGACACTGAACCTAACACCACCTTGGGGTGTGAGCTGTAAAGACAGTGGGGACTCTATAAAATCTACTGAGTCTATCAGTCAGTGTGGTCTGTGGATGAGGATGAGTCTATCAGTGTGGTCTGTGGATGAGGAGAGGGATTGGGAAGGAGCCGGAGGAGGGTAGAGGGTTGATATGATCAAAATGCATTTCATAAATACATTGTATGAAGTCCTCAAAGGATGAATAAAATTTATAAAAATAAATAGTCGCAAACAAAACAGAACAAAGCCCCTGAAACGCACTTCGAAGGCCACTTGAATTTGATGCTCCGGACAACAGCAACATAACCTGAAGATAAACAGTCCTTCTCTCCTGGGTAATGTCGGCCTGATCTTGGTTGACAAAATTTAAAAGAATAAACAGAGGATTTGCTGTGTCTTGGGTGGGTTATTTCAGAGTGACACTTCTTAATAAAATTTTCTTTCCACGTGCAAAGGAAGAGCTTCGCTCCTCTTACGTGGTCTTTAGAAGCTTGTGACCTTCCCCACTTCTTTTACCTTGGGGAGTTTCGCCATTTTCTTCCTTTGTTTCCGATACCTCAACAGCTTATCACGCTCCTGCAAAAAGCCAGGTGGAGAGGTCTGTTTAAGCAGCTGAGCATGTGTTTGGCCAGCACACAAGTTTAGGCTTACACCACACCATGTAGACCACCGGTGGGCTGGGGCAAGATGACTTGTTAAGGAGATCATGCACACTTGCAATCGTTTGTGGACCCTGGGCTCGTGGAAAACTGGATGTTCAGGGAGGATGGGTGGTCCAGGCCCCTTCTGCACCCTGAGGAGTGGCCCTTGCTTATGGAGAGCTAGTTCCTGAGACACTGCCTGCTTCACTATTGGGAAGGTGCTCTGTGCCTTTGTGTCTTTTCTGTCACTAGCAAGGGGAAGCAGCTACAGCAACATAGCCTGTTCCTGCCAATTGGGAGAAACTGGTTGGGGTGGCAAAGGTAGCCTTTTGGTTCTGGTTTTTCAGGAATAAACAGAAAAACCACTGGAGCTGGTCTTGTATCGCCTGGGGCAGTTGTTCCAGTCTGACCAGGCACCACTGCAAGCTTGGCAGGGAAGTACTGTAAGACATTCCACTCGAGATGGCCTCAGCTGCTTCTGTCTATACTATAAGGGGCCACAGCACAGAGTGGGTCTGTGTAGCTACACAGGGCAAGGGAAACATGCAGCAAGCAAGGTGGTGCCAGTCAGTGCTTACCAACACACTCTTCACATAGCCTGCTGTCTCCAGGGTCTAGGGGGAGAAAACAGCACGTCACACCATGGACAGTGCAGAGGCCGGAGAGAATGGCCCCAGACTCTCTGAACTCTATGCTTAGAGTCACATGGCTGGTAGAGGCCTAAGGGCTATGCATTCACTCCCCGCCCCCAGATCAAGGTTTGGGCCCTAACACTCCTTCCTCTTTTCTAGAGGAGGTGTCCCTGCATCTTACAGAGTACCAGGGGTCTTTGTTCACAGTGGTTGTCCTGTTACTCACTCAGAGCAGGAGAAAGAGGCCTTTCAGAAACTGCCATCAATCAGGAATTCAACTGTTTCTCATTTCTCTCATCAAATATGAGATTGAGATCAAGATTGAATAAGAAAAGGACGTAGGTCCCCAGCCGGGACAGTGAGGGCCACCTCTGTGAGACCATCATAGACTGGGGAGTTGGGAGAGGGATCTTCCTGTGCAGTTTAATGGAAGACAGGTTTGGTCATTACAGGACAGGCTAGAGATAGAAGTCTGTGCCACTGTCCGACTGCTGCCTTCCAAAGGACACACGGTGACTAGAGGCACCTCTTTTTGAAACAGCGTCGTCAAGAACTCAAACAGGATCCCAACAGGAAGAAGGTTCTCCAAGACAGGGTTTTATGAAGCACTACGTATCAACCCATGCTGGGATGTGGGGGCTGACACAAGGACAGAGAAATGGAAACATGGACATGGTACCCCCACCAAAGGTATTCAGGTCTCTGTCCACCAAACCTGTGAATGGAACCTGATTTCAAAATAGGGTCTTTGGAAGGTGTATCTAAGTAAAATGCTGTGATGAGACCATACTAGATTAGGATAGACCCTAAGCCCAGTGGCAATGTTCCCTACAAGAAACAGAAGAGGAGACTGTCTGAACAGAAGAGAAGGAAGATGCGGTGGTATTGAGAGGAAAGATCAGGCCACAGCAGGGAACACTGGAGTCCACAAGGATTTCCCAGGGGAAGGAACAGTCCCTGTCAGAGTATGTGGATGGAGTGAGTGCAGCCACCCACTCTTTGATTTTGGGCTTGTATCCTTGGCCTCTAAAATGTAGAGAACATAGATAGCATGTTCTTAAGATATCTGGCTATGGTGGTTTGGTATCAACATGGGCAGTGCTCGCTGGCCTTGGGCTCCGAGGTCCACAGTGTTAGAAGACTTGGGGGGGCAGGGAGCCAAGGAGCCAGGAAGAAGTAGTGACTGTGATGGGGCAGCTGAGGAGACCCCACAAATGCATCCCTGCTCTCCTTTGCCCCCATTTCTACCATAGAGCGCTGAGGCAGGGAACACAGCAGTAGAGAGTAAAGGTGTGCAGCAGATTGGGGTGTGCGGCAACAGAGGGCATGTGGTGGCTAGGGGTGGCGTGCAGACAGAAGGTATGGCAGCAGAGGATGTGCAGTGAGCAGGGGTACTGTTCTAGAGGGACACAGGGAGTCAGGGGAGGGCAGCTCCAGTGGGTGCACAGGACAGCAGAGGGCATGACTCCGGAGGGCACAGGGCAGCAGTGTTCGTGGTTCTGGAGGGCACAGGGCAGCAGGAGGCGTGGCTCCAGAGGGCACAGGGCAGCAGAGAAGTGTTCCATACTCACTTTAGAAAGCTCATCAATGAGGTTCTGCTGCTCCACGATCTGGAGCTTTAGGAAGTCGATCTCTCTCTCATCTTGACTTTGATCTAGGTCATTTAAGGAGCTGGGTCTCCGGATGATCCCTGCTCTCTGCCTCTGAAAACACCAAACATGGTGGGTACAGTGACTGACCTGGATGGTGATAACTGGGGGCCTCCCTATCAGCCTGAATGACAGTTCAGGTTTCTTTGGTGTGGACAAGGACTGTTCGTCTTAGCCTTAGAACAGCCTGCTGCAGAGCACAGGGGCAACCAAAGCCTACATCTGGATCATACATCAGGTGCCAGGCAGCGTCCCAGATAGCCCAGACACACCATCTGTCTAACTTGCCACATGGCCTCTGGGATTTTCAGGGCAAGAAGAAACAGGTGGACAGCACTAACCACTCAGCTGTCTGGCTTAGTGGCAGAGGCAAGAGTGGAGTTTACCCTGACACTTGGCTTGGTGCTTCACACCAGACCTGAAAGCCCTGTCCTTCTATACTCAAGGCATCTTGCTACCTTGTGCATAGGACTTTCAGGGCTATAAGCTTGTTTGCCCAAGCCTCTGGCATTAGAAGAATACAGAGGAGAGGAGATGCTGCCTAGCTCTGTGCAGGTGACTGTTTCTGCAGACCTAGCACGTGCTTACCATTTCTATGTTCTCCTGAGTGACAAATTTCAACTTGCTTTCTATGCGCCGCAGAGTATGAGACAGGTCTTCGTTTTTCCGAGTAAGGCGCTTGTTCTTATCCAGCAACGGCTTGTACTGGCTTTCAGCTTCTCTCAGCCGCTTTAGCTGGAACAATATTTATTCCATAATGTGAGCTTTTAAGTGATACAGAACTGACATGTCTTTATACAAAGCAAACTGGCTAGTCAGAGAGCTGTGTCTGGGGGGCAGTGTGTGGATAGGCTGAGAATCCCCAAAATGCAGGTGCTCAAGTCTCTTGTACCATGACCCTGGTGTGCTATACATTGTTGGGTTGTTTATAATAATAATTTGCTCACAGAGTAAATATAGTTAGTTGATGGATTATATAGTTTAGGAAACAAAATCACACACACACACAGAGAGAGAGAGAGAGAGAGAGAGAGAGAGAGAGAGAGAGAGGATGTAATTTTCAGAAAGTATTTTTTTGATCCATGGCTGGACTCATGGTCACATACAAAACCTATAGGTGTGGAGCCTGTCAATACATAACTGTAGATGCAAACTGTGTAGGCAACAGATCCATTTATGGATACAGAATCTGTAGGTCCAGAATCTGTAGATGTGAGGCCCATAGAGTCAGAACCTGTAGGTGCAGAACTTGTAGGTATGGTGTGAGAAATGGAAAGTTTGGCTCAAGCTGCAGGTGGAGTCCCAGCAGGTAACTGCTCTCTGCCCACTTGACACCTAGGTGAGCCAGAGGTGTCTCGGGGGATATATCTCAGCTCATCTGCAGATGCACAGACAGGTGAAAGTCAGCAGGGTGGGGCCAATGCTCTGCTTACTAATGAGTAAGTGGGGGTGTTATATGGCTCACCGCTTGTTTTTGTTAATAAAGCTTTATTGTAGCATGACAAGAATCCTTGATACCACCATTCCTCCTTTTCATAAGGAATTCAGATATGGACACTCCCGCCTCTCCCCAAGCCGCAATCCTAACCTACGGAATGCAAAGCCCTCTTACCAGCCACTTACCAGCTCATTTCTCTCTTCAGACAGCAAGGCGTTGCGGTCTTCTAGCTTACGGATGATGGCACTTAACTCCGCGATTTTAAGTTGGAAGCGCCTGGCATCCTTCTCGTCCAACTGCTGTTCCTAAAACAAAAATCAACTGCAAATAACTGTTCCTAGATGCGAACCTCTGTGTGAACCCCAACCCAACTGGAGACCAACACACTTCTGCCTTGTGATTGCCTTTGCTTCCCAATGGCTGCTGGCGGGGCCCTCCTGGAAGAGGGGCCTGGCCTGGAGCTCATGCACTGCACATAGCAAGGTGGGAAAGCAAAGATGTTTGCAATATGCAAATGTGGCGGGTGAGGGTGTGCAAGTGTGGGAGCCAGAGTGTGGGTGAGGACCACCCCATGCTTCCTCTCAGCCGCTGCCCAGCTGTGCCTTCCAGACAGGCCTGCCCTGCCAAGCAGTCACTCTCAAAGGACGAGCACGGGAAAAGACATCCCTTAGAGACTTCCTAAAGCTGCTCCCTCAAATGGAGTTTCTAAAACTCACTTTTGGAACCACAGGAATGTTTTAAAAAAAAAAAATTAATGAAAACTTTCTAATGCGTATTTGGCATCTGAAGTTAATGCAGTGGTCTGCCCAGAACATGGGCAGGCAGGGGGTTGGTTCTAACCCAGTTAAGCCATTTGTAATATGCTCGTAAGAGATATTCTCCAAAGTCAGTGGCCCAAGGCTGGATCAGCTCAAACTTTTGCCCCTGAATCAAAGAAAAAGATGTCCAGGAAGGTACCGGACATGGGTCAAATTCCTCATTCAACGGGTGCAGGAGAGGCTGGGGACCAAAGACTTAGAGGGGTAACACTGAGGGTCTCCCAGGGTACTGCAGACCACCATAGAGCATCTGAATGAGGCGCGGTGATAGGATGAATGTGCTCAGAGCTATGCATCGCTGGCTATCCACACAAGGTCAGACTGAGAAGGAGCAGAAAGTGTTGCGGTCATAGAAAAAGCAGATGGGTAGTGACTGGTGATGCTAATGCTAGCCATGACCTTAAGAGGGGCCAAGCCAGAGACATGGGTGAAAGAGAGCTGGGACTCGTGCACAGGAGGATGGAAGGGAAGGGAAACAGCTCATGCTTGGCGTGGTCCTCCCCACCAACCAAGGGCAGGGCATGACTGGCAAGTGACCTTTAGCAACCTGGAACCAGGAAGCAACAAGATCATTGCTTCTGCTGGGCGTATAATGAGGGAGGACAGTGTATCAGCCCTCCTGGCCAGAGCCAAGTAGGCAAGGGCTGGCTATAGAGTCTGGGACAGGAGGGTCTGGCTGGATATAGGTTCTGGACCCCCTGTGGAGCTGCTGCGTTGGGTCACATGGCTACGTGTGTCTGGGACTCGCGGCTGGCTGAGACGAGACCTGGGGTTGCTTACAGGGCTTCCTGAGTGGTCTGAGGCGTCTCCTGCACCGCTTGCATAAGGAAGTTCCCGTCTGGGGCTGCCCGGGTGCCGCTCAGCCTCTTTGGCCTGGGAAAGCTGCTCATCTAGAGCCTCTTTCTGGAGCTGCAGTCTCTGGGCATGCCCGGCTTGAACCCCTAACTCTCTTTCCAGCACGAAGACTGCTCTGTCTTTAAATCTTATCTCCTCCATCTACAAGGAGAACAGAACACAATCACATGCGCAGGCAGGGTACAGATCTGCAGTTACCATAGAAACAGGCAGAGTGGCATTCAGAGAAAAAATCGTCCTGTGATGGTAGTAGCCCCACCAGTGAGCATCTTGGGCTCTGGGACCAGAAGCCAAAGCAGACATTCTCGATGAGAGCTGGTTACCCAGGCTGCACAAAACCCAGCCCTAGACCACCCCAATCCAATTGGCACACCCTGGGCTGGTCCCAGTGAAAAGTCCCTTCTAGAGACCTCGGGTAATGTGTGTCCCTGCATTGACAGCCAGGGTGGCCCAGCAAGAAACCCTCATCCCTTGCTGTACACATTGTTCATGGCATTGGGCATCACTGGGCAGGTTTGAAAGACCTTCAGATCTTGTTCAATGGGTAGAGAAGAGAATATTCCTGACCTATCTACACCTAATGATAAGGGTATGGTGGACAAGACTCTTTTTTAGAATAAGTAGGAGGTGGACTTGGCTCTAAAGTATAGCCAAAAGCTGAACACAGCACAGCCATGCATTTCCAGGCCACACGTGCTGCAGGGTAAGGCTTTCAGGGTAGGGTAGGGGCAGCTGGACAAGCAGAAGGCAACATCCACTGTATCTAGCCTGCCACAGCCCCTGGACATTGTTGGGCCAGTGGTGGCCTTCCCACCTTCCCCAAAGGGCGGTGCAACTTGAGCACGTCCTAATTATGGCAGCAAGAAGCCCTTTTAAACACGGATGCTACCTGTATCCTGGGTCTTTTAAACGCGGATGCTACCTGCCTGTATCCTGGGTCTTTTACTGGAGCGGTCCAAGCAGGTATGCGTGCTGCCTGAGCCTGACCCTACACGGGAGAGACCTGGGAGCTGTAAGTATCATAACCAGCACTAGGTTTGTAACAGGACATCATTGAGGGGAACAGCACCATTCAAAACAGACTTCCAAAGAAGCAGTCTCTGCTTGTTGTTTAATAAGCCAGCCATTCGTTGAAGTTAGCTGAAAACTCAGACGGATATCTAATTAACCCAGACCACAAATTCCAGGCAAGCCATGGGCAGGACTAGATAAAAGAATCCCTCAGTGGCTCGGTTCCTGTTCAGTGGTGCACACCACGGTGCTGAAAGGACAACACAGTGGATCCGGGAAACAGACAGGCCGGGCTGGTAAAATAAACCTGTCTGAAAGCGGCTAGGTTCTGAGGCTAGGTTCTCACTTGGTCGTTCACTGATACTCGCCTCTGGGAATCTGAATGGGAGAGCCTCTGTGCACGCATGAGACAGCTACCTGAGTGGTTGGCTGCCTGAGCATCTGGTTTGAGTGAAGGCAGCCCTGTCTTTGAGGTCATTAGGCCCCAGATACCCATGTAGGGATGGGTGATGGGGTCTTCCAAGACCGGTTTTCTCACTCAGCTGAACCTGGGCTTCTGTCTCCTGATCATGCTGGAATAGACCTGCAGACTTTCATGGGAGGAGAACATATATCTGAAGTATGCCAGACCCAGCCCAGCTTGGGATGTTCTGCGTCACTGGATGGCCCCTCACTCATCCCAGGCACTACTGTACATACTGAATCACAGAGAGTGAGGTGGCTCAGGACACCAGAGCAGACAGCACAGGGTTCTTGCCCATGTGTATACTGGTGCCCACAAACATCACTCCCTTTCTGTGAGTGAGGGCTAACCAAGTGTGCCTTGTGTCCCTGCAGGCTGGAGACTGCAACTCCTAGGCCAATGCTGCCCCTCCCTCTCCTCCTTCCATTTACCTTTAGAGTCCAGAGAGCAGGCTACCTTCTTTTACGTTCACACCACCTCCCCACATCTGGCGAGCAACACTCCTGAGAGTCTGGCCTGAGGAGTTCCAGTGCATGCTCCTTGTCACTGAACCTGGAGAGTCCCACTAAACCTGGAGGGACAGGTCACCTATGCTTCTATGTCTCCTACACGTTGGCAGCAGCTTCTAGATGCCACATGCCACCACACGTCCTCTCCGGTACCCATGTGTTCTGCAGCAGAATCAGTGTAGACACATGAAGCCATGTGTCCTGGTCCCTGCGCTGGGAATACCCTTCCCAGGCTGAGATTCTGAAGCAAGCCACACTGGAGACACTGGTGTGCTGGCCAGAACATGGAGAGAAGTTATGGAAATTGGGAAAAAGACATTCTCCAGTTTCAAGGAGCCAATGTGTGTGAACAGGAGCATCCCAGAAGATAGCGTGTCCAGGGCTACAAGGGTGGTGAGATTGTTCTCTCTCCTGCGACCCTGCTGCAGTGCTGGCTGTGGCCACAATGTGGCAAAAGAGGGCCCTGCTCTGGGGAGGGAGGCTAGAAAGTGGGTCCACCCGCGTCAATCAACTGAGTGCTCTGAGGTTGCTACTGGGTTGCGTATGGCCAGAGCTCCCTTTGGCCTCAAAGATGGCAGAAGCCAGTGCATGAGGCCACTCAAGGACATGACAGGGATATCTGCAACACCCCAAACCCAAAACAACTTGAACTCCTTCCAAGAAGAATGGATAACACACTGCCAGATCCCCAGGGAATATGCTGGTGTGGTTCCCAGGAAGTTGAGAAGGCATCTCTGGGAAGTGTTTGCAGGTACTTGGTCTCTTAAGTAAATGGTGGCTACGCTCAGACACAAGCTGCCATCACTGCACTGTTGTTTGGATTTGTGGCTTTCCAGCATAACAGTTATCCCTCAGTCTAAATAAGATGGATGGAAAAAGCAAGTATACATGCCAAGCCTTCAACCCCAGCTATGCCTATCTATGAACGGAAGCTTTTAAGGGCTCTTGGGGGCTGGTGATATGGCTCAGTGGATAAGAGCACTGACTGCTCTTCCAAAGGTCTGGAGTTCAAATCCCAGCAACCACATGGTAGCTCACAATCATCCGTAATGAGATCTGACGCCTCTTCTGGTGCGTCTGAAGACAGCTATAGTGTACTTATTTATAATAATAAATAAATCTTTGGGCCAGAGCAAGCAGGGACTGAGCAAGCAGTGTTGACCAGAATGAGCAGAGGTCCTAAATTCAATCCCCAACAACCACATAAAGGCTCACAACCATCTGTACAGCTACAGTGTACTCACATACATACATACATACATACATACATACATACATACATACATCTTAAAAAATATATTAAGGGTTCTTGTTTTGCCTAAGCATGCTCCAACAAAGCACCTTCAATGAACATCTATGACAGCGACCTTCAGAGGATCTCTCTGGCTAAGACTTTCAGTGGGCATCTGTGGCGCCTGGCATCCTATCTTGCCTTGCACAGCAGTGACTGCTGGGATCTGTTTCTCAGAAGGGAGACTAATCAGCTGTGAGTTTGGCACCTGGGCTGCGGTGGCTTAAGTTGAAATTCATAGACTTTTGGCAAAGCCCAAAGCATGCCAGAGAGCAGGGACTTAGGGAAGCTACTGTTGCTGCTGGTGGCATTGTTTTGTTTTATATTATGTATGAGTGTTTCGCCTGTATGTGTGTCTGAGAACAGATTCCCCTGGAAGTGGTATGTTTGGAATGGCTGTGAACCATCATGTAGGTGATGGGAATCGAACCCAGGGCCTCTGCAAGAGCAACCAGTGCTCTTAACCACTAAGCCATCTTTCCAGACAGTGGCCTTGTTTTCTAAGAGAACTAGTGACTCCGCGCCATCAGAGGAGAATGCCTCAATGCCTGGGTCACATGTCGTTGCTGAGCCATCAGAGGAGAATGCCTCAATGCCTGGGACACATATCGTTGCTGAGCCATCAGAGGAGAATGCCTCAATGCCTGGGTCACATGTTGTTGCTGAAACGAAATCATGGGAATTCAAGGCTAGGCGCAGCCCTCCACCAGACACCCGGTGCTTTGGAGATTGGTCTCACTTTTATAGCTTTCTTTATAGGGTTTTCATTAGAGCTATATATTAGCATACCACATTAGCTAATAGCTCTGATGGCTGGGCAGAAGGAGTTAAAACTATAAACCACAGACTTTTATGGGGGAGAGGAAATTGCTTTTTGTCTGTAATTCCTCTATTTTATAGAGTTTTTAATAACAGCCTGAGGTTGTATTTTAGAAAATGCACTCCATGTGCAACTGTTCTGTGCTTATACAGCAGAGCTCTTCCAGACTCAATGGCAACCTGCACAAACACTTTAGTGCTTATTAGCACAATCCCACCCTCAGGGTATCATGGGCTGGAGACTGTGAGAAAGACAGGAATGGGAGGTGATAGTCGTTCCTATCTGAAATCACAGTGAGCCTGTGGAGACTGTTCCAGAACCTCTGAGCATGAGATTCCCCACTTGTTCCATTTCACGTTACTGAAAATTTGGCCAAAAAAGCCACCAGGGATCCACTTGCCCAGAGACACTGAGTAGGATGTGCACAGATGAAGCCAAGAGAGCTGTACAGGACCCACCTATTGTCAGAGAAGGTCTGACTTGAACCCCCTTGCAGGGCAGGGGTGGACAGACAGCTGTGACTCCTCCCTCCCCAGCCTGTGACTTTCTGGACAAAGTGAGGAGACAGGATTATGGGGTGATCATCCCTCCTCACTTTAGAACCCACACAGGAGTCTCACAGCCCTTGCTGTCCCAAGCCCTCCCCTGCTCAGGACAGATGTATCTCAGATGTTTACTGGTGGCATCTTGGTTATGCTTCCTTTTCTGTCTTCTTCCCACCAGTCTCTCTCTGAGGATGAGACCATGTCACATCCTAGTCCACCATTTAGGGACCTGGCTCTGATGGCTCTGATGGTTGGTGTGGCTCAGCCTAGTCCCAGATCAGAATCTAACTATCAGCTGAACACCTCCTATAAGCACTACGTCGAACAGACTTGGATTGCAGTCAGACAATGCCACTGGCCGGGGCAGAGAGACAGAACTTCAGATTACAGTGCCTGCTTTGGGGGCTCTGAGATGAACCCAGAGCCTTCTCAATTCTCTTGCCCAGCCCAGCTCCCCAAGAATGTCTGGATAGGGGCTCCTGGTCCTCTGTGTTCTATTCCCAGTGCCTAGACTTCAGCAGGATTTCCAGGCCTGTGTCCCACAGCAGCCCTGGTTGTAGCCATGTCCACTAACTGATGTGCCATCTCTCCTTGGGGTCACAGCCCCTGTTCAAATACTGCAGCATAGATGACACATGAAGGGATGATATTAGTCTATAAGGAGCTCCCAAGGCCCACGGATCCCTTAAGTACCATTATTGCCGACCTGGATGGAGTTCTTGACCTTTATCCATACCATACTGGTCTAAAGCTCTATTTCTCCATCCAGTGTGCCGGATGAAGAAATGACATGAAGAAATGACAGTTTCTGCCAAATGGTGTAAGGAACATAGACTGAGGAATGTAACCGCAGCCAAGCTTTCCCCATGGGAAAGGTCCTGAGACTCCCAGCTTGTCTTGTCTTGCTTGGGACTTAGAAATGAGCTTTCTCTGGCCTGCTGGGCCCAAGGAGGCCATTGCCCCATCTCTAGGTCAAAGGCCCAGCCAACCTCTGTAGACCCAGACAGACTGGCCCTGCTCTGGGACTCAAGGACTCCGCCACTTCTCTGACCCAGAACCCCTCTCAGTCCTGTCCCCAGTCCCTAGGGTTGGGCTGCCTTTGAGCAACTCCCCTCCCTACTGTTTTGTTCTGCCCTGCTTTAGCGTCTGCTCCAGAAAGCTTCTCTCTCTGGTATCCTCAGAAACGCCTCAGGCTCTTTGCCCATGCCAAGCTCTGCACCCCCACCCCGTAAGCTGTAGCACTGCGTTGCCCTGATAGCGAGACCTTCTCAGTACACAGCAATTTGTTTTCAAGCCTGACACTCGCCTCAGACACATCTGCACTGTGGAGTCTAGAGAGTCAGGTCAAATTGACAACTGGGTTTCAGACAGCTGAGTGTTCCCTTACAAGCTACAGATCGAGTGGGACAATACAGGTAGTCCTGAGACCTCCATCAGTAAGGAGATCCCCACCTGGAAGTGCCACAAAAAGAGATGGCCCTGCACCCAGAGCACTGAGCCTAGCTTCTGGACTCATAGGTAACAGTGGCTTTGCCTAGGGTGACACTCCTTTAGCACCTCCTGGGCACAGGGTCCAGCCCGTTCTTTGCGTTTTTCATTATGTCATTTGTACAACATAATTAATCCATGGCTGGTCTCTGGAAGCAGTGGCTGAGGGCAGACTCAGGAGTAGTGAAGAGGTGAGCTGAACCTCCAATAAATGGTTATGGGCGGGCAGTTGAGGTCAAGGGCCAGAAGAAAGCCCCTATCCAGCATGAGCATATGAACCGTCTCCAACAGTGACACCTGGTGGCAGTGGTGTGTAACGCAGCAGATGGAAAGTGAGCCCCAGGCCCTTCAGCGTTGGGTGAACTGCTCTTAAACTGCTGGGCATGGTCTCAAGAGGGAAGTACCTGCTCTGTCAATAGGGTGTGCATGTCTTCATTGACAGGTAAAGGATATTCTCCGGGCTGATTATGGATTCTGTAGGAACAAACCCTGAGAGACTCTGAAAAGGCAAAAACACTTCCTAACTGTCTATTTCTTAGAATTCCAGGGCCTTTGGGGACTGTGTGGTCTCATAGAGAGGTGCACCTTCTGTGTGTGTATCTTGGATAGCTCATGGCTCTGTGAAGAGAATGATTATCTTGGTGAATACTGCTAGCACTTCCTGTGTATGATGTACAGCTGAGAGCCATCTCTATGACTGTGTAGGATCTTACTTGTTTCCTCTTGAGTTTAGTGTACTCAGGACTTGGAACACATGAAGCAAGGCTCCAGCACTAGGCTTCACCTTCAGCCCTATTTTTGTGTATTTATAAGGATACTTTACATACAAAGTCATTTCACCTACAATCAATGAGAGATCTAATTCTTCCTCCTTCCAGGTGCCTTGGTTTTCCTTTTCTCCAACTAAAGTGACTAGAACTCTTCTTTGGAAAGAAAGGAAGAAAATGTTCCACCCCAACTCATGTAATTTTTGAAAGTTCACTTTAGATCTGCAGGTATCAGAGCCCTTTATACATCATGTGTGCAGGTACGTGCACACACACACACACACACACACACACACACACACACACCATGTTGTTTCCCTGGCTGGGCTGTAAAGGAGGAGCTAAGAGAACTGCTTAGCAGTCAAGGCAGGGGTGGGAAGAGGCTCGGCAAAAGCGCAGACCATGCAGAGGCTGAACCTCTGAACGCAGAACACTCTCAGAGAACTGCTGCTGCTAACCTGGGTCTGGAAGAGAGGGAGCCAATTTCTTTGACAGAATAACAAAAAACAAACAGGGAAGTTGAGGATTTTTTCTAGAAACTATAACAGAAAGCTAAGGTTAGGAGGAAAAGAATAAATTCAGTGTGAA
Organism: Mus minutoides; assembly: GCA_902729485.2. Classification (NCBI taxonomy): domain Eukaryota; kingdom Metazoa; phylum Chordata; class Mammalia; order Rodentia; family Muridae; genus Mus; species Mus minutoides. Next base: position 1,112,072 of record LR749895.1, on the reverse strand, counting down.
CAGAAAGGACCAACCTCTGATAGCAGACATGGGGAGGAAGATGAGCCACAGGAAGGGGTTTTAGACACTCACAGCACATTTCCCTGGCTGGGGGACAATTAGAGAGAGCTCCTGCCTGCCTAGTGGAGATGAGCAAGTGTCTGTGTCATCCACACAGCACAGTGACTTTTCTGAGGTGTCCTGAGCTCTAGGAGAAGGTAGGGTTGGTGGGGAACAGGACAGAGGAGAGGGAAGGGTATTCCAGCAATAAGGAAAGGTTCAGAATTATTGGGCTATATTCTGTTTACCTGGGTGAAGAGACAGGAGGAGATAACGGTGCTTAAAGGATGTACCTCAAAGGCAAATGGTTGAAATTCTGATTTGATATGTTGAGAGGGTTCCTGTTCTGCTGGACATGTACAGTGCATTAGTGACACAGAAAGCTAAGCAAACCAATCAACTTAAAAGAACACACGCAGGTGCGTGAGCTACATGATACAATTGGGATGGAGCCTGGGTGACTGTGTGGACCACAGGTGTGTAACTCCCAGCAGCAAGAATGGAACTGTACATCCTCCCCTTACCCAAGATAGAGCTATACACTGGATGCTCACACTACCCCTGGATCTTCTCTCTACCCTCCTGTGGGGCTCTGTAACCCAAAAGATGGAGGGCTGGGATGTGGCTCCATAGTATGCTTGTCTAGCATACATGAGGCCCCAGACTCAATTCCTACCCTGCGGGGTGTGGGGGGGGGGTGGAATTTGACCTCTACAGTGGTCCCTCCTGATCCCCCTGTTGGCCTCTGGTCTATGGGTCAGTGGGAGGTGAGTGGTTTGGACACGTGCTCCCTGCGCTCTGTTGGGTTGGGAGTTGACAGTAACTGGCTAGGCCCTGTCCCTGATGCTCTCCTGGGCTGAGGTGCTGCCCTTCCCTCTGGGTCTGGAGCCCCAGTGGTCAGAATGAGCGATTACCCATCACACCTGGGACTCCTCCTCAGCCTCCTCCAGCTTTCCCGGGGGGCTTCTCAGAGGAAGTTTCCTGCTGAGATGTACCCAGTCCACTATAGTGACGCAGGCGAGGAGCAAGGGACGGTAGAGCGGTAGAGCACTTTTGAGAGGGAGGCATGAGAGAAGTGCAGGAGAGAGAAGGCCACATAAACTGAGGTGCAGACACAGACCAAGCAAGCCGTGACAGTCTGGGATAAAGTTCAGGGACACCAGCTGGCAGAGTCACAGGTATTTGCCTCTGGGGACCCAAAACAGAGTGGGATGGGACTATGGAACACAGCTGTTCTCAGTTACAAGCTTTGTGGAGACGTAATGTTGCCTTCCTCTGCTGTAGACACTAACTGTAAGCAAGACAGGAGAGAGGGAGCAGGCAGAGCATGGTTTTCCAGCAGCCTGATGGCGGTGGCTACCCTACTTTCCCAGAGCCACACAATGTCACATTATTATCATGTAGGATCTCAGGCCTTATCCTGGCAATGACAACGAGTGGTTCTGGAGAGAGAGTGGTGGGGGTATTGGAGCAAGGGACATTCTGGGAAGGGGTTCCAGGTTAGAAATAGGATGGGCACCCTGTTCACTATGGTAAAGTCATGGTTCCTTCACAATATCCAGATTCTTCTTTCTGCCTTCTCCCGAAACTCCAGGAAGAGATGGACTGCAGCATGTGTCTCTCTGGACACCGGAAACCCAGGGAAGTGGAGGAAGGATGACTCCCTGGGTACCACAACTACACAGATGGCTACATCCTACTGAGGTGTGCCTCAATGCCTAGGGTACCTGGATCCTGTGGCCGTTTGAATGAGATGCCCCCCCATAAGTCTTGGGCATTTGAATATTTGATCCCCTGTGTGACTTCTTGGGAATGATTAAGAGGTGTGGCCTTGTGGGAGGAGGTATGTCACTGGGGGGGGGGGGTTTGAGGTTCCAAAGCCTCCACCCACAGTGCCCTCTTCCTGTTTCCTGCTTGTGGCTTGAAATATGAGCTCCCAGCTGCTGCCCTAGGCCTACCACCTGCTACCTGCACAGCTGCCTCCACACCCCCTTGGGGAAAGACAGGAATTCCGACTTGAAGATATCACGTTCTAAGCGGAGATCCAGGAGGAGCACTGCTAACTATGATCGAGGGGTAGGTGGGATCGTACCTACCTGTGGGTACCTGGATCTGCATTCCTGCACCTCTGGAGTCCTCAGCACTAATACAGAGGGTGTCAGGTCAGTGAGTGAGAAAATGAGCTGGTGAGGGACCAGAGCTGTGCCCTGCTGCCCGCCCACCCTCCCGCCTGCTCACCGGCCACGTACCAGCCTGCGGATCTCACGCTCACACTCCTTCTTGATCCGGGTGATTTCTTCCTGGTGCAGATGGTAGACACTCCTGATCTCCGCAGCCTTGATCTTATCAGCCTGGATGACCATGGTCAGTGCCTCCTCCACCTGCTTCTTGGCCCCTTTGAGCTCTGAGATCTCTTGCTGCATCTTGACCTTCTCCACCTCAAACCCCTTCTTGGCCTCCTCCTTCGCCTCACACAGGAGCACGGTCTTCACCTTGTCGGGCGCGCCATCCCGCAGGGTGTTGAGCAAGGCCTGCAGCCGCTGGTTCTCATTGTCCTTAATCTTGATGACCCTCAGGAGCTCGGCCTCGTGCTGCCGCAACAGTGCCTCGCGCACGGCCTGCAGCTCCTTCATCTTCTCCTCGTGCAGCTTGGTCTTGAGCTCCGTGACCAGGACCGCGTGCTTGCGCTGCTCGTGCTCGCGCACCTGCTTTAGCTCCTGGCTCTTCTCCCGCTCAACTTTGCTGACCTGAAAGACAGGCGAGAGTGAGGTGGTTGGAGCCCAGAACCTGCACCGGCTGGAACACGCCTACACATTTAAAGGATTGCTTCCCTGCAAACTTAGGAGTTATTTTAACCGGTCGATTAAAACAAGCCACCCTGCTTGGTGGAGGGCATGGGGTGTGCATGGTGGTCTGCAGCATACACGGCCCGCCACTGTAGCAGAAGAGGGGGCCACGGACATCCTCTGCCCTGGAAATCTGCTCCTGGTCCCTCTAGGTGGAAGCTCAGCAGGACAACAAGAGAGGCTTCTCAATGGGTGGTGGAGGGGCACTGGCAGCTCTGTGCCTGTGAAGAAGAGCTCTGTGTTTCCTCACACAATGAACCTGCTGCACTTACCTTCTGTGGCATCCTTTGCAAGTGGGGAAGGAAACCTCTTAGCAGGCAGGCTGGCTGTCTAGATGACACCTAGTATCTAGGTTTTGGAAACACTGTGACCACATGCTTTGTGTTCACCTCAAATGTTTGGGTGAACACCCAAACTGCTACTAAAATGTCCCACTACTAAAGTTTCCACATGCCCTGGCTGTCCTGTGGTGGAGAACCCAAGAACTCCACAGTGGTCTGTCTGTCCTCCTGGTAGCATTTGAGTGTGCCTCCCTCCATGAGCTCCACAGGTCCTGCTTAGCTGCTTCCACATCAGGGACTGCCCCAGCTCTATTGCCTTCACCTCTCGGACCACTCATTCTGGAGGGCACCCACCCTTTTCCTTCCCCTTGCTTCCCAAGGCTCCAGGCACCCACATACACTGATACCCAAACACTTTTTTTCTGATCCTGACACTCAGATCTCCAAGGGCCAGTTTACTTGGTGACACTGAGAGTTATACCCCACCATCTGCACCCCAGAGGGAACTGCAGCCTGCTTTGGGCCTGATGGCTTTCCTGGCTCTCTAAGGCCTTCTTGAGGCTCAGTAAACAGCGCCAAAGCAGGATACAGGAATGGTGTCACAGTCTCATGTATCTCACTGCCTGGTGAAGGAGCGGCCTGCTTCTGCGGAAGAACATTCCTCTCACAGGCTGTTCGGATCAACTTCCTGCTCACAGTAGGTATGCATATCCCTCATACCTGCTTCTGGAAGACAGTGCCTCTGTGAGTCTCAGAGACACCCTGGGGAGCCACCTGCTTGCTGCCAGGACCCTGAAACAGTGACTGCCCTCTGCTGAACTTTCCAGGTCCTGATTGTCTTCAAGTCTCTCCTTCCCATAGTGAGACCATCAGCTGTGATATGGCTGATATACTTCACATACAACTTTTTTATAGCAGCCAACTGTGGTGAGTGCTTCCTGTGCTGGATAGCTATTTAATCCTTGCATGCCCTTCATCTTCAAATTCTTCTCCTTATATTCTTGGGGGCGAATCTTGCTGGAGCCAGCTTTGCTTTCCTTACCACCACCACCAAATCAGCAGCAAAGCTATCCACTCTGCCTCTAAGTATGTCTAACAAGCATTGACCTACCGAGATGTCTCCCCAGTCCAAGTCTACTTCCTAAAGGCTCCTCTATACTTAACTAGCACCATGATCTTGGAACAAAACCTTTAACTCGGGGTTTGGGGGGACATTTAAAATTCAGTCCTGATGTATTTGCCTCTGTGGCTGCCTTTGTCCATCCCCATTCACCTCCCTCCCCCAACAGAAGCAACTTTCAGAGCCTGTTTGCTGATGCTTCCCCATAGGACAGGCATGTGACACTGACTCCCACAGCTGGCCCCAGGGCTGGCAGGCCTATTGTCCTCTTAAAGTCCAGCAGGACCCTGACTATCCCTCATGCACACAGGATAGCACCACCCAGCACTTTGGAATTCTGCTTTGCTGAACAGAGCATTACTGGAAAGTCGATAAAACAGGCAGCTGCCAACCCAACTTAGTGTGACTCACCCCTTCTTCCAGTTTTAATGGCGTCCCAGATACAGAAAAAGAAAAAATAGGGTTTGCTTGGTTTCAGTTTGGGGGGGGACAGGGTCTCACATTGTAGCTGAGGTTGGCCCAGAGCTCACATTGCATTCCAAACTAGCCTTGAACTCACAGAAATCTTTCTGCCTCAACCTCCCAAACATGGTGAGATTATAGGCATGAGTGTAATCAAACACTATGAGATTACAACCACAGAGTGTTTCTGAATTAATTGAAGAAAGTACCTCCTTTCCTCTGTGAATCATATGTGAAATATAGAACGCTCTACATGTTTGAAGGAAGGAGTGAAGAATGGCTGGGGTGCAGGAGTGTTGTTAGAGATAGCTACTGTCCCCGTGGGTTAGACCCTGAGGGGTACATTGAATCCTGAGTGGGACTTGGTACACCAGAACCAACACCAGTATCTATGGACACAGAGCCTGGCTCTGTTCTCTCAGCAGATAAATACTCAGACCTTGTGAAAACTTTCCAAATGGGAATGAGCAAAAAGAAAATGAACACATCCTGTGTCACAGAGCAGACTATGGAGAGTGGATAACAGTGAAAGGCCAACAGCCCAAGGTTGGGTAAGGCTGTATCCCACCTCTAAGCTGTTGGAGACAAGATACCCCCGCCTCCAGCTACTTCTGCCTAGGGCCTGAGACTTGGTCATGGACCAAAGGCTTAACCTGTCCCCCAAGTGTGGAAGGATTAGTTAAAATCCAGCCAACCACCAGAAGACCTCTGCTCTCTGTCCTTTCCAAAGCACCCACACTGCCCCCAGGCTGGGCCACTAGCTTCCAACAAAGCATGTGGCAGAATTGGATACATCCAGGGACAGTCACAGAAGCTGGGCAGGAGTTAGGTCCTGGAGGGTCCTGGGAGGCTCCTCTGTGCCCTGGAGAAATGCTGCTAGGCAGACTCCAGGCTCAACATGAAAGGTAGCTAGCTCTCTTGGAATTCTGGGAAACTGGCTAAAGACAGACATGCTGGGGAGGAAGGATGGTCTTAGCTCACAGTGTCAGGGGTTTAGTCCATGGTCGTCACTCAGCTCCACTGCTTCTGGGCCTGTGTATGGGGAGAAAGAGCATCATATCTGGGAAAAGACAGGAGGGAGAGCAAAGTGAATGACCTCATGAAGGCCAGAAGCCAATGCTGGCCACCTTTTGCCTCCCACTTTTGCTCCTCTGGCCCCAAAGACTACTGGGCAGTGATATCCACATTTAGAATGGTTCTTTATTTCTTAGCTGTGATCCTCATGTCACCTGGCTCTGGACACCCTCCCAGACATGCCCAGAGGTGTGCTTCAGTGATGCGGGTGTCTCTCAGTCTAGCCAAGGTCATAATCAAACTTAATCGTCATAGCCACTTGACTCTTGCAGAGGCCTGTCAGCGACTGAGATGGCTCGGGGGTGTTAGCTGCTGTGAGAAATGCTAAAGCCTTCTCAGACACAGGGCAGCCACGGAAGCCTGCCAGGGCCAGAGGGGTGGGAGCTGCAGCTGGTGCTTCTGGTCTCCCAGCAAGGTGGTGCACGCCTTTAATCCCAGCACTCCGGAGGCAGAGACAGGCGGATTTCTGAGTTCGAGGCCAGCCTGGTCTACAAAGTGAGTTCCAGGACAGCCAGGGCTATACAGAGAAACCCTGTCTCGAAAAAAAAAAACAAAAAACAAAAAACAAAACAAAACAAAAATCTGAACAGTGCAATGGGAGGGGGTTCTTCACGTGAGTTTGGGGGGTCCTTCCTTTAGCTGCAGTTTGGTTGTGGCAGAAAAGCAAAATAAATAATTCATTCATTCCTCTAATAACTCAGTTGTGAGATAATAAACTGGCTCCCTGCCAATCTCGGGGTACCAACTAACTGTTTCCTGAGAAGCGTGCAGATCCAAGCATACTTGATGGGCTTCTGTTCTTTGCAAACCGAATCCTCAATGAGACTTGGACTGTTGTTCACATTTAAGGCCAGTGAGCACCTCTTCAGGAGCCTCTTGAATGCTCTCGTTGAGCCCCTCACAGTTTCGCAAGGCTTGGGGTGTGGCGTAGCCCAGGCTTGTTTCACTTATCCCTAGATGCTCAGATTGTTTTTCATGTTCAGAGAATATTTCAAGGTCACAGCCGTGGCTTAGGACTCCTCATTCCTTCTGGATAGGTCACTGTTATAAAGGTATTTTCCAGGGACAAGTCATAGCATATGTATGTATGTATGTATGTATGTATGTATGTATGTATGCATGTATATGTGTATATGTGTATATATATAAGTATATAGATGATATAGATATAGATGATAGACAGATGCAGATGATAGATATAGATAGATGTACAATGTAATATTGTATGCACATACATCTTGCAAGTTCACATCAACATTAAATTCAAAGTCTGGACCACAAAGCTTCTGCCTAGCGCCCCGCCCACAGCTGAATCTCTGTCCTTCGCACCGAGCATTTTTGTTCTCATGCAATCAGGAGGTGATGTAATCAGTCCATTCCCTGCACTAACGTTATACAGACAGTGGTTTCAGGACTCAGTGGTTTTGATACTGACACGCCAAGTGTGATAACCGTGAATGGATGATGGCCTTGCACTTTCCATATGCCACCCCCCCCCCCCACCGTGTGGTTGCATCCTAACAGCCTGGACAGTTCCACTGTCATTCTAACCTGCTGGTTCCTTCAGACTTTCATTTGTGGTCTCCCTCTCATCCCCAACCCTCTGGTGAGGAATCTGAAAGGATTTTCTAAATCTCAAAATACTTCATATTTCCCAGTGGGTCTATGCAGATCGAGCCTGGCAGGTTGCCCCAAGCACAGGTCACATGTGGCTTCTATGCCTTCACCTTCAGAGAGGGTTCTAACTCACAGAGGGGCTCTGGGTTCCATGCTCATAGCCTGACTGGTGTCACTGTCCTTATGGGTAGCCGTAGGATCAATGCCACCTGAATTCCTGCATGATGTCGCCTCTGCAGCTGGATGCAGGCTTTCCCAGACACTAACCTTTGACCTTATGCTTGCTGTTCTTCCTTCTCTCGGTTCACAGCTGCTCTCAGCTGACCCGTGATCACACTTTTGTCTCCTTTCCCTTGTGCACAGAGTACATTGGCGCCTGCGATTTCTCTCGTGTTGCTAGTGTACTCTCTGGGGTTGCTACTCTGGGTCTTGGTTTCACGAATGCTGCTCTTTCAAGAAACAGTTTCCTTTTTAAAATATTTTTCGTGTCTCAAAAGATGAATGAGCTCACTACCCTTGCAGAGGACCCAGGCTGGAGTCCTAGCACCCGTATTGAGGCCCATAAGTGCCTGCAACTCCAGTTCCAGGGGGATCCAATACCCTCTCTGGTTTCTACTGGCCCCACTGGCTCTTGTACATATGCAGCACATATAAACTCATATAAATACATGCACATACAAAATTTAAATAGATTAAATTTAAAATTACACCATTTATTTATTTATTTATTTATTTACATACTTATTATAATTTTTGGGTAGGACCCATGCTATGCTCTTATATCTGAGCCATCTCAGCAGCTCCTAGCTTTCTTTTAAAACATCCTAAGTGGCATGTTTCTGTACTCTGAATTTGTGTCTCCATCATCCGTAAGGACCTTCGCTGTCCTTACGTTAGGATAACTGCTCATCTTCGGTGTTCACCCATTTTCTTTATATTTTTTCTCGATCTCTCCTTCTATTTCTCACAAAGTATTATTTCTTGGGCTCATATGTTCATGCTCCTTCTATTTCTATACTGCTAAAGTATTGTTTCTAACTTGTGAGTCCTGGCACATCAATTACACATTTTTCTAACCTGGATTTATGTCCTGTCTTGCCCAGCTTTCTTGATGTCTTTCAGGTCCATTGTAAATAGCCTTCATGATCCCTTCTGCATGAGAGTGAGTTTCTGTGATGTGCTTTCACTATTTGTAGGGACATTTCTTTGCTTCTTGTTCCCTTCTCCTCTCTATTGTATCTGGATATGATCTGAGATTTTCCAATAGTCATTTGACATCCATCCCCACTCCCACCCCATCCCAGCATTTCCCCCTAGAGAGCTGTGTCCCACACCACACAGGGTGCTCTTGAATTTTCTTCCTTACATTTCCACAATGAGGCAGCAGCTACAAGCCATGTAACTACCTCCTCAATACACTCCAGGGGCGAGGCAAGAGCTAACTGGACATTTTCCAAATGACCAATGCCACAGGGCTGAACTTCTCACCTGTGATTTCTGGAGTTGTTTGCCCTCATGGCTCCCTGGAGTAAGCTGGAAAACTGGAGGAGTATTCCTGGTGCCCTTTTGGTTTTTTATATTTTACATATGCATGTATGTATGTACATAAAAGTCCAGACTGGCCCCCTGCCTCAGCTTCCTGAGAGACGGTATTACAGGCAGTAACTGCCATATCTACTTTTAAAAATCCCATCTAAAGGATGCTTGGCTCCCACAGCAGAGCCACTTTCCTGGTAGAAAGGCCTGCCAGGCTCTCCTGGTGCTTTACATGTATAACTGCCTATCACCATGCTACATGTGTGGCCACCTCTCCCCATGCAACTGCTGTTACTGATTTTCTCCGTAGATCATCATTGTGGTCCTGTAGGTCCAGGCTCAGGTCAGCTCAGCATCCCAGCATCCCTGGCTAGGACACTGGCTCGCCACCATAACCATGAGCCTTATTTCTTCTTTCCTGGGGTATAAACTGCAGAGGATGCAGAGGCTCAGAGTCTGCAAGCTCCTTAGTGGCTAGGTGACAGCTGGGGGAGTGTCAGGAAGCCCAGGCACATGTGCTTTGCCATGAAGCTCACAGACCCACCTTATCTGGTAATAGACATTCCTAAATTGCACTTCTCAAGAATAAATGCCAATGATGGTTCGCTCTGTGTGTCCCTTCCCTTCCCCAGTCACTGTAACCAGTTATAGAAAACTCACATGAAAAAAATGCTTTCATTTTAAAAACAAAAACAATTTCCTAAGGTTCCATCTCATGTTTGCTAGCCTGTTCTTTTACTGTTGAACACCTAGACTATCTCTGATGTTTCCATGTTTTTTAAAAAGAAATTTATTTTTATTTATGTATGTGTGCATGCATGTATGTGCCTGTGTGTGAAGATTCCAAAAGAAGGTACTGGATTTCTGGAGCTAGAGTTGGTGAGCCACCTGACATGGGTGCTGGGAACTGAACTCTGATCCTCTGTAAGAGCAGTAAATGCTCTTAACTACTAAGCATATCCCCAGCCCCATCCAGAGTTTCCTTCTGTTTATAGATACTGAAGGCTATGGCAGTACAAGCCCAGGTGTAACACAATGGCCACAGAACACTTAAACAGAGAATTAGGTCTAAAGGGACCTCTGTGTATAGTAGCTTTGACCTGGCTGGATGTTCCACCACACTGCAATATAACAATATCCCTTGTAGCCATGTGGTTGAGCCTTAGTCAATAACAGAAGCCAAACCCTTGCTGAAACTGTGAAATTATGCACCAAACATGGCCACCATACTATACCTCTCCTGTCATTTCCTGGTTACAAAATCAACTACTAGATGCAACTCAGGTCAGTTCCTGGTCTTTCTAATGCAATCCAATTATCTATCTTGTCTGATAATTTCATAATGTGTGCTCCTATATATTTGTAACAATTCTCCCTACTGTCGAGTTTACTCACTTCCTACCAGTCCTTGCACACTTATCCTTCCAGGTTAGAATTCAGGGACATTGGAGTAGTGGTTCAATTTATCTCCCTGAGACTTACACCCTTAGGAGACCCCTCCTCTCACCTAAGAAAATAGCTAAGCACTTCTCAGAATACAAGTATGGGCTAGTGACCTTTGGCTTCATTGGCTGTCAGCACACAACCTCTGCCTCATACTGTGGACTGATATACCTTATGCTTCCTTATAAGCCTTGGAAGTGGAGCTGAAGCTCACTCACCTTGAAAAGGTCTCCTTAAGGGGCCGGGGAGATGGCTCAGTGGTTAAGAGCACTGGCTATTTTCCCAGAGGATCCAGGTTCCCAGTACCCATGTGGTGACTCACAACGGTCTATAATTTTAATTTCGGGGTATCTGACGCCCTATTGCTCTCCATGGGCACTACATGCACATGGTGTAAATATATGTATGTAGGCAAAACACTCATACACATAAAAATGTCTAAAAAATTGTCCCCCTAAGCAGTATGTAGTTCAATCAACAAACTGCTATATGGACTTGAGAGGTAGCATACTGGGAGGCTTGACCAGATGCTACTCAGAACAATGGATAACTGAACCAAAAGTGAAGTGCGGGCTGCAGAGGTCCTGTGTCAGACACGGTGCTGGGACTCACCTGGGTTGGCCACTTCCCATTTGAGGGAAGGTGCCAGCCCCACCCCCTGCCCCCAGGAATCCACATCTCAGTTGTTTATAGATGCAACAGCCATCAACATCCTTGTGACAAAAGTATTTATGGCTCTCAAATAATATTAAACAATAATGCCGCACCCTGCAGACAGCTTGGAGGTTTTGAGGTTTTAAATTAGACAGATGACAGGGTGCAGTCCTACCCCTTAACTCAAAAGTGATGCTTAATTAGCCACTTTTTGCTGGAAAAAGGCACGTTCTCCGAATATTATGAAAATAGTTTGCTAGCCTTCAACTATGAGTGTTCTAGAATCAAGGTCATCTTTACAGATCAAC
>LR749895.1:881133-919613 GCA_902729485.2 Mus minutoides | reverse complement strand
AAAAAAGCAATAGCTGCCATATCATAACTACTGGTCTTCTGGCTTTGTATGCTGGGTTCACCTATGTGCTCTGCACTAGGTCTCAGCCAGCAGTCCTGGTACCAGCTGAAAGGCTGTGTATGTTCTGAACATCCTCTGTCCAAGCCTGACAGCAGAGCCCTTGGCCCTGTATCCCTGAACACTCCAGGTTCTAGTTTTGCTGCCACCTGGGTGTGGCCCAGGACCTGCTCAGCACTCTAGAAGCAGTTTCCTTCACAAAGGGTATACATAAACAATGTCCTGCCAGCAAGGTCAGGAGGGGGCATTCTGCACTCCCCTTCCCTTTCTGGGGCTAGCAACTGTGAGCTTTATTCCACATGCTTTTGTTGCTAGGGGATTATATCCAAAATGCATCCAATATTATGAACCAAATAACAGTACCCCCACCACATACCCTGTGGGTAGCCTACTCTCCCTCCCTGAAGTGATGGTTCCTATCCCTGATCCCTGGGATCCCTTCCTAAAATACTACAAGCCTGGTCTCAAATCCCAAGTGAGGAGGAGGAGAGAAATCTGGTAGAATACAGGCTGACAGCTTTTGTCTGTGGTCAGGGGCTGGTGAAGAAGTCCCCAAAATATGATTCTGGAAGCTAAAGAAGGAATCTGAAAGACAGAATTGGGAGTCTAAATGGGAGTCTAGAACCTGAGTCTAGAACCCAGGAAGGAGAATCTGGAATCCACAGTGGGAAACTGGAACCCAGAGCAAAGTGTCTGGACCCCAGAGTGGGATTCTGGAAACCACAGTGGGATTCTAGAACACTGGATGAGAATCTGGAACCCACATTGGGAGTCTGGAACCTAGGACGAAGAGTCTGGATTTCAAGGTGGATGACTGGAATATGGGAGGGTAGTTTGGAGCCCACACTGAGAGTCTAGTTCTAGACTCTGGAACCCACAGAAGGACAAAGAGTCTGGATTTCAAGGTGGATGAGTGGAACATGGGAGGGTAGTTTGGAGCCTACACTGAGAGTCTAGAACTATGGTGAGACTCTGGAGCCCACAGAAGGAACCTGGAACCCAGAACAAAGTCTGGATCTCAGGGTGGGAGTCTGGAACTCACAGTGGGAGTTTGGAACCCAGGATGAGAGTCTGGAACCCAGGGTAGGAGTCTGGAACTGAACGTGGGATTCTGGACTTAGAGCAGATTTTGGCATTCTGAGTAGAATTCAGAAAGAATAATTATCATACTTTCTTGGGTATGCAGTTGATGTTGGGCCTGAGATGCACCTGTCTCTGGTATTCAACACCTACCTACGGTAAACTAGTGGCCACCAAGGGCATAGTTGACAGGAGAATCCATGTAAGAGGCACCATAGTTGAAAGAATGATGAAGAAAACAAGTTCTGGGGGCTGGTATGATGGCTCAGTGGGTAGAGGTAACCTGCTAACATACGAATCTGAATTCAATTCCGGGACTCAGATGTTAGAAGGAGACAATTGACCCCCACAATGACCTAGAACTTCTTCACACATGCTGTACTCCATAAATAAATAAATAAATAAATAAATAAATAGATAGATAGATAAATAAATAAATAAAATTTAAATGTTTTCAATGATTTATTGAACTTTATTTTATATACATTGGTGTGAAGGTATCCGATCCCCTCAATCTGGAGTTATAGTCAGTTGTGAGTTGCCATGTGGGTGCTGGGAATTGAACCCAGATCCTTTGAAAGAGCAGACAGTGCTCTTAACCACTGGGCCATCTCTCCAGCCCCTAATTTTAAATGTTTAAGAAGAAAACAAATGAGTGGGTTGCAGGAAAATAACCAGGGCCAGCAATTAAGTCCTCAACCTGCTAAAAGAACATGGAACCAATGAATTTTCATTAAGAGAACCTTGTGAGTATATGCTGCATGCTTGGGCTTTGATTGCTTTTATACAAAGACACCTAGGATGTAGGAGGCAGTTCCAGAACTGCAATGGAAATAGGGCATGAGTTCCTGCCTACCCTGTGGAAAACTCTCTGCCCTGTACTAATCCCCCAATCCTAAACCAATCCTGTGGGAAGTTCCTCCCCTGATCCAGCTACCTAACACTAACCTAATCCAAGACCAACCCCTGGACAGAAGCCCCTCAGCTCTCTGCAGCCCCTTCTTCCAATGCTTTGCTATCTCCTCATTTGCAAGCTTCTGAGGGTCAGTCTGTTACCTATGTCTACCTGCTACAAACCAGCTGATGACACTCACCTGCTATTGACTCGATAGGCATGCTGTGACCAAGTTCCTGACTTATAGGAGGCATAAATCCACCTTGTGTGCTAAATTCAGTGTGGATGATGCAGGCAACAGAAACATTCGTTCACGTCACAGTCTGTAGTCACAGCCACTGCAACACGTTAAGAGGCAGCTTGTCTTCAGGGAAATGTCTACTCTCGTATCCTAAGTGTTGGTAAACTATCGTGTGATTTCTACTTGCAACAGCAGTCCACTCTGATGAGCCCTGTTTACCCGAGACACCTAGCAGCCCAGACAGCAGCAAGCAGAGTCTGATTTGAGGCTTTATGTGTTGAGTCTGCGGAAGAACTGCTTTGTTCTTTCAAAGCTTTTACAGCCCACTCCTCACTACTGTGAGGACAGAGCATGTAGACCAGGCAAGGCAGGCAGTTCCGTGTGTGCCTTCAGACTCAGGAGCAAGGATGTTCCAAGCATTGAAAGTCCTTGGCAGGGGCAGGAAGATTCATACCTCCCACGTCCTTCTAAAGAGCCTGATGCCGCTTCTCCACTGTGAGACGCACCCTCCGGGGCTTCCCTCAATGCCAAGGTTATTAGACATGTGCATTTCAAAGGCCTCTGTCCTGCTCATGGACACCTTGTAAGCAGTAAGCTGTAAGAACCTTTGAGACATGCGGTATCTACCACTTCCAGGCACCCGGCTCTGGGCACCTTCCTGATTCAAGCCTCACAGGCTGAGCTGGGGAAAAGATCAAGGTGTTGAGAAGGCAGGATTCAGCAAGGCAAGCGGAGGTGCCCTAAGCCCACTACCCACTGCGAACAAGGCCAGGTTCTGCCCAGATGTTAGTCTGTGGAGTCAGACTTGGAGCAGGCTCTGCCCAGATGTTAGTCTGTGGAGTCAGACTTGGAGCCATGAGCACCACTGTGTCTTAAATGAATATTCTCCAAAGACCAAGTTTGAAAGTCTGGAAAGTGGTAGAACCTTTAAAAGGTAGGCTCTAGCAGGGGATGCTCGGTTAGAGGGTGTGCGTTGAAGAGGACACTGGGACTGCAGTGCCTCACTGAGTATCACTAGAGGAGCAGCCTCCTGTGCTATGCTGTACCAGGCCATCTTTGACGTGGTGACCCTGGATGTTAGTCACAGCCTCTACAATCCGGAACCAAAATAAACCTTTCTTCTTTGTAAACTGAATATCATAGGAACAGAAACCTCACCCAAACATAATGACAAGTTTGTAGTCAACTGGTAAGAGCAGACAGACAGACAGACAGACAGACAGACAGACAGACAGACATGCAGACAAGGGTAGCACCAGTGGTACCCAGGTAGATCAGGGTCAACAACACCTTGAAAATTCATTTGGAATGACATTGTTCCCTGTCAAATTCCAGTGTACAGGAGGGGCTAAAATTTCTCCTCAGGGTCTTTGAAGCTGATAAGGAAATTGGGGTTTGATACCCACACAGTTCCCATGGAGGGAAGACTGATTATTATTGGGATGAAGCCATACATCCTTTGGTGGGAGAGAAGTCAAAACCAGAACACCAGTGGTAGGCTTCTGTTGACAAAGTCCCCAAGTTCACATAAAAGGTTTGAGATGTCAATCAGAGAGAAACAGAAAGGTCAGGCAGGGAAACGACACATGCGGGCAGGCATTAATTAAAGCTGAGGCTTGAGGCAGCTTCCATGCCCAGACGCTGCCAGCTGGCTCTGCTGGCACACGGAGGATGGCTGTGCTTTGCCACCATTTATTTTTCCTCCTTTAGGTTCCATTGCAGTCGCTAGGCATTCTGGGAAAGCTGACTGGCATCCAGCACCCCCTACTGCTCAGGGAGGAAGGTTGCACTTTAATTGCTCCTATCACTTCTCAAATGCTGCTGATGCACTCTCCACACAAGGCACCCAAACATAACCCAGTGTGTGCCCTGTGTGTCAGGGGAGGACATTCATCATAGGTACAGGGACAGCCCACCTCATACCTGTTCCAGCCTCTCTGAGGCTGTTGTGAGGATGCTGAGAAGAGTCTAGAGTCCTTTGGTGCTGAACTGGTTTCTCTGCCAACCAAGAACCAAAGGACTCAGCTGGGTGTGGTGGCACATGCCTTTAAGCCCAACAGAGGCAGGTGGAACTCTGTGAGTTTGAGGCTAGCCTGGTCTACAAAGAGAGCTCCAGAACAGCCAGGGCTACACAGAGAAACCCTGTCTAGAAAAAAAGAAGGAGGAGGAGGAGAAGGAGGAGGAAGAGGAAGAGGAAGAGGAAGAGGAAGAGGAAGAGGAAGAAGAGGAGGAAGAGGAAGAAAGGATTCTTGTGAAAGTCATGCTCTCTATTTCTCAGGCCAACTTTCACAGCTGTTGAAGAGCTCAAGGGGAGACAGAAGGAACAGCCTAAGTGCTAGCTCTACAACAGTCAACTGCGAGGCAGGAACAGAAGGACCCCAAGGCTTGCTGGCCAGCTAATTTAGTAAAAGCAGTGAGCTCCAGGGACCCTACTACAAAAAAATTTATTGGTTTTTTTTTTCTTTTTCTTAAGACAGAATTTCTCTGTGTAGCCTTGGCTGTCCTGGAACTTACTCTGTAGACCAGGCTGGCCTCAAACTCAGAGATCCGTCTCCCTCTGCCTGAGTGCTGGGGTTAAAAGTGCACGCCACCACCACCAGGCCCCTGCCTCAAAAAGTAGAGATGTGTTTAGGAAGATAATGATATCAACCTCCACATGCACATACAGGCACATGTGCACGCTCGTGCACGCGCACGCGCACGCACACACATAACCCCATATCCTATGGTCCAACAGTTCTACTCTGAGGAATTGCTCCAGAAATACTTAAGTGCCCACAGACTTGTACAGGAATAGTCAGACCATACCTGAGACAAACCCCTAGCCTGGTGCCATGGGGCCCAGGCAGGGAGCAAGTCCGAGGCAACCTCCCAGTCTGGTCCCAAGGGGCCCAGGTAGGGAGATGATCCTCCCTGTCTGACACCATGGGGACGTGGATGGGGAGAAAGCCTGAGACGAATCCTGCTGGGTGCCACATGGCACAGGCTAAGCATAGCACTCCTGAGACCACTCTTGGATACCACTAAGATAAGCAAGTAAGTAGTAGAGGAGTGGAGGAGAAAGAAACACAGAAGGATATGTACACAATGAAGACAGGTAGAACTGGAGACTTGAGAGTAGTGAGGAAGAGCCTGATATGAGTGGCCAGTGATGCCACAAAAGGCAATGGTGAGGCCTGTGCTGCCACCAAGGGCCGTGTCTGGGTCTGTGGCCCTACAGCAATGGGGTGTCTGTTACCACCAAAGGCCAGGCAGATGTCCCTGGTCTCTGGGCTGTCACCTGGGACCACGTTGACGCCTGGGGGCTGTGCAGAGCTGGTCACACCTCTTGCCTGGGCATCATGGGAAAGCTGGCTCCAAAGGCATGAGAATGGGAGAGCTGTCCCTGCCCCTCAACAGCTGTAGCACGCTGGAGAGTGGGCTCTGCACCTTGCCTGGGCAACAGAATAGAACTGGCGGTTAGGGCGCAGGAGAACAGGCAGGCTGACCAAGTCAGCTACCAGATCTGGGGCTTTGATTTGGTTCACTCTGATATCTACCCCATCTATGACCTGCTAGAGCATATGAAGGGGCCAGTCCTACAGATTCAAAACTGCAGGATCTCCATGACATGGGACAATAATAGGATTCTGAGAGAAGTCCCAGTGAGGACCTACTATTGATGGTATAGCAGAAGCCAGAGGCCTTGAACCATACCAATGACTCATTTCAATGATATCTGCAAGTGAAGATGTGTGGACAAAAGCATATACTGTGGGACACACCGTGACACACTACAGCTTCCATAAGTTTTTTTTTCTTTTGTGGAGGGAGAGGTTGCAAGAGTAGAGGGCTAGTACAACTGGATGGGAAGATGAGCGTGGGATTGGAATGCATGCTGTGAAGTTCCCAAAGAAGAAACAAAAAGTTAAATAAACAAAAAGAATGTTCACCATGGAAGATCTAACTTCCCTAACCAACTCTCTAAACCATACAAGTAACTTCACTGCCTTAAAAGGTCTTCACATGGGGCTGGAGAGATGGCTCCGAGGTAAGAACACTGGCTGCTCTTCCGGAGGTCCTGAGTTCAATTCCCAGCAACCACATGGTGGCTCACAACCATCTATAATGAGATCCAATGCCCTCTTCTGGTGTGTCTGAAGACAGCAACAGTGTACCCATGTACCTTAACAAAATAAAATAAAATAATCTTCACAGATCTACACTGCAAGACAGAAAATGCCAAAACTATGAAAGAGAAACGGAGCAGACCCCAACCCCCGATCACTCCTGTTGCTTACCCACTCCAGCCGTGGGCCCTCCAGGCAAGCAAAGACAGACCCAGAACAGACTCCAGAAACAGACAGGAGAGGAAGGAGTTAGCACACAGCTAGGCAGGTGAGAGCGCCACCTAGAGGAAGCTGGCAGTTGTTGACCAGGTCAGAGCAGGGATCTCAGAGAACACAGAAGGCCACACTCCCTGGGAAAAGAGCAGATGGGCAGACTTATAACTAAAAGTCAGTTAAGGGTGGGGGCAGGGATGTGGCTCCATAGCAGAGTGCTTATGTGGCCTGTTGGAAGCCTAGGTTCAATCCTCAGAGCCACCCATAAGAATCTGAGGTCCAGGGTGGTATCTCAGTGCCACAGCACTTGCCTAAACAGGCAAGGGTCACTGGGTATAGTGTCCACAGTTGTAGTCCTGACACTGAGAAGGCTGACGTCAAAGACCAGGCGAGCCTCAAGGCCAGCCTTGGGTACACATAGAGGGGGGGAAGGGGAAAAGGATGATCTAGGGAAGAAGGAGAGAGATAAGGAGAAGAAAGCTATCATTCCAGTCCTGGTTTCCATCAACCTGACAGAACGTGCCACTCAGCAATCTCGTACAGAAAAGCCAAGAAAATCAAATCAAAACCAAAGCAAACAAACAAAAAACCCAAACCCAAATCAAGAAACAAAAAACAAACAAACAAAAAAACAATAACAACAACAACAACAAAAAAAAAAACAACCCCAAGGTTCGAAAGCTAAAATGAGAATGGGGGCACACACCTATAATCTCAGCTCTCTGGAGGTAGAGGCAGGAGGGTCAGTAGTTCAAGGCCAGCCTCAGCTATACAATGAGTTAGTTCAAGGCCAACTTGGACTACATGAGATCCTGGCACAAGAAGTAAAAGAAGAAATTCAACAAAGCAAAATGGACAGAGAGAGACAGAGAGTCAGAGACAGAGGGGAGGCGGGGGAGGAGGAGGAGGAAGGAGGAGGAGGAGAAACATCAAAATGAAAAGTAATATTGAAATGCTCAGGGGATAATAGACTCAAATGAAATTTAATAAGAAGCATTGAAGAATCAATAAGCCAGGGAATCTTAAAAAATAGAATGACATAAAAAAACAGTAAAGGGCCCAGGTGTGGTAACATTTATTCCTAATCTTAGCACCTAGAAAGTAGAGGCAGGAGGATTTCCTTGACTTCAAAGCAAGCCTGGTCCATATAGTGAGCCCAGACTAGTTGGGGCTAAATATAGAGACCCGGTCAAAAGAAAAGAAAAGAAAAGAAAAGAAAAGAAAAGAAAAGAAAAGAAAAGAATGGAAGAGAAAAAAAAAAGGAGAAGAGGGCTGGGCGGTGGTGGCATACGCCTTTAATCTCAGCACTTGGGAGGCAGAGGCAGGCAGATTTCTGAGTTCGAGGCCAGCCTAGTCTACAAAGTGAGTTCCAGGACAGCCAGGGCTATACAGAGATACCCTGTCTCGAAAAAAACCAAAAGAGGGAAAAAAAAGAAAAGAGAGGAGAGGAGAGGAGAGGAGAGGAGAGGAGAGGAGAGGAGAGGTGAGGACAGGAGAGGAGAGGACAGGAGAAAAAAGACAGCAACAAAAGACAGTAAAGAAAACTGTAAAAAGGAACCAGCACATAGCTTATGTCTTTAATCTTCAGCCACCTGAGTGGACTGCGCAGAATCCATGATGAGTTCAAAGCCAGGGTGGGATACGCAGTGAATTCCAAGCCATCCTGGGCTACAGAATGAGACCATGTCTCAAGACAGGAAAAATAGAAGAGGAGAGAAGAGGAGAGGACAAGAAACAGAGACCTAGGCAAAACCAGACAAAGGGGCCAAAGAACAGATAAGAACAGAAGAGTAAAACAAAGATCATCTTTAAAGTTCTAACCAGGAAGACTGGAAACTGTCTCAGAGGTTTAGAGCATTGATTGTTCTTCCAGAGGACACAAGTTATTACAGTACCCTCATGGAAAGTCATAACTTTCTTTAACTCCAGTTCCAGGGGATTCAACACCCTCTTCTGGCCTTCTTGGCCACATGCTACACTGACATATATATACAGCAAAAATACCCAAGCAAATAACCAACCAACCAACCAACCAACCAACCAACCAAAAAAAAAAAAACAATAAATAAATAAAATGTAAAGCTATAATAACAAGAAAGATTCCCATGTAGATTTTTAACAACCACTTGAATTTCAAAGGACTCACCAGGTCTCTAGAAAACTAAATCCAGTTTATTGACTTCAACACATATCTAGTAAAACTATGAGACATCAAAGGTAAAGAAAAAAATCCTCAAGGCTTTCAGGCAAAAAAAAAAAAAAAAAATCATTAAAGTTTCAGAAGTAAGAGCAGATAGGAGTCACACGGGACACCGAGCCGGTACAATGAGTGTATGTCTGCCACCCCAGCACTTTGGGAGACTAAGGCTCAGGGACTTTAGCTCAAGGCTAGCCTGGGCTACAAAGTGAGACCCTCTTCCCTGACCCAGTGTCTTAGGGTTTTATTGTGAAGAGACACCATGACCACAGCAACTCTCATAAAGGAAAGATTTAATTAAGTCTGGCTTACAGTTCAAAGGTTTAGTTCATTATTGTCATGGTGGGAAGCATGGTGGCATGCATGCAGGCAGACATGGTGCTGGAGAGGTCACTGAGTTTTACATCTGGATCAGCAGGCCTCAAAAGAGGAACTGTGAGCCACTAGGCCTAATTTTAAGCTTGTGAGACCTCCAAGCCCCCCCCCCCCACATTTCCTCCAACAAAGCCACACCTACTCCACAAGACCACACCTCTGAATAGTGCCACTCCCTATGGGCCAAGCTTTCAAACACAGGAGACTATGAGGGTCATTACTATTCAAACCACCACACCCAGGCTCATGGAAAACTTGCAGAGGTCTCTCTGTCTGTCTCTGAAAGCTGAAGCTAGAGACATTTATAGAGCTAAGTAAAAGTTGCTGTCTCTGGAATTTAGCCTTGGCATAAAGTAACTACCTGGGTTCATCACCCAGGAGTGGGAACCACCTTTCCTCACTACAAAACTCCACTTAGTGGATACAAATGGCAGGAAGGGGCTTGCAACCTTGGGAGCGCCCCACCAGAACCCACAAGATGCAAGTGTGGACATTTCTGGTCAGCAGCAGAAGCTGGAATGATTGCGCTGGCTCAGCGTGCAACTAACCAACTCACAGGGGAAAGCTGCCCCCTTACAGAGAACCTCACACAGGGCAGGGGCGCTGTAAGAACTGCAGGATGACCAACCTTGGATCCAGTGTCCCTGCTGAGGGCTTCCAGTCCCAGATCATACCTTCCTTCAGATAGTGACACACCAAATAAACTCAACTGGCAAATAACATCTCCAAATAACATGAATCACTGTCCAAGCCTCAAGGCAATGGAAAACAGGAAGACTGAGTAGGGGGACATGCCGCTGGTACGAGGGGACTAGAATGAGACTCTGGGTCAGAAAATAAGGATAGGTTAATAATCCATTTTAATTAATTAATTTTGTAAGACAGAGTCTCACTATATAGCCCTAACTGGAACTTATTAGGTAGGCCACACTGGCCTCAAACTCACAGAAATCCTGCCTCTGCCTCCTGAGTGCTAGGACTAAAGGCCAGGCTGAGAGTTCTGTTTTAATGCCTGGCTTCTGATACACATGGATTATTCACACAAGATGCTATCCGTAGGGAACCAGGTGAGGGTCAGTCGAAAAGAACTCAGTCGAGTTTTGTAGATTTTCTGTAAATCTAAAATTGAGGCATGAATGTAGAAGGGGGACTGTGAGAGGGGAGGGGAAGGTCTAAAGAGAGGGAAGGTAGGGGGAGAAACCCTTAAGACACAGAAGCAGAAGGGGGTGAACCTGAGAGGGAGGGGACTGAGGAAGGAGAGGGGACAAGGAGGGATGGGAGTGAAACATGGAGCTAGTGAGATGGCTCAGCAGGTAAGAGCAACTGACTGTTCTTCCAAAGGTCCTGAGTTCGAATCCCAGGAACCACATGGTGGCTCACAACCATTTGTAATGAGATCTGATGCCCTCTTCTGGAGTGTCTGAAGACAGCTACAGTATAATTACATATAATAAATAAATAAATCTTTTTTTAAAAAAAAGAGTGAAACATGGTTTTTGTGTCTGGAAATGACATAGTGAAACCCATTTCTTTGTATGGTAACCAAAACTAAAGTATAATTTTAACACCTAAATGAAGAAGCCATGGTATAACTCATTGTTTTGTATGCTAATCTAAAGCATTTTATTGTGGGTAAAGAAAGGCACCTGCTGCCAAGCCTGATGACCCAAGTTCAATTACTACAACCTACATGATGGAAGGAGAGAACTGACTCCTACAAATTGTCCTTCAGCTTACACACACACACACACACACACACACACACACACACACACAGTGTTTAAAAATAAACTAAAACAAAATTGTGCAAAAATAAAACTTTGCCTTTTAGGAAAAGAGTGTCAAGCCATGCAAAGTGTTGTATGCCTTTAATCCCAGCACTCAGGAGACAGAGGAAGGAAGAGGAGGAGGAGGAGCAGGAGGAGGAGGAACATCAAGAAAGAACTTTTTTTTTAATGAGAGTCGGAGCCTGGCAGCTGCCCGTGTCCCTCAGCAGGTGAGTGGTTGAAAGGGGGCATAGCGACAATGGAACAAATGCTATTCAGTAATGAGAAAGAATGATTGCCTTAGATCAAAGTGGGTCAGCCCAGAAACACGGCACTCATGAAAGCGCCCAGACACAAAGGCACAGCCTGGTGGGTCTGTTCTTGTGAAGTGCAGAGGTTGAGCTAATGTGCCCAGGGAAGAGAGACATCTCTTCCTGTCAGGGCAGCAGGGCTGGGGAGGGCTTTGGAGATAGGGATTCTCTGGCATGTGCCAGGGCTGGGGTATGTGTCCTTATGTTTGCACAACCCCAAGAGAAAAGGTGGTTGCCATCAAGAGAGGCCACTGTAAATTTTACTCCCCACCCCCCCCAAAAAAAACTAAAAATAAAGCTTAGTTTAATGAAGCACTATAAGTGCATTAATTTTTTTCACTGACTTTGCTCACTACCCTTCAGGCTCCTCTAACAGCTGGAAGATGCAGAAGGCTTGAACGACATCTGCAGCCTTCTTTACCTGCACCCTGGGGGGGTGTGGGGGGAAGTCAAGTATGGATCTTCTCAAAGAGCTTAAAATGTACTGGAAGAGGCAAATGTGTGTTCCCAAAAGATGTCAAGAAGAGAGACACCAGTGTACAGATGGCAGCAAGCCTATGAGTGGATGCTTACTGTCAGTGACCACTAGGGACATGCCAATCAAAACTAGTGAGACACCACCTTGCAGCCACAGGATGCCAGGTGCCCACAGAATAAACAGAAAACAAGTCTTCATGGAAGCTGCAACCACTGGCGGGAGTAGAAACCGAGGCAGGAACCACGGAAACAGCAAGACAGTACATCAAACAAGGCCATATGGTCGTAAGCTCCACTCTGGGAGGAGGCAGTGGTTTCCGTTTGGGAGTTACTTTTTGTTTTTTAAGAAGGTCTCAGGGCTGGGTGTGATGGCGCATGCCTTTAATCCCAGCACTTGGGAAGCAGAGGCAGGTAGATCTCTGTAAGTTTGAGGCCATAGTAAGTTCCAGGCTAACCAGGGCTACATAGAGACACCCTGTTTCAAAATGAATAGATAGATAGATAGATAGATAGATAGATAGATAGATAGATAATCATGCAACAATGTTTATAGTGGACTCTGAATATAGACAGTATTAAAACAGTCTTAGCTATTCCCATAGCCAAGCCCACAGTGACACCGTGCACAAGCTAAAACGTGGAGAAACATACACATGCGCTGAAGAATAAATGCAAACAGATTGTGGTACTCAGCTTTAAAAGCTGGAGAGATGGCTCATCAGCTAAGAGCACTTGTTGTTCTTCCAGAGGATATGAGTTCAAATCCTAGCACCCATGTCAGGCAGCTCACAACTGCCTGCAACCCCAGCTCCGGAGAATCCGATGCCCTCTTCTGGCCCTACTGACACCAGAGACTTAAACACATGAATAAAATTAGGTTTTTTTATTATTATTAAAAAGAAGACAGAGGGCGATGTCAGCACCTCTCAGTGGAGCATGGATGCGCCTTGAAGAGATGATGCCTGGTGAGATACACCGGTCACAAGAAGGTCCATACTACGACTTCACTCCTGATGTCCCAGAATGGGCAGATCAGAAATGATAGGAGCCTGGGAGGTCATGGGGGTGGGGGTGGAGGAGTGGTATCTAAGGAGGATAACCTTTCACAGGTTTATTTTTTTCCTTTTTTTAAAAGTACTTTATTTATTTACATTTCAAATGTTATCCCAATCCCTCCCCTAGAAACTCCCTATCTCATCCCCCCCCTCCTGCTTCTCTGAGGGTGTACCCCCACCCATCCACCCACTCCTGCAAAGAAAGGACTGAAGGAGCTGAAGGGGTTTGCAACCCCACAGGAAGAACAACAATATCAACCAACCAGAGCTCCCAGGGTCTAAACCACCAACCAGGAGTACACATGGAGGGACCCACGGCTCCAGCCATATATGTAGCAAATGATGGCATCAATGGGAGAAGAGGCCCTTGGTCACGTGACATTTCAGAGCATTTTAAAAAGGATTTCTACTACCTCTTAATTTATGTGTCTGCATTTGAAGGTTTCTACAGAAGACAGTGTCCTATTTCCTGGGGCTGGAGCTACAGGCACTTACAAGATGCCCAACATGGGTGCTAGGAACTGTACTCCGGCCTCCTTGTGAGCAGTGAGGTCTTATTCTATCAAAGGTTGCCAGGCTGCCAAGGGCCAGTATTCTACAAGCTTCCCCCCACCAGGTAGAAGGTTTGTTTACACAAAGGCACCTGTGGATACAGGCACCTCCTGCCTTGGAACAGAAGCCAATCTCTGTTCCTCTTCCCCTGCTGGGCTTGCTGGCCCCTTTTGAGTGGTGGCACACCTTTTTTTTTTTTTTTATCAAAAAGAAACCACCTTATCCCTTATGAGACGTCAGAATTATTCTTTGTTTCTAATACTTGGAGGAGCAGAAAGGCCTTTTAACTGTGTAGCTGTCTCTGCAGCCCCTGAACCTTACGTTTGCAAGACAAAAATAGATCTAGAGGTGGGTGACGGGCGTGATGGTTTCGTAAAAGTGTAAATGTGCTTAATGCTACAGAACTGCACGTTGCTCAAGAGGCCCAGGTGTCAAATCTTATAATGTGCATATTTTGCCACAGTTAAAACACACGCAGCCTACAAAGTCACCTCCACCCTTCTTTAAGCCTGTGCTGCAATGGAATCTCTGGGGAGAGTGGGAGACAGCAGCTTCCTCTGACTCCTGAAAGGCCTTGCCCTGGGGAGCCCTACCCACTCTGTCCCTGCCTTCAGATAGAGTCAGGACTCACACTGGGATAAAGGGAGGCAGGAGTGCAGAGGGGGAATCCTGAATCTCACTTCCACTTGGGTTTGCTTCCTGGCTTACTTCCAACTCCTCTTGGGGTTTTAATCTAAATGCTACAGAAAACAAATCAATCAATCAAACAAACAAACAAAAAAACAGAAGATCTTTTAGCTTTGGAACACACAGGATCCCAAGCCCTGGAGTTTCAGCTGCTCCTGGTGGTGGTGATGGCAATGGCTAGAAGGGCTCCTTTAACTCAAGCTTCCTAGTGATTCTTCAATATTTCACCCTGAACTGCTGAGGGCACAGGCTTTACCAATGCCTGCTGGACATGGCAAAGACCAAACACCTGCCAACCTCCAATCAAAGGCGAGCACTGGAGCGACACAATCCAGCTGTCATTTCTCCACTGTAAGACACCAACCTAGAATAGCCTGGGTGTAGCAAGAACACAAAATTGAGATACCAAGACCATAAAACATCAGCAGAGGAGAAACAGCTAAGTTAGAAAGCAAGCTGTCAAAAAAAGATAGGTGTGGTGGTGCACACTAGTGATTCCCATACACCAGAGGCTAGGACAGGAGATCTGCCATAATTTCAAGGCCAGGCTGGATAACAGTGAATTCAATCCAAGGCTTCCCAGGTTGCATAGTGAGACTCTGTCTCAAAACAACAAAAGAAAAAGGGAAATAAAAAAAGGAAAAGAAAGAAAAGAAAAAAGAAGGAGGGCTGGGGAGAGTCATCAATAGATCTTTACCACTCTATGAAAGTCTAAAAAAACCTGAGTTTGAATCCCCAGGACCCGTGAGAAAAAGCCAGGTGTGGGTAGTAGTGTGTCTGTGTTCCTAGCACCCTGCTGTGAGATGGGAGCTGGAGACAGAAGAATCTGGAGACAGTGAACCGGGCATGTGCAGAAGCAAACAAGAGACCCTATCTCAAGATAGAAGTTAAGGATTGATATTTTTCTCTGACCTCCATATGTGTGTGATATGATGGGGGCACCCACATGCATGTGCCTGTACACACACACACACACACACACACACACACACACACACCACATACCACATACATACACAAAGAGAAACGAAAGGGAGAAAGAAGGCAAACAAGACACTAGGAAGGACTTCATAGCACTATTGGGTACAGATTCAGATGTGGGCTTTCTGAGAGCTCAGTCTTCTACTTATGTCTGATAGCTGAAGGGTGATTGGGATGGCCACCCTTTTGGGTTGTATTGCCCCAGTTTGAACATCAGGCTGTGTGGAATCAGAGCTGCAGAGAGACCCAGAGTATGCAAGCATGGCTGTAATGTCAGCAAGGCCCCAGTGGTTAAAGGAGTGCTGTTGCTAGACCTGTCCCCCCCATCCTACCCTGATCTTTCAGTCCCAGTAGGGGGACTAAGGGGGAGAATGAACAAAGAGATACACAACATGAAAAGGGAGCTGGGGCCGGGCAGTGGTGGTGCACGCCTTTAATCCCAGCACTTGGGAGGCATAGGCAGGCGGATTTCTGAGTTTGAGGCCAGCCTCATCTACAGAGTGAGCTCCAGGACAGCCAGGGCTATACAGAGAAACCCTGTCTCGAAAAAGAAAAGAGAGAAAGAAAGAAAGAAAGAAAGAAAGAAAGAAAGAAAGAAAGAAAGAAAGAAAGAGGAACTGGGGCCTCACAGGGCAGATCAGGTGGAAGGTCATTATGGATGCCATAGTAGACCCTGCCCTTGAGTTCCACTTGCCTCCAGGAACAGTTTAAGCCCCTCTGCAGCTCAGTTGAGCCTTTTACTGTGCCAGCTACACCAGGCAACAGCCTCTGTTCACTTCTATCTATTTCTTGACACCCACTAACCATAGTATACAAGTACAGGGTATGTAGAGACCCAGATATAGTAGGCTTGCTGGCCAGTGTGGGCTATACCCCAACCAAGCCTCCTATATTCTTAACACTCAAAGGAAGCAGCTAGCCAGTCCATAAATACGGCTAGCTACATGCCTATCCCAACTCCAGGCTGTCACACCTGGATCCAAGCTCAGCCACCAGCTCTAGGAACACAGCCCTCGGTGCTGTCCTCTTCCCCAGCACCATTCTAGGCTTCACAGGCAGCTGCGCTAGGGAGCAAGTTCAGCAGAGCACACAAGGCCCTCTGAAAACACTTCCTTCCCAACCAATCGCTGACTCCCCAGAACACACATATGCTGTTGTAGGTGACCCACAGCAAACGCATGAACATAGATAGAATGGGCTTAGAATGTTCATCAAGAAGGGGTTGAAAAATGTGGGGCTCCCATGGTGAGATAGAACTTGACAAAGAAGGAAATGGCACCATGCTAAGGACATTATGGAAAGTCAAACAAGCCAATCCCAGACAGACAAGAGCCAGATGGCTCCATTCATGTGAGATCCAACATGGTCAAGCCAGATTGCAATGGTGTGCTTTAGAAGCAGGCATGTGCTCTAGGTGTGTACTATAGGACACTGTGGCTACAGCTGGTAATTGTCCATGATTGACACTGGAAGTATTATGAGCTTTGTGTGTGGTTTTTCTCATTGCTGCCACCCAGTACTAAGCCAAGGGGAACTTAGAAGAGGAGTGATTTTATTATAGCTCAGTTTCACAGCAAAGGGGTGGGGGTGGGGTGGGGGTGGGGTGGGGGGAATGGTGGGTTGGGGCTCTGAGGACAAGATGTTCACACAGGAGCCTGTGGGAGATGTTTCACACCGAAGCCATTATACTTAGAATCTGTTAAGAGGACAGACATCCTGAAAAGTGCTCTCACCTGCCGTAATAAAGGCAAAAATAGAAAAAGAGCCCATCTGGTTGTTGTGATGGAGAAGGCCATGCTGTTCTCACTAGAGACCTAGGCGAGGTGATGGCAAAAGATTCATGTGAAACCTCCTCCTGTAAGGGAAACAGGGCGGTGCCTACAATGCTACTTAGGACAGAGTTCCTTTTTACCTTTGCACTTCACATAATAACAAGTTTTACTGATTTTATTATCAAGACAAGGTCCTATTCTGTAGCCCAAGACATATTTAGTATTGCGACATGGTCATATTCTGGAAACAATGTAGGTCCAGAACGTACTATATAGCCCAGTCTGAACTCAAAGCAATCCTCCTGCCTCAAACTCCAGGGGGTGTGAGTCACCACATCCAGCAATACTTTTTACATTATTATAGCATTTTTTTCATTCTCTTGGATTTTGAAATCACAAAGGATACAAACTTTGGTGCCCAAACCTCAGACCTTGAATTGGCTGGCTGACTGCCATCAGCTGCCACTAGGGTCAGATTGTGGGTAGGAGATTCTTATGAGAAACGGGAGAAGCAGGGCAGCAAAGACCACTAGTGACAGGTTCTCTGTTCCATTAGGACTCAGCCAACATCCACTTCCTCCTTTCCAAATCACAACGTTTACTTACCTATATAAGCTATGGTGGCTTATATATGGCTGATGATTCTTTTAAACTAAGGTCAGACCAGTGGTTATGGTATTTCCTTACAGCCACAGAACTTGGTTCTGCCAGGGCAACCCCCCCAGGAAGGAGGCACAGGTTCACATGCACAGAAACCACATGGAACCCTGTGGGCTTGGCCAATGCTCTTCCTGCAGAAAACACTCTAATGTCTTCCGTGTTGGTGTGCCTCAAAGCTTGGTAAACCAGACTCCTCGCCCCACCAGTGTAGAGTGAAATACTGCCGGCTATTGCTCTAAGGGTTTAAATTCACAACCACACGCTGGCTTCCTGAGAAAAGAGGGCCAAGAAGGCCTTGTTCTCTGCGTATTAATTGGGTACCTTGGTGGAAAGAGGACCCTGGCCTTCTTCACTCCACCTATAGGGCAAGCTGGAAGTATCCCCTCCTGAAACTCCGCTCTCTAGTTTGGGCCCCACAACCAAGGCCAGAGCCTTTTCTGGTATCCTGCTGTTCTTCCAGAGAGCACCCAGATCTGAGTCACCACCGGCTTCACCACCAGCTTAACTGTATTTGCAGGCAGTTGGCAAAGAGGGCTTTGCATGTTTCACCATCTTGTGGAGAAAGCCTGAATCTAGCTGGGAAGCAGAAGGTTTGAGGGTTTTTTGTTTTTTGCCTTTTTAAAAACCCCCAACTTTTTTTTTAAGTAGGCAAGGTCAAATGGATAGGCAGATCCGTTTCCTCAGAAAACTGCCCAGGCCAGAGTCCTCTCACCAACTCCCAAATGCAAGCAAATGGTAATTCGGTGGCCTTGCATATCCTCAGCATAGATCCCACTGCTGTGTGTTCATCCCGGAAACGGGAACACGGGAAAAATTTAAACCATCTGCCAAAAAAATAAAAACATAAAAAGGCCCGGCAGCACCATCCTGGAGGAGGTACTGTGAAGACGACGAGTCCCCAGCGGCAGTGGCGGCGGCGGCGGCGGCGCACCTGCGCGTCCACACCCAGCGCAGCGTCACCGGCAGCTCCCTAGGCCTGCGCTGGGCTGGCCCTGCTCCCGCACACCGCGGGAAACCGGTGCGGTGAAATAAATAGCCAGTGGAACGCGAAAAATCTCCCACAGAGGCAAAGACCCCAACCCGGGCAAGGCCTCCGGACCCGGGATCACCAGGGAGAGTCGAGCAAGCCCCGCCACCCTGCTCCATCCCGGTGCCAATCCCGGCGCCACCCCAAGAGTCGCTACCCTGCGCCATCCCCATACACCCTGGGCGTCGCCACCCTTTTCTATTCCGGTGCCACCTCCACCACCCTGGGCGTCACCACCTTGCTCCATTCCGGTGTCATCCCCGGCACCCCAAGCCACCTATAGCCCGCAGCGCAGGGCATCCGCCGGCCCTGAATACTCAGTGCCAGGAGCCGGTGGAGCGTAAGGAGCCCTGTAAAGAGCGTCCCTCATCCCCTCCCAGGTCAGCTGTGGGATGCGTGGGATCCTGAGGATCGCACCGCTGCTCACCAAGGTTCCCCTCGATCAGGCTTCGGGCGGCGGCGTCCGACGGTCGGGCTCAGCCATCGCAGTGGCGCTGCGGCGGGCGGGGGCCGCGCGTCACCACGGGCAGCGCCCCGAACCCCGGCCCGCCCCTGCGGGCACTCCAGCCGGCGCCGGCCCAGCGTCGCCCGCCCCTTGGCTTTCCCAGATCGTTGCACTTATTCCTTTAAGAAATAAGTCCTGGGTCCGTTAAAGTGAGAAATGACATTGCCGAAGATGACCCTGGTGATTTAGAGGGCCCCCGCTGTGCTGGGAAGGGATCTAAAAGCCAGTCAGGTTAAATGCGCCTGCGGTCGGTCGCTCAGGGCCACGCGCCTACGAGGGACTATCCGTGGTAGGAAACACTCACCCTCTTTGCAGTGCTGGATGTGAGCAGCCATGAGCAGCGCCCGCGAGTTGCACGTGGGTGTCCCAACCCTTAACCCTTTGCTTCCTGGCTCCAAAAGCTGATTTCCAGGGCTCTGTAGAGAGAGAAACGTTTTTTGTTTGTTTGTTTGTTTGTTTTGTTTTGTTGTTTTGTTTTTCAGGCTTCAGCAAACAAATGTTATCCCTAATCCCAACACTCAGAGTTCTGTCCTTCCCGCTTCTCTTTGCCCCTGCCCCTTCCGATATTGGACATAGAACCTAGGGCCAGAGCTCTGCCTAGAAGCTGTATCTCAGCCCTCTGTTCCCTCACTTTTTTGGTTTGTTTTGGCCTGAGATAGTGTGTTCTAGTTTCATTTTTACTCCTGTATTAAAGTCCCTGATGAAAAGCAACTCCGGGAACAAATAAGTATATTCCAGCATGCAATTCCAGGTTACAGTCTATCATTGTGGGAAAGTCAAGGCAGGAACTTCAAACAACTAGTTACATATATCTGCAGTCAAGAGCCGAGAGAAGTGCACGCTCTCACTTGCTTACTCGCTTGTGTTCAGCTCCATTTCTTCATTTTGGGGGTGCGGGGAGGGTCCCACTGCCTAGGGAATGGTGCCACCCAGATGGGGCTGGGTTTTCTCACATCAATTTATTACATCCTTACAGTAATGCTCACAAGACTGCCCCATGTAGACAACCTCTCAGTGAGACTCTCTTCCCAGGTGACTCTATCTAGGTTGTACCAAAAGACAATTAAAGGTAACCGTCACATCCAGACATTGTGGTGCATGCCTCTAATCCAAGAACATGGGAGACTGAGCACAGAATAACAAGAAACTTCACAAAACATATAAATATTCTGTCTGGGCCTTCACCTGACAGAGTGCGTTCTGAGGGTTGGATGACAGGATAGATAGATGTAGAGAAAGGGTGAGTACTGGAGTGAAGATCTCCTCAGGTAGACCACCATCCAGCAGACTACAGCACACAGCACACACGCGCATGCGCACACAGAGAGGCAAGTGGGGCGGGCGGGGTTGGGGGGAGTATGTCAGGTGACGGGGTCTCCAGGTAACAGGTTTCTAAGTGATAATACCAATGTGAGATCAGTGGACTGAAAAATGAAAATCATATCCAGAATAAGGGTCTCCCCAGTAAAGACAACTCATGGCTGGCTCCCTGAGGTATGGCATGGGCCATGGTGCAGACCAGGTGGAGAGCTCGGATGCTGCCATGTGTCTGAGTCTGTGCCAACCTCCCAGGCAGAGTCGTCTGTACCCTGGCCCTACTTCGCATGCCTCAGCCAACTTGTTTTTAGGGACCTTTCCACAAAACTACTACTGCAGGTTGGAGGACCAGGAGGGGAGCACGGCAGCAAGTGCATGCAGAGGGACACTGCCTGTGCCACCAGATAAAAATGTGCCCAAGAGAAGTCTTCTGTTTATGACAGGGTCTAGTGTGGCCAAACTGGCCTACAACTTACAGGTAGCTGAGGATGATACTTAATTTTTTTCTTTGTTTGTTTTATGTTTTTTTGAGGCAGGGTTTCTCTGTATAGCACTGGCTGTCCTGGAACTGGAACTCACTCTGTAGACCAGGTTGTCCTGGAACTCAGAAATCTACCTGCCTCTGCCTCCCAAGTGCTGGGATTAAAGGCGTGTGCCACCACTGCCCCACTGATACTGAATTTCTGATCTCCTTGCCTACACCTCTCAAGTGGTCCTGATATTAAAAAAAAAAAAAAAGCCAGGCTCCTTTACTTTTTTTTTTATTTGAGACAGATTTCCATGTAACCCAGGCTGACCTTGAACTTGTAATACAACTGAGCTAACCTTGAAATCCTGATTTCCCTGCCTCTACCTCCTAAGTGCTAGGATTGAACAAGCACATCCAAATGGAAACAATCTTGTACTTATCTGGTTTATTAGGCTGTTTCAATTATATCAAAATCATAGATACATTTGAAAAATCACAATCTATCTCAGTTTCATTGGCTACAAATGGACCAGGTTTGGTTTGTTTGTTAGCAGGGCATTGCTAATCACGGGATCATGCCAATCTTTTCTTTTTTGTTTTGTTTGTTTGTTTTTGTTTGTTTGTTTTTGTTTTGCAAGACAGGGTTTCTCTGTGTAGTTGCCAATCTTTTCTTAAAGGTTTATTTTATTAATTGTGTGTGTGTGTGTGTTAATATGCAGAAGCTAGAACATACTGCAGCTGGAGTTACAGGTGGTTGTAAGCTGTGTGATGTGGGTACTGGGAATCAAACTCCGGTCCTCTGAAAGAGCAAAAGGGGGTCTAATAACTACTGAGCCAGCTCTCCAGCCCCTTACATTCCAATTTTAATTATTAATGTTACTCTCCAGATTACACATAGTACTTCACACAATGATGGGGTGATGAGGAGAAGTAGCGATACAGGCTCAGGCACAGGGAACCTTAGAGGGTCCAGATAAGGAGCCTCACTAACCTGTGGGCACAGAGCCATCAGTACAGTGGTGTCAGGTCCAGCTCTGGTGACAGGTTTTCAAGGTACAGTTGGATTAGCATGATGGGCTGCATGTCAGGAGACACGGTAGGGCTGGAGCCTGAGGAAGGAGGCAGGAGTCCTTTCCTCTGACAGTTTTCCTGGGCAAGGCTCATGAAACTGATCAATCTTTCCTTCTGCGTCTTGGTATGGAGCGCTTCTTCTTTTGTAGTCTTGATAACAGGTTTGGATCTGCTGTGGTTGATAAGCTCGTGTGTCTCGAATTTCTGACATAGTGTGGTATACTTTCAGGTATCATTATTGATTGGCATGAAGAAGTTATTTACCAGTCTGTGTCTTCTGCTTTGCTGACAGATGGTGGTTGACTGCAGGATGTACAGATTCAGTGGTACTGACTTGGCATTTATACTCAAAGTGAACTAACTCCGGTCAAGGTTGTTGCTTTAGAAGGCAGAATAATTCAAAGCCCGGCACATTCCTTACGCTATAGATAGATTCACACTTCTCTTAATAACACAGCACAGACGGACTAGCTCAGAAAACAGGGAGTCATCATCCACAGTTCTGGAGGCTGCAAGTCCAAGGTCAAACTGCTGATGAGACTTTCTTCAGCATCCCATGGCCATCTTCTTGCTATGTCCTCAAACAGGTTTGTTTGTTTGTTTGTTTCTCTGTGTAGGCATGGTTATTCTAGAACTCACTCTGTAGACCAGGCTGTCCTCAAACTAAGAGATACACCTGCCTCTGCCTCCCAAGTGCTGGGACTGAAGGCAAGTGCCATCATCCTGGTATCTTAAGGACCTATCTCCAAATAGTCAAATTGAAGGTGAGGATTCAACATATGGATTGCTAGTGGCTTGCAGGAGACAATTCAGTCCATAACAAGTCTCAAACATAGCTCTTCCTTTTTACGGTGGCATCTTGTGTTACATACCCATCTTCAAGGTTTATTAGACCCAATAAAACCTAGTAATGTGGACATTTCTATTGTTATGGTCTTAGTGATATATGAACTATGGTGGGATAGATCTTCTGAGATCCCATGTGGAAGCCATAAGTGGAGAGAATAGAATACACACACACACACACACACAGAGGCCTTGACTGCAATTATCCTCTTAACATCTGTAACACAATGCTCTTCTGTCCCACGGCCACTGTGACAAGGCCCCATGGGAGTGTGACGTCTTGCAGCCTCCTCGGCACTTCCCCTCTCTGATCCCCACTCAAATTTACTTGGCAAACAAATGCATGTCCAAACTTAGTATATAATGTCCCCAAAGTTCACCTTTTGTGGTGAAAGAAGTAAGTTGCAATATGCTGTCTCCTCTCACTTTGTGGAATTGCCTCAGTCCCCTGTGCCCCCAGGAACTAGTGCTGTAGCAGGCTCCTGGTCTCTCACAGGCATGCCTGTGTCTTCAGCCAGGCGTCTCGGCAGCTGCTGCTTTTGGCCTGTGAGGCTTGTAGATGAGCTGTTTCTAACATATATGGCCAGTAGGACTCAGTGTCACTGACCTGGGTCCCTCTGGGCTAAATTGTGGCAAAGAGCAGAGTTAGCAGAGTTGGAAAGCTGTTAAATCAAGCCTATGAGGAGATGTCTTATTAGTTACGTGACTGGTTGGCGTCACAGAATACCTGACAGAGAGACTTAAGGGAGGAGAGGCTGGTTTGGGCTCACAGTTCAGAGGGAGACAGTCCCACTGGTGAGAACCCATGGTGGCTGAAGAGGCTCCTCTTTTGTCAAGTCAGAATCTTCAGGAATGGCTTTTATCAAATCTTGGAGGATTAGAAAGCAAAGAATTTGGCCAGAACTGTTACCTTCAGGGCCCACCCCCAGAAGTTTGCATCTGCCTGCTAGGCTCCCTCTCCAAAAGGTTCCACAAACTCCTAAAGCATCCGGCCCCTGCTGGAGACAAGGTGTTCTAACCCAGGAGCCTGTAGACCTCAGATCCAAACACACAGTGCTGTCCACAGTGAGGCAGGTTCAGTCTGTTACACTGTGACAGGTGGGAAAAGGAACTTTCACCACCTCATTCAGGTAGCTGCAAAAACAGTGTTTGCTTTCAGAGCAGAGGGACAAACATCCAATCCCACAGAGCAAGCGCAGTCCAGCCCTCAGAGGACATACCAAGGGTGAGGCATTTCATTCCTGAGAAAAGGTCCTGCATTTTATTATTTTATTCATTTTAGATACAGTCTCATGTAGCCCAGGCTACCTTCATCTCCTCGGTGCTGGGATTACAAGCACAAAACCACCACACACAAGTAATTCATTTTTTTCTTTTCTCCTTCTCTCTTTTCTTTTTGAAAGTATCCAGAGAGAAAACAAAGAGTGTGCTAGCTTTGGTTGTTGAGTCATTCTTTTTGTGAACCTTTTGTCCTCTCTGTATTAGAAAGAATCTTAAGGGTTTATGGCCTTCAGTCACACGTGGAACCGTCATGAACGTAATTATGGTTTTAACCAGGGACACACTCCTTCTGAACATCTACCATATGTAAAATTTTTCTCTTTCTTAAGAACCCGGTCTTGAACCCGTTAACAGCACTTAAGAGACTAATGAAGGAAGAGTGCTTGAGTTCAAGAGCATCTGGGCTATAATGGAAGAAGAAGGGCAAGAAGGGATCCAGGAGAGTTGTCAGAAATGGATATCCAGAAAATATACCATTCAGGAAAGGAAGTGAAGCAAGACATTCTTAGCAAGGCGTGGTGATGCCTTTAACCTCAACATTCTGGAGGCAGAGGCAGAGGCACAGGCAGGCAGGGCAGTTTGAGGTCAGCCAGAACAAGTTACAGGTCCGCCAGGTTCTACACAGAGAAACCCTGTCCTGAAAAAAATCAAACAAACAAACAAACAAACAAACTAACTAACTAACTAACAAAATAATAGGAAAAGTGTCCTCAGGTACAAAGGCACATTCTAAAATATATCTACTTATTTGTTTGTTTATTGGTTTTTGTTGGGGTGGTTATTTTGATTTGTTTTTGAGCCAGGGTTTTTCTGTGTAGCCCTGGCTGTCCTAGAGCTCATCTTGTAGACCAGGCTGGCCTCAAACTCAGAGATCGAAGCCTTTGCTTCAAAAATGCTAGGATTAAAGGAGTGTGCCACCACTGTCTGGCCCTGAGTTTATATTTTTTAAGATCTATTTTATTATTTTTATTGTGGATGTGTGTGTATCTGTATAAATGTGTGCCACATGTGTGCAGTGCCCACAGAGGCCAGAAGAGGGCATTAGATCCCCTGAAGCTGGAGTTGCAGGCAGTCGTGAGTTGTTCAACACAGGTACTGGGAATTGAACTCAGGTCCTGTGCAAGAACAGCAAGAACTCTTAACTACTGAACCATCTCTCCAGCCCCACATTCTGTTCCTTTTAAATTTTTTAGATTTTTGTTTTTGTTTTTGTTTTTCAAGACAGGTTTTCTCTGTGTAGTCCTGGCTGTCCTGGAACTTACTCTGTAGACCAGGCTGGCCTCAAACTCAGAAATTCACCTGCCTCTGCCTCCCAAGTGCTGGGATTAAAGGCATGCGGCACCACACGCCCAGCTCTTAGATTTATTTTTATCTTATATGTGTAAGTGTTTTGCATGTATGTGTGAGTGCCACATGTGTGCTATGCCTGGGAGATCAGGAGTGGTCCTCAGAGCCCCTGGAACTGAAGTTACAGATGGTTGTTAGCCACCCACATGAATGCTGGGAATCACAGTGGGGTTCTCCAGGAAAGCATTCAGTGTTCTTAACTGCTGACCATCTCTCCAGCACGCCCTAACCTCTAAAGATCTAAAAACAACTTGAAAGTAAAAGTGAGTGAAACAAAGAAAGCAGACTGTGGATAAATTCTAACAGCCCAGCCCCAGGGCAGCTGCTGTCTCTATCCTTCTATCCAACAAAATAGACTGAGGCAAGATGCATTTCTAGAAAAAACAATGGCCACTCAGAAGAAGGAAATCAACTCATTAGGATTTACTGAGCAGCATACTGAGACATGAGTTTTCAATGTATATTTACACAGTGACAGAAGTTAAAACATAGAAAGCAAAATTTGTCATATAATGACCATGAGAGAAATCAATGCCCCTCTTTCAATAGTTATTAGAAGTTGGGCATGATGTCACTTAGGAGTCTGAGACAGGAGGATCACTTAACTGCAGAGCACCCTGGGCAGCATACTGAGATCCCTATATTAAAAAAACAAAACAAGGGCTGGTGAGATGGCTCAGCGGGTAAGAGCACCGGACTGCTCTTCCGAACTTGATGAGTTCAAATCCCAGCAACCACATGGTGGCTTACAACCACCTGTAATGAGATCTGAAGCCCTCCTCTGGTGCGTCTGAAGTCAGCTACAGCATACTTATGAAGAATAATAAGAAAATGAATCCTTGGACTGGAGAGACCAACCGGAGCGAGCGGGGCTCTCCGGGGCGAGCGGGGCCGTACGGGGGCGGCTGGAGCGAGAGGGGCTGGCTGGAGCGAGTGGAGCCGGCCGGAGCAAGCGTGGGGGGGGGGTCTAGCGGAGCGAGTGGGGTTGACCGGAACAAGGGAAAACAAAAACAAAAACAAACAAAAAACAAAACAAACAAACAAAAAACATTATAAGGGGATAGAGGGGCTGGAGAGATGGCTCAGCTGTGAAGAGCTCTGACTACTCTTCCAGAGGTCCTGAGTTCAATTCCCAGCAACCACATGGTGGCTCACAACTACCTGCAATAGGGTCTGGTGCCCTCTTCTGGTGTGTCTGAAGAGAGCAGTGGTGAACACATAAAATTTTAAAAATTAAGAAAAAAAAGAAGCTTTTAAGGGATATGGCTCAGTAGTTAACAGCACTGACTGCCTTCCAGAGCACCCAGGTTTCATTTCCAACACTCACAACTCCATATAATTCCAGTCCCAGGAGATCAAAGCCCTCTTCTGGCCATCTCAGCCACCAGGCACACACATGGTGCACAAATAAATGTACAGGCAAAACACTCATATACACAGAATAAAATAAAATGAAAATAAATCAGATGGACAAATAAGCGGACCCTAACCACATATAAATTGTGAACAAACTTGACCTGATAGGTTCATCTAGAAAGCTGCTGTCAGTAATGCAATGTTTTTAAACACAAGCAGAAATTCTAAATGCCACCCATCTTCTAGACAAGTCTCACAAAAAAATTCAAAGGATTAAAATCACAAAATCACATAGAGCATATTGTCTGACCATAATGCAATTAAGCTAGAAATCAGTAACTAGATAACCAGAGTGTGGCCATATGCTAAGAAATAAAAACCACACTTTGAATAACACATTCTGGTCAAAGAATAAACATGCTGTGTTAGAAAAGGCTTTTAAACATGCGAGGGTAGAAACAGTAGTCATCGAGGTGAGATACTGTGAGGGCCACCCTCAGCATTCCACAGCCCAAAATGCAAACATCTGGTCCAAGTGTCTAAAGGCAAGAAAGGGGCTACACAGTCAAGGTCAGTTGCCATTACATGTGTACACATTTAAAATCCATGCACTTAGCTAGGAGCATTGACAATGCCTGTAACCCCAGCACCTCATGTGTGGAAAAAGAAGGAAATTGGGCCATCCTTGGCAATATATTGTTTTCAGTTAATCTGACCTACGTGAGACCCTATCAGAATAACAGTGATAAAGAAAGCAAATATTGTTCAGGCACCTTTAATCCCAGCACTCGGGAGGCAGAGGCAGGCAGATTTCTGAGTTCAAGGCCAGGCTGGTCTACAGAGTGAGTTCCAGGACAGCCAGGGCTATACAGAGAAACCCTGTCTCAAAAAACAAAAAAACAAACAAACAAAAACAAACAAACAAAAAAACCTCTGTCTCAATAATAACAACAAAATAAAAAGAAGAAAGAGAGAGAGAAAGAAAGAAAGAAAGAGAAAGAAAGAAAGGAAGGAAGGAAGGAAGGAAGAAAGGAAGAAAGAAAGAAAGAAAGAAAGGAAGAAAGAAAGAAAGAAAGAAAGAAAGAAAGAAAGAAAGAAAAGAAAAAAAAGAAACCAAAAGCCAGTGCTATTGAGATGGTTCAGCAGCTAAGAACCATGGCTGCCCTTCTGGAGGTTCCAGGTTCAATTCCCAGCACCCACATGATGACTCACAGCCATCTGTGACTCTAGTTACAAGGATCTAACACCTTCTTCTGGTCTCCAAGGATACCAGACATGTAAGTACTGTACAAACGTGCATGCAGGCAAAACACCCATGCTTATAAAATTTTAGAAAATTAATTTTAAAGGAAAAGTAACGGCAGCAAGTATTGCTGAGGTTGTGGACAAGGGGGAATCGCTGCATGTGCTGGAGGGTTGGGCTATAAACAAGTGCTGACATTATGAAACTTCCTCAAAAGTCTAAAATAGCAGATCTCTCTACCTTATGATCCAGCTATGCCAGACTTGGGTATTCACCCCCAAAGGACGCCACATCAGTACTTCACAGACTGGAACTGTACATGAGGAATCTCTGCAGCTCTCTTCACAGTAGCTAAGTTACAAAACTGGTAGAGGCATCCAACCATAAAGGAACGGATAAGAAAGCCAGGCTGGGGGCTGGTGAGATGGCTCAGCGGGTAAGAGCACCCGACTGCTCTTCCGAAGGTGATAAGTTCAAATCCCAGCATCCACATGGTGGCTCACAACCATCTGTAACGAGATCTGGCACCCTCTTCTGGAGTGTCTGAAGACAGCTACAGTGTACTTACATATAATAAATAAAATAAATCTTAAAAAAAAAAAAAAGAAAGCCAGGCTGTATATACACAATGGGATTCTTCAGCCATAAGGATGGAATTATGGCCAGGTGATTGTAGCACAGGCTTTTAATCTTAGCACTTGGGAGGCAGAGGTAGGAGGATCTCTGTGAGTTCAAGGCCAGCCTGGTCTACAGAGAAAGTTCGAGGACAGCCAGGGCTACGCAGAGAAACCCTGTCTCAAAAAAAACCAAACAAACAAACAAACAAACAAAAACCAAGACAACAAAAATGGAATTATGCCATTTTAGGCAAATAGGTATGAATGGGGACAATCACGTTAAGTGAGTTAGGTTAATTCAGAAAGACAAATATCAAATGTCTTCCTTTACACGTGGTTCCTAGATTTTAAATTTCTATTTATATGTATGTGTGTGTATCTAAATGTGGGATTATGTATGTTAAGTGGGTTTGTACCTGTGAATGCAGTGCCCAAGGAGGCCAGAAGAGGGCATTAGACACCTTGGAGCTGGGAACTGCCCAATTTGGGGGCTGGAAACTGAGCTCTGCGTCTCAGAAAAAGCCGAGTGCACTCCTAACCTCTAAGCCATCTTGCTCCACTCACCCCTGCATGTGCGTGCCTGTGTGAATGTGTCTGAGGGATCAGAGAGGTGAGAAGGGGGAGGGGAGGACTTGGAGAGTGTACTCAAAGAGCATTATACATCTATATGAAAATGTCCTTAAGTAACACAGTACCAGGTACAGTGAGTGTGTGCTAATGGGATAAGACTTTTTTTTTTTTTTGAGACAATACCTCTACTTAACTTGGTCTGTCCTGGAACTCACTATGAGATCTCCCTGTCTCTGCGTCCTAAGTGCTAAGGTTAAAGGAGAGCACCATCACCACGCCTGCCATTCTCAAATCTACTTTGTTAGCTAGTAGAATAGCAACATGGCTTTGGGATAGGGCTGTTGGCACATTCAAGGATTTTTTCTATATATATCTATTTTAGGAACTTAGAAAAATAGCACATCAAATTAAATATAGTGAAAGGAGTTAATAGCTATAAGACAAAAGTTCATGAAATTGAAGGGAAAGTACAATAGAAAATCAAACCAGAGTCTACTTTAAACATACCCTTAGAGGCTCTAAGGTTTGTTTGTTTGTTTGTTTGTTTGTTTGTGTGGCAGTCATGAAGCTGAGCATATCCTTCCCAGCTGCCAGCTATCAGAAACTCACTGAAGTGAATGAGCATGTCTGCCGTAGAGTGTGGGGCATTTTTGTTACAGGCCAAGGAGAACTAGGGAGAGAAAGAACAAGTCTATTTGGTTGATTCATTGACAATGTTAGTCTGAGTGTTTGCATTGTGGTTAGTTGTGTGTGTGTGTGTGGGTGTGTCAGGGAACCACTCCTGGACTGTGCTTTGGCAGCTGGGGCTGGAAAAAGCTAGCTAGCAGACTCTGAAAGCCTTCAATCTCTCTAAAGATGGTATCTGCTAATATGTTGTGATAAAGCCCCTCAGGAAGGTATGAAGCTTGGGACCCAGGCATTCAGGGCTCAGGGTTCTATTACTCCAGTGTCCTGCGACACAAACACCAACGTATTTCTAAGAAAAGCACTAAAAAAAAACAAGATGGAGGCTGCATTATACACTACAATTTTGTTCAAAAGAGTAAAGGAGGCCAAAGAAAAATGCCAGGAACAGATTGCCAAGCGACATGGGCTGTCCTCATTTAGAGATTCGACTTCTAAATCCAGTCAAAAATAAGAATCCTTAAGAGCAACAAAGAAGTAGTCGGATCTTGAAAACCCATAGAGGGACTGGACGGATGGCTCAGGGGGTGAAGAGCTTGCAGCGCCACAGTGGGAACGTGGACTCAGATCCTAACAGCCACATAAATCTGTAACCCAGTGCTTGAGAGTGCAGAGAGGAGGCGACCTGCCTATTTAGCCTAGCAAGCAAAACCAGCAAGCTCTGGGTGCAGCGGGAGGCCCTATCTCTAATAAATTGGCAACAGAGGAAGACATCTACTTTAGAACTCTAGCCTCTGCATGCAGGCATACTCATGAGTGGGTAACCACACACATGGGCAAGAGAATGCTCCCATCCAATGCATGCATATAACTCACACACACACACACACACACACACACACACACACACACACACACACACACACTATCATTCGATTCACAAATTTCAGGCACATTTATTAAATATTAAAATGGGTCAGATATTTTAAAATGAGAGGTTTTGTAAATTCTATGCCAATAAATGTGAAAATTAAAGACATAGTGAAAAACTCTGGAAACATAACAAAATTAGCTTTGAAAAAGATTTTAAAGATATTGAATCAATGGATTTAAAAAATCTTTCCCCAAATAAAATTCTAAGCACAGATGGTCTCATTGGCAGCTTCAACCAACCCGATGTGCAGGGGCGAAGACAAAAATCTGTGTGGGTTTGAGTTTTGTTTAGGGGGGATTTTTTTTTAATGTTTTGGAGAGCGAGTCTCTCTATGTAGCTTAGGGTGACCTAAATTCTGCTGCTTCAGCTTCCTAAATGCTAGGATTATGGACGTATGCTACCATTTCCAATTCAAAACTTATTGAATACAAAATATTTACTAGTGTCAAAGCACACAGCAATATCAAAAAGTACTATACAACCCTTCAGGGGCTCCTGGGCTCTTCGGGCAGTAAAAATGTTAAGCCAAGGGCTAGGGTTATATGAAACATGTGACTGATACTTTGGAGGTCAGAGATTACCACTTGCATTATCTGTGTAACCACCAAGCATCTTTGGAAAGAATCTATTCTCTAAAATGCAACTCAGATCTACACAGCACAGATATGAAGCACAGACGGTACTTTTCTAGGTTGTGTGTGTGAAATTACTAAAATGTCATAGGACCTTTAATCAGTCACTTTTCTGTCGTCATCATCA
Organism: Mus minutoides; assembly: GCA_902729485.2. Lineage (NCBI taxonomy): Eukaryota > Metazoa > Chordata > Mammalia > Rodentia > Muridae > Mus > Mus minutoides. Next base: position 888,219 of record LR749895.1, on the reverse strand, counting down.
TGATAGAAAAACAGTTTAGGGCTGGTGAGATGGCTCAGCGGGTAAGAGCACCCGACTGCTCTTCCGAAGGTGATAAGTTCAAATCCCAGCAACCACATGGTGGCTCACAACCATCTGTAACGAGATCTGGCTCCCTCTTCTGGAGTGTCTGAGGACAGCTACAGTGTACTTACATATAATATAATAAAATAAATCTTAAAAAAAAAAAGAAAAACAATTTAAGGAAGAATTGATTCTAGCTTACGGTTTCTAAGGACTTGAGTCTGAAACAGGCAGACATGACGGCAGGAGCAGGAAGCTGATAGATCACATCTTAACCTCACACAGGAAACACAGGAAACTGAAAGTGGAGAAAGGCTATACTTTGTCCCTCAAAACAGAAACAACAGCAGCAGCAACAACAACAACAACAACAAAACCTAACTAACCAAAATGAAGCCAAACAGAAATCTGAAACAACAGAAACACCTCACAGAGAATAACATGAACATTCACCCAGGTGGTGGTGGCACACACCTTTAATCCCAGCACTAGGGAGGCAGAGGCAGGCAGATTTCTGAGTTAGAAGCCAACTTGGTCTTCAGAGCAAGTTCTAGGACAGTCAGGACTAAACCCAGAAACCCTGTCTTGAAAACACACACACAAAAACAAACAAACAAACAAACAAAAAATAACATAAACAGTAAAGTTTTTAAGTATTATGGGAAACAATGTATACAATTATAAATACATAGCATTAGATCATATTTAAATCTTTTAAAAGCTATCTAAGTAATGGATTACATGGTATAACAAAGAATAGATTAAAAAGCAATGGAGAAAGGCTGGGGATGTAAGACAGCTGGTGGAGTGCTTGCCCAGCATACAAGTCCTGAGCATATGTTGGTCATATATCACATGACTATAATCTTAGCACTGAAGAAAGAGGTGAAGGCTATGTACAGAGCTTGAGGCCAGCCTGGGCTACTTGAGACCTTGTGTCCCAGTTTCATTTCTGGATCAAATACTCTGTCAAAAACAGTTTTGAGGGAGAAGGGGTTTATTCAGCCTACAGTTCCAAGATATGGTTCACCATTACTGGGAAGCCAAGGCAGGAGCTTGAGCGGCTAGTCACACCCACAGTCAAGAGCAGATGTGGAAACTAAGGCACATACTGCTTGTACCAGTCCAAAGTGGAGCTTGCTAAAGCCGACTGGTGTGCTTGCGAATCTATGAACAGGACGGTCTGGATGGTGTGTCGTTAGGTGGGTGACTGAAGTCCCTGAAGAGTCATTTCCCTCTAGGTTTGTTTGGGGTTGGTTTGTTTGTTGTTGTTGTTGTTTTGTTGTCATTGTTGTAGCAAGTGTGTTGTCACTGAGAAGCCCCAGCAGTCATTTTCTCCTGGGAATAGTTCTGGTCCTGTGGTTTCCAGTGTGTCTTTCTCCAACCTAATCCACTCACTGCTTGCATTTGCTAAGGAACTCAGGGCACTTAAGAGCAGCTTTGTTTGCTGTTTATCTGTCCCCCATCCCTCTACCTCTCCATCCCCTCCATTCCTTCACCCCCTATTCCATCCATCCCCTCTGCTCCTCATTTCTTTGTGCCTCCATCCCTATATCCTGTTCATCTTTTCATCTCTCAAGATCCCTTCACCCCTCCATCCCTCCATCCTTCCATTCCTTCATCCTTCCATCCCTCCATCCTTCCATCCCTCCATCCCTCCATCCTTCCATCCCTCCATCCCTCCATCCTTCCATCCCTCCATCCTTCCATCCCTCCATCCTTCCATCCCTGCATCCTTCCACCCGTTCATCTTTTCATCCCTTCATCCTTCCATCCTTCTCTCCATCATCCCCTCCATTTCTATCATCATTTTCCCTCTGATTTACTTTTATCATGGTATTTTATGGCAGCAACAGAAAAATAAATTAAGGCACTGGGGATATAGGTCAGTGTTCCAGAACTTCCAAGTATGTGTGAGGCCTTGACTTCATACAACACTAAAAAAGATAAGCAAGTAGCAATTTTTGAAAGATTTATTTATTTATTTTAAGATTTATTTTATTTATTATATGTAAGTACACTGTAGCTGTCTTCAGACACTCCAGAAGAGGGCGCCAGATCCCATTACGGATGGTTGTGAGCCACCATGTGGATGCTGGGATTTGAACTTATCACCTTCGGAAGAGCAGTTGGGTGCTCTTACCCGCTGAGCCATCTCACCAGCCCGAAAGATTTATTTTTAATTTTTTTGTTTTATTTTGTGTGCATGGGTATTTGGCCTGCATGTATGTCAGTGTGTGACATGTGTGCCTGGTGCTGGTGTAGACCAGAAGAAAGGGATTCTAGGAGATTGCAGTTACAGATGGCTATGAGCAAGCAGCCTATGGTATTGGAATTGCCTAAATCCTCTGGAAGAGCAACCAATGTTTTTAACTGCTGAACTATCTCCCTATCCCCTTATTTTTGTTTTAAATTTTTTTTAAAGATTTATTTATTGTCAGTGAGTGCCCAGAAGAGGATATCAGATCCCATTACAAATGGTTGTGAGCCACCATGTGGTTGTTGGGACTTGAACTCAGGACCTCTGGAAGAACAGTCAGTGCTCTTAACCACTGAGCCATCTCTCCAGCCCATATTTGTTTGTTTTAATTGTGTGTTTGTGTGCATGCATGCACTCACACAAGAGGTAGTGCATGTGCACGCACTGAGTGCAAGCGCCTACAAAGGCCAGAAGCACTGGATTCCTCCAGAGCTGGAGCTGTGAGTCACTTGGCGTGGGGGGTGGGATTGGACTCTGGTTTTCTGTGAGAACGGTACATGTTTTCAATATATCAGGAGTGGTGACACACTCTTGCAATTCTGACACTGAAGAGCCTGAGGCAGGAGGATTGGCAGACAGCCTACCTAGCCCATACACAAGTACCAAGGCAGTCAGAGAGATAAAACAAGATCCTGCCTATTGTTACTTTACTGCTTTGACACAAAATCTGACCAAAGCAACTTAAAGGAGAGAAGACAGGTTTTGGCTCACAGTTCAAAGGGAAGTCCTTCATGCTGAGGGAGGGACGGAGGGAGGAAGGCACAGAAGCAGTAGAATGAAGCTGCTAGCTGTGATGTGCCCATATCAGCAAACAGAGGATGTTGGCAAATCTGTGCTCAGCTCAGACATCGTTTCTCCTCATCAGTCCTGGACCCCAGTCTATGGAATGATACTGTCCACAATTACAGTGAATCTTCTCATGTCACCTTAACTAATCTGTATCATAGGTATGTCCAGAGATTTGTCTTCTAGATGATTCTAGGTCCCGTCAAGTTAACTACACTAATCACAACATCATCTTAAACAAAACAAATCATAAATTTTCAGTTTGCGATTGATTTTCACCCCTAGACAAGGGACTGGACCCAGGCCTCACCACGAACTGGGTAAGCTGTCTACCACTGGGGCTTGATTCTCTGACTGAATCCATGGATGCAGAAGCAGCAGATGTGGAGAGCTGATGTGATCACGAACATGTTGAATTGCTGCCTACTTCTGTGGTTTGTTCTGATTTATGGCTGGGTGTTGTGAGTTGGACATAAACTGTCTCCAAAGGCTCGTGTTCTTGGTTGAGCTTGGTCCCAGGTGGTCAGAGGGCTGTAAGTTCACAGGCAAAGCGATCCACTGACCAGTCCGCAGCAGGATAAACTAGAGGGGAAGTAGGTCACTGGGACCAAAAAGGCTTGTGTTGTTCTAGATCTCTCCACTCTGCCTTTCCTTCCTGAGCCCCTTGTGATGAGAAGCCTTTCCCACCACACAATTTTGATGCTGTACCTCTCTTCAAGTCCAAAGTAATGGAGCAGGATGCCCAGGAGTCAAAATAACTCACTCCTCCTCTGATATTTTGTCAAGGTGACAGAGAGCCTTAAGGCACTAGATGTTGTGATGCTGTGTGAAGCTGCCACTGTTTGTCTATTTTCCTTTGTAGCAACACTGAGAAACATTCTATTTTGTGTCTGCTCTGAATAAAATGCTATGGACACTTTTGCACAGAGCTTCCAGTTTGGGGCACTTTTCTTGTGTTATTTTCAGGTTTCTGATCTTGAACAGCAGGGGGTGTCAGTGAGCCAACAAATAACCACACGGAGAGCTCAACTCAGCTTTTCCCAGGAGGAACCAGGTCTCAGTGGTCCAACGTTTGTTACCAGCTTCTCGGTTCTGAAATTTAGCGAGAATTAAGTACACAGATATGAAGGAATTTTGACAACTGTGAAAATTTTAAGTAATGTTCTTTTTTTTGTTGTTGTTGTTTTTTGGTTTTTTTTGGTTTTTTGTTGTTGTTGTTGTTTTGTTTTGTTTTTCGAGACAGGGTTTCTCTGTATAGCCCTGGCTGTCCTGGAACTCACTTTGTAGTCCAGGCTGGCCTCGAACTCAGAAATCCGCCTGTCTCTGCTTCCCAAGTGCTGGGATTAAAGGCATGAGCCATTATGCCTGGCCTTAAGTAATGTTCTTAATTTATTCTTTTGCTTCTGTTTTCTGGTTTGTGTGAGTTTTGTTGTTGTTGTTTTGTTTGTTTGTTTGTTTGGTTGGGGTTTTTTTGTTTGTTTGTTTCTTCAGGGATGCCTTTTTCCTCCTTTTCAGTCATGAATCCACAAGGCAGCAGGAGAGTTCTTATGTGGGCAGATGCATGAACTCTCTATGCAGGGCTCAGAATTCTCAAGTGCTTTGCCCACCGGAATGTGTCAAATGATCAGATAATAATCTATGCCTAAACCTGAAGGCCAGCCATTTCTGTTGGCTTTCTCTTTTCCCCTTGAGACAGAGTCTCATTAGGAAGTTCTGGCTGGCCTGGAACTTTCTATGTAGAACAAGTTGGCCTTGAACTCACAGACATCACCCTGCCTCTGCTCCTCCAGAGTGCTGGGATTAAAGACATGGATCACCATACCTGGCTATCCTCTGTATTTTTAAGTATATGCAACCAAGATTTACCGCTTTTTTTTTTTTTTTTTTTTTTGCCAATGATCCAGTCTATCCCCAGTGTTTGGCCTGGGCACACCTACTCAAACTGCTGTTATACCTCCAGAATGGTACACCCTATTTCTGTAAAGCATCACCTTCAGAGACTTGATGGCTTTTCTGATGTGTGGACCCTTGATGGCTTGGGTAGTTCCATGGTTATTTTTAAAGGGAATAAATAAGAGGTGCTGACCTCTTGATTTGCATAATTGTGTGTTGTTTCTGGGGCAAGAGGGCAGCGAACCATTTTACTTTCCAGGATTACACAAGGTGCTTACAGAACGATGAGCTGTCGGTGGGTCATTACCAGGGACTGTGCACGAAGTGTTTCATCCTTGGTTGGAAGGAACCCTGCCCCCGCAGGAGATGAGAACAGACAAGTGAATACTTGTGAAGTCCTCAGGTCCCTGGGGGACACATTGTCCAGCTGGGCTCTGTGTAGCTCTGTTCCAGTGAGCATCTTACTAGAGATGCCCATGCACCCCTCGGGAGTTGTCAACTATGATTTAGTGGGTTTACTCAGATGAAAGGCCTGGGTTTGTTTGGTTTGCTTGGGTGTTTCTCACATCAGATCTTCTTTGGGGCATTGTGTCCTGCCACTCCTGACTCCAGAGACTAAGAAGCTATTAAGATGGCTTCAGCTGCAGAGAAGAAGACATGGAGCCAATGGGTTTGACAGCAGGAGTGGAGCACGGCCTGTGCCCTCCAGAATCATCACAAGCTTACACTTTAGACTCTAAGAAGACTTCTGAATCTAGAAGACCTAGGAATTTGTCATTTGAACATGTTCACCAGAAGGGGGTGCTGTGCAGCCAAGCTTGGAAGCTGCTGCTCTGTGTACCTGGTTCATGGGTTAGGGGCTCCTTAAATGGGTCTTCAAGGCTCAGGATTCAGGTGGTTCCCACAGAAGTAGTCAGGAGGGTCTTGGCTGATGTATTCTGGGGAGCTGCATCTAGGCTGAGAAGTGGTCTGGGGGACTGATGCATGAGGGGAGCAGAGGCAAAACGTCAGAGTTGGGGACACAGCTGCCGCTTGTTCTGATGTTCTCTTCCCCTGCGCCCCACCCCCACCCCCAGTATCCCTTCTACCACCTCCTGTGCTCACGCTGGAGTGAACAGCAGAGCAGCATGGCGATGTCTTCCTTCCATGCTGTCTCCACCCAAGAGCAGGGCACCTGTGCTGTGCTGTGGTGTGCTGTGGTGTGCTGTGGTGTGCTGTGCTGTGCTGTGCTGTGCTGTCCTGTCCTGTGCTGAGCTGTGCTGTCCTGTCCTGTCCTGTCCTGTCCTGTGCTGTCCTGTGCTGTCCTGTGCTGTCCTGTGCTGTCCTGTGCTGTGGTGTGCTGTGCTGTGCTGTGCTGTGCTGTGCTGTGCTGTGCTGTGCTGTGCTGTGCTGTGCTGTGCTGTGCTGTCCTGTCCTGTCCTGTCCTGTGCTGTGCTGTGCTGTGCTGTGCCGTGCCGTGCTGTGTGTGCTGTGCTGTGCTGTGCTGTGCTGTGCTGTGCTGTGCTGTGCTGTGCTGTGCTGTGCTGGGCTGGGCTGTGCTGGGCTGTGCTGGGCTGTGCTGTGCTGTGCTGTGCTGTGCTGTGCTGTGCTGTGCTGTGCTGTGCTGTGCTGTGCTGTGCTGTGCTGTGCTGTGCTGGGCTGTCCTGGGCTGTGCTGGGCTGTGCTGGGCTGTGCTGGGCTGTGCTGGGCTATGGTTTCCATCTGAGATCTGGCAAACTTTTGCAGTATAGACTTCCCTACCCACCCTAAATGTAGCTGGAACACCAGCGCTGGCAGCTACTTCCGCTCAGCTGGACAGTAGCCCTAACACCAAGGTAAGAGGATGTGGAATGCCATGAGCTGGGGAAGCCATGTGGTGTTCTCTTCATCAGCCACAGCTGCTGTTGTTAAAAGCAAGGCAAAAGCAGGGCGTGGTGGCGCACGCCTTTAATCCCAGCACTCGGGAGGCAGAGGCAGGCGGATTTCTGAGTTCGAGGCCAGCCTGGTCTACAAAGTGAGTTCCAGGACAGCCAGGGCTAGACAGAGAAACCCTGTCTCGAAAAACCAAAAAAAAAAAAAAAAAAAAAAAAAAAAAAAAAAAAAAAAAAAAAAAAAAAAAAAAAAAA
>LR749895.1:752257-881033 GCA_902729485.2 Mus minutoides | reverse complement strand
GAGACACCCTGTTTCAAAATAACAACTAAACCCCTACTGTAATACATAAACATCAGAAACCACTACTTGTGTTTTTAAGATTTTTGGCCTGAGATTTGAAGACATCTGTCCCGTGAAGACTACATCTTCTTAAGATAGCACATGGCTCGAAATGCAGTTAAAAAGGGAACAGTGCCAAGGAGCCAGGAGAAAATGCTTACTGCTGAGTTTGGGGCAAAGGGCCAGCCTGTGGCCTGGGCAGGGAGAGTCCTGTCGGGATCCTGGGGCAAGACTGGGTCAGAGCTGAGCAGGACACATGTGGGAGAGCTCAGAGGAGGGTTAGGTGAGGAAGACTAGAGGCTGCATCCTCAGAACCTGTACACCCATATTCATGGAGGCTGTGGCGGTAACAGCCAACACTTGGAGGCGCTGAGGTATATCCTTCAGTAGGTGAAGAAGTATACATTCTGTTGCACCCAGACAATGGAAGCGTTCAATAATGAGCTGCCAAGCCAGGAAAAGACAGAACAATATTACTGGGGAGCACCAGAGTTCAATTCCCGGTACCCACATGTCAGCTCCCAACTCTGTGACTTCAGTTCCAGGGGATCTGACAAAGATCCAGGGCATCTTCCTGGCGTCCTCTTCCATGTCCACTTCATGCATCTGAGGTACAGAGGGACATGCGTGTAGGCATAACACTTACCCATACCCATGAAAAAAATCCTGAAAATAAAAGAGAGAATACATGTCTAGGCTGAGCATGATGGCACACACCCACACCTTTTTTTTGTTTGTTTGTTTTTGGTTTTTTTGAGACAGGGTTTCTCTGTGTGCCCTGGCTGTCCTGGAACTCACTCTGTAGACCAGGCTGGCCTCGAACTCAGAAATCCACCTGCCTCTGCCTCCCGAGTGCTGGGATTAAAGGCATGCGCCACCATGCCCGGCTAGCACACACCTTTAATTCCAGCACCAAGGAAGCGGAGACAGGCCAGTCTTTGTGAGTTCAAGGCCAACCTGATGAGTTGCAAACTAGGCAGGGCTACGTACTGAGAGACTGAAGCCAGACTGAAAGTGTTATGCTGTAGGCTCCTATCCGTGGCATTCTGGAAAAGATAAATCTGTAGAGAAAGAAAAAAAAAAGTGGTGCTACCAGGGGATGGGATGTTGAGACAGAGGGCAGGGACTTAAAACGATAATCCATTCTGCCATTCTGCATGAGTCAGATCCAGAGAATAGGCAGCAAAAGCAATGTGGGCCGCAGGTCCACTGGTGACTCCGTAGGTGTGAGGTGTAACATTTAAGATAAATGCTCTGAGAGCCGGGCGTGGTGGCGCATGCCTGTAATCCCAGCACTTGGGAGGCAGAGGCAGGCGGATTTCTAAGTTCGAGGCCAGCCTGGTCTACAGAGTGAGTTCCAGGACAGTCAGGACTACTCAGAGAAACCCTGTCTCGAAAAACCAAAAAAAAAAAAAAAAAGATAAATGCTCTGGTGAGGATCCTGATAGAGAGACTCGTGTGTGTGTGTGTGTGTGTGTGTGTGTGTGTGTGTGTGTGTGTGTGTATGTGTGTGTGTGTGTATGTGTGTGTGCGTGGGGTGGTCAGGGGCATTTGGGAAATCTTTCTCCTTGATGCTTACTTTTTCTGTGAAACTGAAAGGTTTGTTTTTGTAAAATAAGTGTATGATAGGGCTAGGAGTGTGGTAGAGTGTAGTAACCAAGCTTCAACAAAGCCCTGGTTTGATCCCCTAGCACCCCATAAACTGGGTGTGGTCACATCTCTAATCCCAGTACTCATGAGGGAGAGGTGAGAGCGTCAGAAGTTCAAAGTCACCCTCCACTACGTTGTGAATTCATGACCATCTTGAGCTCCTGCCTCATTCCAAACAAACAAACAAACAAACAAACAAACAGGCAATTATTCCTGAGGCGGGCACGGGGAGACATGACTGTGACCCTGGTGCTCTGAAGATGAAGCAAGAAGACTGATTGCAAGTTTAAGATCAACTGGGTTATATATTAATACTGTCAACTGGGTTATATATTAATTAATACTGTCACAAACAAACAAAAAAAGTGAAACAAGAAATCAAGCAAGCAGACAAACAAATGTAAAAAGGAATGACAGAAATTTGCCTCAAGAGATCAAGATCAATTGAAATGTTCCAGGCAGAGAGGAAAAAAGACATTTTCACTGAGGCTGGCGACTGCCTAGTGCCATCTTCCAGCTCACGGCCACCTTGTATCTACCCTTCCTCCCTATAAAAGCCCTTTCTTCCTTAAAATCGTCTCCTCCCCGGGCAGTGGTGGCACAGCACTTTAATCCCAGCACTTGGGAGGCAGAGGCAGGTGGAAAACAAACAAAAAAAGATAGTCTCCTCCCATTTCCTCGAGCCAGGACCACCAAGTGGCGATATGGCTATGGGCATGGCTATAGGCCTGTGCCCCGAGAGGCTGCACTGACAGAGTGCTGTTGGGCACGTTTCGTCCTGAGACAGTTGTTGGCATGTTGGTCTCAGGCCACCTGACCTGTTACTCCACTTCTGCAATCTCTGCGAAGAAGGCCTGGAGCTATTGCCTCACCGACCGACCAAGGACAAACAAACAGCAGCGGCCACAGCCCAGTGCACCCTGACGGTCCTTGGGGATACTGTCCAGCCCCAGCTCCGCTGTGCCTGACTCTCGGAGCCTGAGCTGCTTCCTGTTTTGAACGGTCTCTGTCAAGTTCAGTCCAGGCTTTTATCAGAGTACACGCTGCATTCCTTCCCCGGGGATCTCACTTTGCAGCCAACTGGGACGCTGCACAAGTACGCTTGGGACCTAAAGCGTGTGCATGTTGTTTACAATTCTGAAGATTTCATCACGCCAGTTTCTAAAAATAACTTGGTGTGGCATAGGCGTCACTGTGAATTCCTGGAAAAGTGGGTGTTTTCCTAGAGGAGGGAAGGAGGCAGAACAGAGTGGTCAGTACAGCCTGATGCAGGAGGCTCCTGCCAGAAAGGCGGAAGCCACTCAGAGGGCTCCTTGGAGCTGAACTGCCCTTCCTACCTCCACGTCAGAGGCACAACTCATGCTAACAGCCAGCAGGGGCTGACTTCATTTCAGGTTCCCACCTCTGATTTATTTTACTATGGAGAAGCACATCCTCCTTATAACCCCTTCTCCCCAATGCCCTGGGACTTATCCCAGCTGGGTGAAAGTCACATCCGTCACTTCTGCCACCTTTGGCTCACACACCAAGGCCAGTGTGATTCTGGCTCCTTAGTCAGGAAAACTGCACTGTTTATCAGAGAGGGCTACTGTGGTGGTTAGTTTTTTGTTTTGTTTTGTTTTCTTTTCTTTCTTTTCTTTTCTTTTCTTTTTTTTTTTCCGAGACAGGATTTCTCTGTATAGCCCTGGCTGTCCTGGAACTCACTTTGTAGACCAGGCTGGTCTCGAACTCAGAAATCTGCCTGCCTCTGCCTCCCGAGTGCTGGGATTAAAGGCGTGCGCCACCACGCCCGGCTTGTGATGGTTAGTTTTTTATTTATTTATTTATTTTTAAATCACTTTTTGGTGTGTCTATGTCTATGTAAGAGTGTGCCATGTGGGTGCAGGTACCTTTGGAAGCCAAAAGAGAATGCAGGGTCCTCTTGGATTAGAGTTGTAGGTGATTTATGATCTATCCGATGTGCTTCTGAAAAACAAACTGGGGTCCTCAGGAAGAGCAGCAAGTTTTCTAAACTGCTGAGCCATTTCTCCAGGGCCCCCTTCCTTAAAAATTTTTATTTTATGTGTGTATGGGTGTTTTGTCTATATGTATGTACACACATCACATATGTGTATTGCTTATGTGTTGTGGGACATAATAAAAAATGGTACCATCCCACGCTATACACAGCTACTCTCTGTCCCCGGAGGTCTTGCTGCCTCTAAGCCAACCCCAGGCTCCAGATTGCCTGCCTCAGAGCCACTTGTACCTTCTCAGCCATCTGTCCCCTGTGGCTAGTTGTCACAAATTCCCTTAACCCAGTAAATCAAAACTCTAGAAGCTTATAATTAATCAGTCAGATTTATATATCAATAAATTCTCAATTGACAAGATGCCCACACAATAATTTCAGATCCAATTGATAATGATGCCTGCCTAGATTAGCAAGTTATCTCAATTATTCTATCCTTTTATGATATTTATTTAAAGCCACACAGAATCTGGATTGTCTTTCTCTTTCTCCATCTTCCTTCCTTCTCCTCTCTGCCCTCTCTCTTCCATCTCTAAAAATCCTCACCTGTCATCCTTTTCCACTGCCCAGTCACAGGCTTCTTGTTGAATTTCTATTTAAATTCATTGGGGGAAAATTCTGCTACACTTATGGAGGCCAGAAGAGGGCATTGGATCTTTTGGAACTGGAGTTACAGGTGGCTGCGAGCTGCCTCTGGATACTGAACCCAGATTCTAGAAAAATAGTCTAGTGTTCTTAACTCCTGAGTCACCTCTCCAGCCACAATGGTTAATCTTAATTGTCAACTTGACACAATCTATAATCACCTGGGACCAGAGTCTCAGTGAGGAATTTGCTAGGTGGAGTTTGGCTTGTGGGAATGTCCATGAGGGATTGTCTTAAGTGCCTTAGTTGGTATGGGAAGCCCCAGACTGAAGGTGCAAAGCATAGTTTCTTGGTTGGGAGCCCTAGACTATACCTGAATAGAGGAATCAAGGTGAGCATTAGCGGCACACACTCATTGCTCTCTCCTCATGATATGGTGTGACTAGATGCCAGAAGCTTATGCTTTGACTCCCTGGCAATAATAGACCATAACCTGGAATTATGAGCTAAAATAAACCATTTCTTCCAAAGCTGCTTTTTTTTTTTTTTTTTTTTTTTTTTTGGTTTTTTGAGACAGGGTTTTTCTGTACAGCTCTGGCTGTCCTGGAACTCACTTTGTAGACCAGGTTGGCCTCAAACTCAGAAATCCACCTGCCTCTGCCTCCCGAGTGCTGGGATTAAAGGCCTGCACCACCATGCCTGGCCAAAGCTGCTTTTTGTTGGTTTTTCAAGAGAGAGTTTCTCTTTGTAACCCTGGGTGGCCTGGATTCACTCTGTAGACCAGGCTGGCTTTGAACTCAAGAGATCTGCCCCTCTAGTGCTGGGATTAAAGGCATGCAGCACTACCACCCTGCTTGTTTATAGATCTTAACTGGCATTGTTATTTTTGATTCTAGAGTCAGGCAACACTTCATGATAACATAGAACAAGTATGCCAACGAGCTGGGCAGAGGGGTCGACTTTAAAAAGGGGCTGAAGGAGGCCAGGCGTGGTGGCGCACACCTTTAATCCCAGCACTCGGGAGGCAGAGGCAGGCAGATTTCTGAGTTCGAGGCCAGCCTGGTCTACAAAGTGAGTTCCAGGACAGCCAGGGCTATACAGAGAAACCCTGTCTTGAAAAACAAAACAAAACAAAACAAACAAACAAAAAAAAAGGGGGGGCTGAAGGAAGCAGAATAAACGAAACCGAACATGTCAGCTACTTTTCCTGTAATGTAGAGAAGAAAAAGGTCCCCCAGGGCCACTGAGATGATCCAGCTGGTAAAAATTCCTGACCTGAGTTTGAGTCTCTAGAACCCACATACAGTAGGGGAGGGTGGACTGCACAAAGTTGTCTTCTGACCTCCACATTCCATCCCCAGTACTGGCAATCCCCCCAACACACACACACACACACACACACACACACACACACACACACACACGACCATACTACTGCTGCTGCTGCTGCTGCTGCTGCTGCTGCTGCTGCTGCTACTACTACTACTAAAACAATACAAAACAAGATAGGTCTCCTGCTTTTAGCTTACTGAGTTTGGTTTCGCACACACCTATTTTTTTGCATCATGTGCTTGCCTGGTTTTGGATCCATGAAACTGGAGTTCCCGTGATGAGTCTATGTCAGTGATTCTTAACTTGTGGGTCATGATCTCTTTAGGGGTTTGAAAGACTCTTTCACAGGGGTTACAAATCAGATATCTTGCATATCGGCTATTTATATTATGATTCATAACAGTAGCAAAGTCAAAGTTACGAAGTAGCGAACATTTTATCGTTGGGGTCACCACAAGATGAGGAACGGTATTAAGGTATCACAGCAGTAGGAAGATGGAGAACAACTGCTCTATTTTCTTCTGGGAACTGAATCTGGGTTCTCCACAAGAGCAGCCACTGCCCTTAACCAGTGAGGCAGCTCCAACTCTTTCTTATTTATTTATTTATTTATTTACAGCTCCAACTCTTTCTTATTTGTTTGTTTGTTTATTTATTTATTTATTTATTTATTTATTTATTTATTTATGGGGGGTTCAAGACAGGGTTTTTCTCTCTGTCTAGCCCTGGCTGTCCTGGAACTCACTCAGTAGTCCAGGTTGGCCTCGAACTCAGAAATTCACCTGCCTCTGCCTCTCAAGTGCTGGGATTAAAGGCGTGCACCACCACTGCCTGGTACTTCTTTGAGCAGTGAACATTTATTGAGGATATTCAAGAGAGTATAATAGGATAATAGGGGATAATATAATAGTATAATAGGGGCTCCCTAATCCCCTCCTATTATTGTGGGGGATCTGGGGTGGAAATCATGAGAGAGATGCTCAGTGATGGGGGCTGAGTTGGGATAGGAACTCCTCAGCAACTGAGGGCCTCTCTCTTGCTCTCAGTATCCTTGCTGGGGTGGGTGGTCCTGGGTTTCTTACTCCTTGGAGGCCATGAGGTCCATGACTCTGTTGCTGTATCCATATTCATTGTCATACAAGGAAATGAACTTTACAAAGTTGTCATTGAGAGCAATGCCAGCTCCAGCATTGAAGGTAGAAGAATGGGAGTTGCTGTTGAAGTCGCCGGAGACAACCTGGTCCTCAGTGTAGCCCAGGATGCCCTTCAGTGGGCCCTCAGATGCCTGCTTCACCACCTTCTTGATGTCGTCATACTTGGCAGGTTTCTCCAGGCAGCATGTCAGATCCACGATGGACAAATTGAGGGTAGGAACACAGAAGGCCATGCCAGTGAGCTTCCTGTTCAGCTCTTGGATGACCTTGCCCACAGCCTTGGCAGCACCAGTGGATACAGGGATGACGTTCTGGGCAGCACCACGGCCATTATGTTACAGTTTTCCAGAGGGACCATCCACAGTCTTCTGAGTGGTAGTGATGGCATGGACTGTGGTCATGAGCCCTGCCACAATGCCAAAGTTGTCATGGATGACCTTGGCCAGGGGGGCTAAGCAGTTGGTGGTGCAGGATGCATTGCTGACAATCTTGAGTGAGTTGTCATATTTCTCCTGGTTCACACCCATCACAAACATGGGGGCATCGGCAGAAGGGGTGGAGATGGTCACCCTTTTGGCTCCACCCTTCAAGTGGGCCCGGCCTTCTCCATGGTGGTGAAGACACCAGTAGACTCCACAACATACTCAGGACCAGCATCACCCCATTTGATGTTAGTGGGATCTTGCTCCTGGAAGATGGTGATGGGTTTCTTGTTGAAAACAAGCTTCCCATTCTCAGCCTTGACTGTGCTGTTTAATTTGCCATGGGTGGAGTCATACTGGAACATGGAACATATAGTTGAGGTCCATGAAGGGGTTGTTGATGGCAAAAATCTCTACTTTGCCAAGTGCAGAGCAGTAGGCAGTCCTGGTAACCAGGTGCTCACCGACCTTCATCATCTTGTCTACAGAACGAGGATGGCACTGCACAAGAAGATGAGGCTGTCTCTGGAACAGGGAGGAGCAGAGAGCCTCTCTCCAGCCCTTTAACTGCTATTTTTATAGGTGCATTCCTAGGATAATGCCTTGTGAGCTGAGGTTCTAGGGAGGCAGAGACTACTATGACGTTAAAGGTCCTGGCAGTACCTGGCTTTTGGCTGAGAACAAGTTGAATTGGAGATGGAAAGCTGTAGGTCAGAGCCAAAATGGCCTCGGGCTATCTTTAGCTCCTTGTAACAGGTATTTACTATCCACCTCCAGATCTGCCTTAACATCCTCCTAACTAAAGTTAAAGCTCATGGAATGTATAGCTCATCTAGACTGCCTAGCCTCCCTGCTCTCAGGTTCAGAACTCGACCAAGGCATCTAAACCCAGAGATTTTGCCCCAACCCCCTCACACCCTAGTAGTTTGTACACTCTCCACCCAAGTACTTGGTAAACACATTTATTTATTTTTGTGTTTCTTTTTGGTGACTGTCAAAGATCCAGTAACCTTGCTTTATCTGGGCACATAGAGCCAGTGTTGTAATCCTGGTGTTGTGGAGGTCACCCATGAGTTGGGAGTCAGCATTGGCTTCATATAGAGACCTTGCTTCAAAAACATAATTAATAAAGCAATGCTTTCTTTGTGGGAGAATGCCATTTAGGATAACTTGATTCTTGTTTTGGGGCTGTTATTGCTCTGTTTCTTTTGGGAGGTGGGTTTCGAGACAGGGTTTCTCTGTATAGCCCTGGCTGTCCTGGAACTCACTTTGTAGACCAGGCTGGCCTCGAACTCAGAAATCCACCTGCCTCTGCCTCCCAAGTGCTGGGATTAAAGGCGTGTGCCACCACGTCAGGCATTTTTTTTTCCAACCTTAGAGATTGAACCCAGATCCTGACACATGCAAGGGAAGAAATCTATACTGAGCTACATCCTTAGTTTTTTTTTTTTTTTTTTTTAAGTCTCATGTAACTCAGACTTGATCTTGAACAGTGGATTGTCCTGCCTTTCACGTCATGCCTCAATTACATGTGTGGGCCACAAAACTTAGTCTTTTTTTTTAAATTTTTTTTTTATTTTTTTTTTTTTATTCAGGGCTTCCTGCATGCTAGCCAAGCCATCTACATTCTGAGTACACCAATCCCCCTTTTACTTTTTGACACAAAGTCTCACTAACTTCTGTATTCTGTCCTATTCTTGAATTTACTGCATAGCTCAGGTAATCAAGATGGCCCATCAGGTAAAATCACCTGTCAGTAGTGACTCACACTGAGAAAGGAATCAACTCCTTTAAGTCACCCTCTGATATCAATCAATGAGCATGACATGAATATTTCTGCACACGTGTAAGTAGATACATTTTAATGAACTGATGATCCTGTCCTGACCTCTAGAGTATTAGGATTATAGGTAGAGTTGCCACATCCAGTTAATTATTTTTTTAAATATTTTTCTTTTTTTTTTTTAGATTTATTTATTTTATGTATATGAGTACTTAGGCACACCATAAGAGGGCATCAGATCCCATTACAGATGGTTGTGAGCCACCAGGTGTTTGCTGGGAACTCAGGACCTCTGGAAGAAGTCAGTGCTCTTAACCGCTGAGCCATCTCTCCAGTCCCAGTTAATTATTTTTTTTTAAGAATAAATTACTAGCAGGGTGGTGACACATACCTTTAATCCCAGCACTTAGGAGGCAGAGGCAGGGAGATCTGAGTTCAAGGTCAGTCTGGAGAGAGAGAGAGAGAGAGAGAGAGAGAGAGAGAGAGAGAGAGAGAGAGAGAGCAAGCCAGGGCTACGGAGGAACTCTGTTTCAAAAATAAAAGCAAAACAAAAGAATTACTAGCACAATGTGAACCATGCTTTTAATCCAGAACTAGAAACTAGAAAGCCAGAGGCAAAGCCTGAGTTCAAGTCTACATACTGAGTTTTCTAGGACAGCCAGGGCTTTATAGTGAGATCCTATCTCAATCAATGACAACATTTTCTGAATTTATTTTGAGCATTTTATTAATGTTTGTATGTGTATGGTCTTGGTACAAGTGAAGGTCAGAGGACAGCTCATGGGAGCCAGTTCTTTTCTTCTTTCCTTCCTTCCACCTCAGGTCGTCAGACTTGGTGACACACACTGTTACCTGCTGAGCCATCTCCGTCAAGGACCCTGCTTTACTTATGTAATTTACTTATTGAAACTGGGTTTCATGTAGTCCAGGTTGGCCTCAAACTCACTATTGGGTAAGTCTCAGCCTACAACTGATCCTTCTGGCTCTACATCCCAAGTGTGCCTGGCTAGAAGTTGTTAATAGATGTACCAGGCTTCTGGGCCACACTACTGGTATTATTTGCTTAGTCATGAATGGAGTCCCTCTGAGGTATTGCAGCAGTTGACAGACATTCATTGAGACTCTCAATGGGGTTGAGAGTAAGTTGGAAAAGTCACTCAGGAACCTTAAATTTTCCCCAGACTGCTTTCCATAGACCAGGCTGGCCTTGAACTCAGAAATCCATATGCCTCTGCCTCCCAAGTGCTGAGATTAAAGGTTTGTGCCACCACCTCCCATTTTTTTTTTTTTTCTCCTTTGAACAGGCTTTCACCTTGTAACTTAGCTGGCCTGGAACTCACCATGTGGACCAGGTTAGCCTCTAATTCAGAGATCTACCTGCCTCTGCCTCCCAGAGGGCTGGGATTAAAGGTGTGGTGCTCCACTACAAACAACTGACTCCTTTGCCTGTTTTTTATTGAATGGTCTAAAGAGGTGGACATTTTCCCCTTAAAATACAAATGTCTACAGCACTCAGGGGGCAGACGCAGGTCGATTTCTGAGAGCTCGATACCAGCCTGGCCTACACGCTGAGTTCCATGAGACCTAGAGAGACCCTGTAATAAATAAATAGCCTCACACACACACACACACACACACACACACACACACACAGAGAAAATAAAAAAGGAGCTGGGCGTGGTGGCGCATGCCTTTAATCCCAGCACTCGGGAGGCAGAGGCAGGCGGATTTCTGAGTTTGAGGCCAGCCTGGTCTACAAAGTGAATTCCAGGACAGCCAGGGCTATACAGAGAAACCCTGTCTCAAAAAACCAAATAAATAAATAAATTAATTAATTAAAAAAATAAAAAAGGGCCGGGTGGTGGTGGCACATGCCTTTAATCCCAGCATTTGGGAGGCAGAGGCAGGCGGATTTCTGAGTTTGAGGCCAGCCTGGTCTACAGAGTGAGTTCCAGGACAGCCAGGGCTACACAGAGAAACCATGTCTTGAAAAACCAAAAAAAAAAAAAAAAAGGATAAATAGAAAACTTTACTTATAACATCCCTAACCCCCCTTCAAATCCACATTTTTGTTTTTTCTTTTTCTTAGTAGATTGTTGTAGAGAATTCTTAGGCCCTTCTCTTTGCCTTTGTCATTCAGGCACACATATTTATGCAAACTGGGGATTGAACCCTTGAATATGCTGGACACGGAGTCTGTCACCAAGCAGGACCACAGCTGTTTTTTTCTTGCTAGGTGTGGTAGTATGTCTATAATCTCAGCACCCGGGAGTTGAGACAAAGGTTTGGTGCTGTAGCTAGGCAGCAGAGAATCAGTTTATTATTCTGAAGGCCCTAGGCTAGAGCTCCGGGCAGGAAAACGAAAAGTTCAAGACCAGAGTAGGTTACAAAGCGAATCTGTCTAAAAAAAGACATCAGATTCGGTCTGTTGACAGGCTCAGCTGCAGTGAATTTGCTCAGCATATGCAAGGCCCTGGTATAACCTTAGCACTCCAATCAAAACAAAACGGAAATCAAGGCTGCACAGCTATGATCCCAGCTCTCCGGAGGGGAAGGCAGTAGGATCGGAAATTCAAGGTTAGCTTTTGCTACAGAGCTAATTCAAAGCCAGCCTCAATTACGACACTGTCTGGGAAAAAAACAAAACACCAAATGAAGTTGCTTCTAGTGACCAGACCCACTGCTTCTAAGATAGCTTCTTAGAAACCCTGTCTCGAAAAAAACAAAACAAAACAAACAAACAAAAAAGATAGCTTCTTTTGAGGTTCACATGCCCCTTCTCTATCCCAAAACTGTATCAAGAGGGAATTCCAACCTCCAAGTACAGAGGAGCTACTGGGTAGGTTACAGGGAAGATGCAGAATCCTCAAAACTGGCCCTCCAAAGGTCTCACCAATTCCGTTCCTGTCCAAAAATGCCTTGTCCTTTCTCGCATGCAGCACACCACAGCACTCCCCAACTCGCCATTGGTGCTGCAGTGGAATACTGGCAAATTATTGCTTTGCTTTGTTGTAAACAGCCTCGTTCCGTGCAGCCCAGCCTGGCCACGAACCAGGGCTGGGACTAGAGTTACACATAAGCACTCCCGGACTGCATTTTTCTTAAAGATGCAACCGAAAAACCTATCTGTAAGCGTGCATAGAGACAGCGAGACCATGTGTGCTCCCGTCGCTGGCGCTCGCAGGTTCCGGGGGAGATTGAGTTACTGTACGGATCAACCGCGAGCAGGAGGGGCAGACTCCGTACCCAAGGCCAGACGCCCAAGAACCTGGCCGCACGTCCTCATGCCACGCCTATCTCAGAGCCCGCCCACGTCTGCCCACCTCAGCCTGGCTTCAAGACCCGCCCCTCGGCCTCTGCAATGCGCGCACCGCGGAGTCCCAAGGCTCTGACCTCGAGCCCCACCCCCAGCCTCTTCCCTACCCGCCTAGGTCCCAGCTACTTCAGCCTCAGGCACAGCCCCGGGTCCACTTCTGCACTAGACCTTAAAAACAGCCGCCCTCCCGCGCACTCCTGCCTCAGGCCCCGCCCATGCCCCGCGCACGCGCCGCACGTGCCACACGCTTGCCCGCGTTCCTCCCCCACCTGCAGGCCCCGCCCCCCAGCCAATGGGTTCCGCCGCCGCGTGCGTCCCGCCCCGCCCCGCCCCTTGTCCCTCAGTCCCGTGTCGCCTGGCCTCAGAACTGAGCAGCGCAGGCTGCCCCTGCTATCTCGCGGTGACCGCCTCCCAGGCCTGTCGCAGTTGGGCTCGGGCTCCTTTGCCGAGCCACCATGTCGCAGAGCGGGGAGGAGAACCTGCAAGGTGAGGCAGTGGCCCGAGAGGGGCCGCGGAGGCGGTAGGGTCGCGGGCTGGGGTGCGGTTAGTGGAGGCCGCGATGCTGTTCGGTGCAGCCGGGGCTGGGCGGTGAGCCTCGGTGCATCTTACAGACAGTAGCTTCCCAGGCAGGCCGGGTCTTTCTTTCGTGCTCTGTGGTTCACACTGTCATAGTTCTATATCTTCAGACTCTGTAGGTCAGGGAAGCCTCGAACTCTGCGATCCTCCTTCCTCAGCTTCCCGAGTAGCTCAGATTTCAGGCCTTTGGCTTCCCCTTGTTCAGAGTTGCTTAAGTGAGTTAGAGGTTGCAGGTTGAATTTTCAGGGCTTTGATTGAAGTCATTAGTATTTATGACTGTAGTGCCTCTCACTTTTCCTACTTGGTACTGGGGACAGAACTAGATCTGAACGTGCTGGGCAAGTGCTCATTTCCTGAACAACACTACCAGTTTCCATTTTATTTCTTTAAGACATACTGGCTTTGAACTTGGGATCCTCCTGGTTCAGCCTCTAGAGAAGCTGGAATTTGGGATTAACAGTCTTTGCCGCCGCGACCCTTCTCCTCCAATCTTTACCCCTGGCTTGCTTTGTTACCACTTCCTGATGGAAGAGGAGGATACAGGGCTTCTTTCAGGTTTTAGAGTTAAAAGATGGGATAGCCGCGCAGTGGTGGCACAAGCCTTTTATCCCAGCAATCAGGAGGCAGAGGCAGAGGCAGGTGGATTTCTGTAAATTCGAGGCCAACCTGGTCTACAGAGTGAATTTCAGGACAGCCAAGTCTACAAAGAGAAAAACAGAGAGGGGGTAGGGCTGCTGGTGGTGTGGAAGAGAGCTACAACAGCTCAAAAGAAGGGTAAAGGGCTTATAATTCAGTTCAGTAGGCTCACTGTGAGCAGTGAAGTGATTGTAGGTTAAAATGGAAGTGAGGCTGGGTGTGGTGACACACCTAAAATCCCATCCTGGGGTGGGTGAAGTTGAGTCTTGACAAATTCCAAGTTAGCCTGGGCTAACACAGCAGTAGCAGGCTAGTTAGGGGCTCTGTAGCCAGACCCTGTCTCACAAATAACAGAAAAGGATCTCCCGGCACCAGCCTTTACAGACTGTTAGCACTGCGCAGACAGCTGCTAGTTTTGCAAGGCCACCCTGGGTGCTATGTGCCATTGTACATTTCTGAGAGCCACCTGGTGGGTCTGAGTTTAGTCTTAAATCTCAGGACCCGAGAATTGGAGGAGGATCCTGTTGACCTTTGAATTCTCTGAAGCAAGAGTTCACCAAGTAAAAATGAGCATGTCAATAAACGTGAGAGGCTTTCCAAACCTTTAAAGTGAATGCTTTAGTGTCAACTTTTTTTTTTAAACCCCTGAGGCAGGGTCTCACTCTCTGTGAACTCCCAGAGATCTGCCTGCCACCACCTCCCTAGTGCTGTGATTAAAGGTGTGGGCCACAGTACCCACTTTAGTGTGAAGACCTGGTTTTTCTGTATAGCTCTGGCTGTCCTAGAACTTGTGTAGACTAGGCTGTCCAGAGATGCTGTCCTGGAGTGCTGGAATAGGGTAACACAGAGCAGTGTTTTAAAAAGCTTGCATTACGTGGTGGTGCACGCCTTTAATCCCAGCAGAGGCAGGCAGATTTCTGAGTTCAAGGCCAGCCTGGTCTACAGAGTGAGTTCCAGGACAGCCAGGGCTATACAGAGAAACTCTGTCTTGAAAAACAAAAACAAAACAAAACAAAAAGCTTGCATTAAGAGACACTGAGTTAGCTGCATTTATTACCCTAAACAAGATTTTAATAATCAGAATTTAATCAGCCTAACACATTACAGAATCTGTATTTTCAAACTACAGCCACATTTAAAAAAAAAAATCTTGTAATTCAGGTTTTACTCCCTGATGTCAGACGTCAAACAGTTGGAATTTTTTGATTGACTGAGAAGTTTTTTTGTCTTAAGAGATCAAGTGATGTTTTCTGTAAAGTCACTTTCATATCTAGTTGAAATTTGATTTCTGACACTGTCTGCTGTTAAGGTTTCATCTATGGAAGTTTCTGAGTTTTCCTGTGAGGTCTCAGTTAACATACACTTGGCTGACACGCACACGAGACTGCTGAGTCACTGGCAGAAGGAGGTTGTCGTTGGACGTTTCAAGGGTTAAGAAGATCTGTGTTTTTCTGTTTTGCTTATTCTATAAAAAGATGGTTACAGTGTGGAAACTCAGGCTAAGGATTTGGGCCATTGTTTGGGGTGTACGTGCAGCTCTGCACTGGCTCACTGTCTAGCTCAGGGTAGGAGGGGTCACTAGAGTCACATGGGGTATCTCAGCTGCCCTATGAAATGTGAATCCCAGCTTGGAGTCAGAGCTGAGGCAGCTCCTCTGTTTGCTGCTTCGTGTTTACTTCTGAGGCTGAGAGCTGTGGAAGCCTTGTTGGTAGGTGGGACAGCAAATATTCCCCTTAGCAACCTCCGGGACCAGTGTTCCTGAAGGCATTACCCACAACACT
This sequence comes from Mus minutoides, assembly GCA_902729485.2. NCBI lineage: Eukaryota > Metazoa > Chordata > Mammalia > Rodentia > Muridae > Mus > Mus minutoides. The sequence continues at coordinate 865,748 of LR749895.1, read as the reverse complement.
GATTGGTTCTGTTCCCTTTTACCTCTGATCAATCTTATTGAAAGGTGTTTAGGAGCAGGGCCGGCTTTCTTCTCTGTATGACTTCTGGCATGCTGGAGGAGAGATAAGTATTGTGATATTTCTGTGCCTTAGTTGTTGACCTTTCCTGAAAGGTCCACTGTATAGATTTAATAAGTCTTCACTTAGCTAGCTGCCCTGTCTGCAACTGGTTCTGATGAGGGGTTCTGTTGGTTCTAGGCAAACTGTCAAGGACAGACTTGCATGAAGAGAAAACATGGATACACTGAAGGGGATTCTCCTTGGCTCTAGCTGAACCTCTGCAAATAGTCCCAGTGAGATCCAGAGGTTAAGTGGAAATAAGGATGACTACTTCAGTTAAGGACATGGCACAGGGGCTGGTGAGATGGCTCAGCGGGTAAGGGCACTGGTTGCTCTTCTGAAGGTCCTGAGTTCAAATCCCAGCAACCATATGGTAGCTCACAAATACCCATAATGAGATCTGACACCCTCTTCTGTTGCGTCTGAAGTTAGCTACAGTGAACTTATGTATAATAAAAAGTGGTTTAAAAAAAAAAAGGACATGGCACAGACTGCTCAGTGCCAGAAGGATACCTGGAACCACTTGACTCAGGATGTGTTACATATGCACAGCTTGGCAATAGGTAGAGAGACAAGTTCACTAGTCTTAGAATCTAGTAGGTACAAAGATGATGCAAGCCTGTGATCCCAGTGTTTGGGAGACGGAGGCAGGAAGATCAGGAGTTTAACACCAGCCTGACTACATGAGACACTGTCATTAAAATGCACATTTGTGTGTGTGACTGAAAAGGAAGCCAGTAGTCTGGGTTATGTACTAGGCAGATTCTGTTCAGAACTATTTGCCAACCAAGACTCTTGTCCTCCTCCTGAGTTAACCCAAGGGGCTGTTTAGGTGTGGAGACAGCAAAGGCCGCTTCTGGAGAAGTCCTGTGTGGTTTGGGGCAGTGCTTCCCCCCAGACTTGGTGCCCCCTTGCTTGGCTTTCTTGGAATGCTATAGCAAGTGCATCATTCTCCTGCGGCATTATGTTCCTGTTTGGAGGTTGTGTGGCTGCCTGCTCCTTTCTGAGTACTGCTAGCTCTCGCTGGATGCTGTCCCTGCTTGAGCTTATCAGCAATTTGCTTGAACCTCTAACTCTGTTTCCAAGTTGGCCTCAGCTTCTGGAAAACTGGGAAAAACAATGAAGGTGATTCTCCTCCCATGATTGAGATGTGGACTTGAGAATGGGGACCCTGTGTTTCTCTGCATGGGGTTCTTTTGGGTGTAGTTATTGTTAGGCATTGACAGTCTACAAGTTTGCCTTAGGATATAGAGGGTAATACAGAGAAGGGACTCACTCCCAGGGTTGTCACTATATAAGCAGTTTGGAAAGCAGGATGGTAGAGCAATCCTCTATTCTCTGTACTCCAGACTCTGACTTAGGTAAAGATAACCTTTTTTTTTTTTTTTAGTTAAAACAATTTTTTGAGGTGGTCTTATATATCCTAAGCAGGACATTTTAACCTAGTAAGTAGCCAAGGATGACTTTAAACTTTGATTCATTTCTCAACATCTAGAGCACTAGAATTACAGACATGCACGAGCACACCATTTATGTGATTCCATAAACCTCTGCCATAAATAAGCATGCTATTCAAACACCCTAATCACCTGAACTATACACTCAGCCCCAAAAGGATCCAAACTTGGATGGCTGTTCTAGTTTCACTTCTGACCAAACATAGTTTATGAGAGGAAGGGTTAATTTGGCTTACACTTCTTCACTGAGAGAAAGTTGAGGACCAATTCAGTGAAGTTAGTAATCACACCCACCGTCAAGAGCAGAGAGAATTAAGTGCACCCATGTTGCCTGCTCACTAGTTTTCTGTTTAGCATTGTCTGACTTTTAAACTATTTAGGACCTAGGGAATGGCACTGCCTACACGGGGCTGGATCTTCCTATATCAATTAACAATCAAGATAGTGCTCCTATGGATAAACCCATAGGCCAGCCTCATCTAAATAATTCCTCACTTAGACTCACCTCCAATCGGCTTGGCAAGACAGCTAAGCAGGCAAAGGCTCTTGCTGCCAAACCTGTTGATCTGAGTTTGGTCCCTAGAAACCTACATGGTAGAGGGAGAGAACCAGTTTTTGAAAGTTCAACTCAAATACTCTAGTAAGCCCTCTTTTCTCAGTTGTTTCTAAGTTGTGTTGACACAGTCAACTAGCACAATGGCCAACCTGGCTTATGGAGTGACATTCTGTCTCCAAAACCATATGAAGGATTAGAGAGATATGGCTCAGCAGTTAAGAACACTTGTTCACGACTGTAAGTTCTAGGGATCTGATATACTCTTATGTCTAACATGGGCACCACTTATGTGGTACACAAACATATATTACAGGGAAAACACTTATACACATAAAATAAGAGCGCATTCTGCTTTTTAGGGAACCTGAGTTCAGTTCCCAGCTGTTCTACACTCAGGGAGATATAAATAGGACTTGATTTGTATCTTGTTAGTGTAACTCAGAAGTGGGAGAGTGGACTGGGAAACAAATGGGGGCTTTGGGGGCTAGCAGCACTGTCTTGAGGCCAAATGTATTAAATTACATGAAATAAGTTGTGTGTTGACTGAGGAAATTCTTTGATGTTAAGTTTTTTTTTTGTTCTTTTCCTTTCAAAACATTAAAAGCAATTAAAAAAAATTTATTGTTTTGAAACAAGGTCACACTCATGTAGCCCAGGCTGGCCTTAAACTCGCCTTCAACTTCTAAGTGTTCTATTAGGATTGTAAGTTCACACTCCCACCTTTCTTGCTTGTTTAAAAAGATGGAAGCTTCTGATGAATAACTGCAGGATGCATGTGAATGAGTAGTCTTCTCGGTTTTCTAGGACTTACAGTCCTGTCCAGACACAGGTTAATGATAAAACTTGTTCCCTAGTAAATCATTCCTGGAGCATTTGGACTCAAGGTTTTTGCACCAGATCATTCCAAATGGGATTGTTTCCCCCCCTCTAAGGTGCCGGGGCCTTTTGCAGATATTTGCTACAGATCTGTGCCCTCTACTCCCCCAGAGACAGGGTTTCTCTGGGTAGCTTTTCCTGGAACTTACTCTGTAGATTAAGCTGGCCTCAGAATCAGAGTTCTGTGTAACTCTGCCTTCGGAGTGTGTGCCACCACTGCCAGGATTCTCTGATGATTTTTGAAAGTACTGCTATGATATGAACACGTCTCTTCAACAATGCTGTCTGTATGAGAAAAGCAGAGCCAGGATCCTGCTGCACTGTGATGAGTCCAGGTGAAGGGGCTGATGAGGGAACTGGCTGCCTTACAGACAGCATAGAGTTTGGGTTTGTCAGCTTCCACAAGTGCAAGAAATAACTCCTTTATAAATCACCCAGCCGGTGGCTTACTGTTAGAGCAGTGCAGATCAGTACAGATAGTAGGCTCCCTTCACTTTTGGTTGCTCCTTGTGCAATAAGTACACACACATCTATCTGTTGACTTAGTTCCTTATACAAGCTCTCAAACTTGTGGGATTTCCTGAGCATCTGATTTATTTATCTATTGAGATAGGTCTTACTTTATACACTACGGTATCGAAAATCCTGATACTCCCAAGTGCTAGGACTGATGGGGTGTGTATGTATAGATGAAACAAATCTCTTAGCTAGGAGTTTTATCTTGTTACTCAGGTCAATTTTATAAGGAGCCCTCAAGAATGAGATGACTTATTTGAGATCTAGACTAGCCTCAGGCTAGAGTTTGGTAACTAATAAGTTGTCAGAGGGTAGAAACTTAGGGTACCAGGGAGAGGAGGGAGTTGGAGGTTAGGCTATTAAAAATATAAGAAAATGTCACCATAGCCAGCTTTGACCAGAATGTTTATGGGGTTTTGGAGTTGGCAACAGGAAGGCGGTATTCTCTGCCCTTGGTGTATGCTTCCATGTGGTTGCTTCTGAACTGTATTAGAAACTAAGCAACATGTTTTCTTGAGTTCTGAACTCCAGCCAAGTATAAAATCAGAGGGGGCTGCAGAGACTTGAGCTTTTCTTTCTTGTTTTTGTGTTTAAGTTTGTAATGGAACAGAAGTGTGGATAGCCTGTGTATTCTGCTTGTGGCTGGTGTGTGATGTGTAGTATCCTTGTGGGTTCAGCCTTGAATTTATGGGATTTGGTACTAATCTTAGGAGATATTGTGGGAATATTGAATTCTTGGACTCCCCTGGTTGATTTTGGAAAATTGGTAGTTAGTGTAGGAAAAACTCTACATTTGGCATCAGGACCCAGTACTGAGAAGAAGAAAACACGACCTCAAACTGTTTATGTAAGACACCAGAAAAGATATGAGTGGCATTAAGCTTCATCACATAAATTGGGACAGGCTCAGATCTGAATCCAAGATTGGGAACTGCCCATAGCTGAGCTCTGTACTATTTAGTAGGCTAGGTTTAGGAGCTCACACTGTTGCCTAGGCATGACTTGAACTTAGAGCAACATTCCCGCCTTAGTGACTTGGAACTGCAGGGATTCTAGGTGTGAGCCACTATTCCTGGCTTCTGGGTGTTATCAGACAGTGAAGGGAGGAGGTCCAGCAGAAGACATTAGGCTGGATTTGCAGATCACAGAGGGCACTGGGACCTGTGTGCAACAGCAGAGGGGGCTCCGGACTCTGCCCTTCTGAGTTGGTGGTGTGCTTCATGTGGGCTAGGCCTACTTCTCTATGAGGCAATCTGAGAGGCTAATGACGGAAATCATGTTTATTTCAAAGTTTGTGTTGTATAATTATGTTAGCTTACTGAGAGACTGTTGGTGGCATATCATTTACATTTCAAATGCTATCCCGAAAGTCCCCTATACCCTCTCCTATCCCCCATTCTGCTCTCCTACCCACCCACTCCCACATCTTGGCCCTGGCGTTCCCCTGTACTGGGGCATATAAAGTTTTCATGACCAAGGGGCCTCTCTTCCCAATGATGGCCAACTAGGCCATCTTCTGCTACATATGCAGCTAGAGACATGAGCTCTGGGGGTACTGGTTAGTTCATACTGTTCTTCCACCTATAGGGTTGGAGACCCCTTCAGCTCCTTGGGTACTTTCTCTAGCTCCTCCATTGGGAACCCTGTGTTCCATCTAATAGCTGACTGTGAGCATCCACTTCTGTATTTGCCAGGCACTGGCATAGCCTCACACGAGACAGCTATATCAGGGCCCTTTCAGCAATATCTTGCTGGCATATGCAATAGTGTCTGCGTTTGGTGGCTGATTATGCATACCTGGCTTTTCAACGTGGGTGTTATTGGTCATACCACAGGGCACACGCATGCTTCCTTGAGCTGGAGGTGGCCCTGAACTCTTTTTTTTTTTTTTTTTTTTTTTGAGACAGGGTTTCTCTGTATAGCCCTGGCTGTCCTGGAACTCACTCTGTAGACCAGGCTGGTCTCGAACTCAGAAATCTGCCTGCCTCTGCCTCCCAAGGGCTGGGATTAAAGGTATGCACCACCACCACCCGGCTCGGCCCTGAACTCTTAAGAACTCCCACCTCTACTGGATTATAGGTGTGTACTGCTCCTTTTTCCTTTTTTGGATCTGTGTGTGTGGTAGTTTATAAACAGTCTCAATGTAGCCCAAGCTGGCCTTGAACTTGAAGCCTTTTGCCTTTTTCTTCCCTCCCCTTTGGTACTGGAGATCGGAACAAGCTCTACTTCTGAGCTATATCCCCAACTCAGAGTGAACTGATCAGAAGTGGTTCCATTTCTTCCTCAGTTGCATCATCAAATGGTACCATGTTAGCTGGAACACAGAACAACTCAGTAATGATTACTGTACTTAGTAAAGTTTTAGTGGCCACAAGATTTGTTTCTTCAGCTTCTCCAGCATATATGTTCTTTCCAGTCATTTGTGGCTGTCTTTGCCCTCTTTCTGTTCTGTGTACTACCAGTTATTTCATTTTTTTTTGTTAGGGATTCTCTTTGTAGTCCTGGCTGCCCTCCAATTTGATGTGTAGAATAGGTTAGAGCAAAAGGATTTTCTACAGGCAAATGGACCTGTGAGTCAAAATAGAGAAGTAATCTTGGGCCCAGAATGGGGTCCATACACAGTCTTACTCTGCCAAAGAAAGCACCAGGGGCCAGTGAGATGGGAGGGGCTTGCTGCCAAGCCTGGCAACCTGAGTTCAATCCCCAGGGCCCAAATGATGGAAAGAGAGAACCCAACTATTACAAATTGTCCTGACTTCTATAAGTATACTGTGTCTGCATAGGTACCCACACAAACACCGGATAACTAGAACACAAGTAAGCACGTGGGGCGGGAAGCAGAGGCAGTCTGCAGTAAAGGATGCCCTGTTCTAGAACATAGCCTTCAAATTAGATCCAGGAGAGTAAAAGTCAGGCTAGTAATTGAGGGTTGGCACAGTGTAGCACACACTCATGTTGGGATTACTTATAGTCTGTCTGCATGGCTCTTACTTTGTAGTACAAACTGACCTCCAGCTTGGTAGTCCTCCTGCCTCAGCCTCCTAAATAACTGGGATTATGGGTGTCTACTACCATGCTCTGCTGAAAAATACGCATGTATACACACAAACATTTGGCGTATTGGGGATTGAACTTAGAGCCTTATGATTTTATAAGGCAAGCACACTTCCACTGATCTATAGCACCAGCCCTTAAGTATTTTAGTAGATACATTCAGCAGACCAAACTGAAAGCAAGCCACAGATGGAGCAGTACAAAGAGTTCATTTATTTTGTGGTGTTGGAGAACCAAAGTGTACCCTGAGAGTCCAGTTTTTATATTTTTTTATATCTTAGAATCTTCAGACATAAGAAGGACATATGACACCTGTGTGGCTTTCTCTTTTTTTTTTTTTTTAAGATTTATTTATTATTATATCTAAGTACACTGTAACTGTTTTCAGATGCACCAGAAGAGTGTGTCAGATCTCATTACGGATGGTTGTGAGCCACCATGTGGTTGCTGGGGTTTGAACTTGGGACCTTCGGAAGAGCAGTCAGTGCTCTTTACTGAGCCATCTCTCCAGCCCTTGTGTGGCTTTCTCATACTGCCCTGAGCAATGTTAGCAATTCAGTCATAGAATTATGCAAAGTTGCTCTGTTACCATATTGAAGAATTTCAGTCAAACATGTAAGATTGCTGAAATGGGGCTGGTGAGATGGCTTAGCCGGTAAGAGCACTGACTGCTCTTCTGAAGGTCCTGAGTTCAGATCCCAGCAACCATATGGTGGCTTGCAACCATATGGTGGCTCACAACCACCCGTAATGAGATCGACGCCCTCTGCTGGTGCATCTGAAGACAGCTACAGTGTACTTAATAATAAATAAATCTTTTTTTTTTTTAAAAGATTGCTGAAATGAAGAAATATTTCCAGTATAAACTAGACAGAACTGGTAAGGGTTCAGTCTCCTCAAGTATGTTCTCAAAGTGGTTATTGTTTTTCCGAGCTTCAGAAATAAAACTGCAGAGTAGAATGAAGTCTTCATAGCATTTGGTGCATGGGAATAGCATGCAGCTTCTGCCACTCTAATGGTGCTTTCTCAGGAATCCACTGGCCAGCATACACTGGATACTTAAATCCTTCCATGACTGAAATGCACTCAGTAATGCCGTCTGAATTGGTTGTTAATATACTGAAAAACTTTAACTTTTCGTTATCTGTAAAGTTCTTCAGGGAGGCTCTGTTTGTGAAAATTTGCAGTCAGATTTTCTAATGCTAATTAATTCAATAACTCAGCAGGAAAATTCTGGAACATTCGGCTCAGTCTTGCACCTGCAGTGAAGTTCAAGGGTAATTTCTCTGACTTAGTGTTTGTACACATTAGTGAGTTTTCTCTGCTAGCCAGGACAGAAAACTCCTCAAATCCAAGGCATGTTTCCCACACAGGAAAATAGTCTCCGTGATCATAACTCTCTATAGCCTTGTTGAAAAATATTTTGGGGCTGAATGTGTTAGGTTAGCACCTCCTCCAGGAAAGAGGTGATTCTAAAAAGTCTTCATACTCTGCATCACCAAGATCGAGCCTTATGGGCACCTGCAGACTCTATACACTTCACATAGGATGCAGCAATGCAGTATTTTCTCAACTTTGCCATATTCAGTTTTGCATTATTACTCTGATGATGGGTCTCTTGGAGCTATGCTTGTAGGGTCTGGACAGCCCGAGGCTTGCAAGCCCACACAGCAGCTAACCCAACATGCAATCAATCGTGATCCAGTCTCCGGCCGCCACTTTAAAAGGTTCTGCAGGGGGGGCGCAGTAGAGAGTTCATTTTTAATGTATGTTAATGCTGCACTTCTATAGTGTAAAGATTTGTGTGAGTACTTAAAAGGTAGATCCCTTTAGAGAGTGAAATGTAACCAGAAATTAACTATTCTGTTTTCAAAACTTGCTAATCTGATTTCTGGTATAAATGCAGAGCAGTAAGCAGAAATGTGAATTTTACAGAATCCCAGGGTCATGTGATCTAAATGTGGGAAGAGCTTGAGTTTAAGCCTTTAGTTAGGCATATTAGCCCATGACTGTAAGCCTAACACGCAGGAGGCCGAGGCAGGGGCTGGGCCTCCAGTTTATGCCAGCTTAAATAGAATCCCCATCTTGGCCTCTGGTAAATCACACGTTTGTAGGATATCTGCATGGGATAAAGGAATGGCAGGACATACAGTACAGTGTTTTCAGTCTCAGGAACCTAAGAGAGGCCAGTAAACCAGAAACACATGTGTTTGAAATGGCATTGTAGTAGGGCCTAGAGTCATGGCTCATATGCCATCGTGTTTGGTATTTCCTGGGAATGTTGAATGGGCAGATCTGTCTATCTGTCTATATCTTTGTTTGTTTATTCATTGATTGGAACAAGTACTTATTGTGTGGTCCTGGCTAGCCTTGAACCCAGAGTGCTGGGATTAAGTCATCAAGCCCCATGAATGGGCAGATTCCTAACTGCCCTTTTTGTTCTCTCAGGCTCCTGGGTAGAGCTGCACTTCAGCAATGGGAATGGGAGCAGCGTGCCAGCCTCTGTCTCTATTTATAATGGCGACATGGAAAAAATACTGTTGGATGCCCAGCATGAATCTGGACGAAGTAGCTCCAAGAGTTCTCACTGTGACAGGTAGGTTTTCTGCACATCTCTTACAGTGTTGATGTTCCTAGTAGATGGATAATCACTATTGTGCATGTTTTTGTGGGTGGGTTGCCAGGTCTGAGGCCACATTTGGGAGTAACTCTATTATACAAGGAGCCCTGGAGTCTCCCGGGAGGAAGTGATCTGGGGCTCAAGTCTGGAGACAAATAACAAAATCTGCCCCCTTTTTGAAGCTGTTCACTGTGAACACCAAATCTGAACAGTTTTGTTTATGTCCCCAGCTGGCTTCTGTTCCTAGGCAGCACTACTAGGGAGCAAATCCAAGGTGTGTGGCTGAGAGTCAGTGGTCAAAGGTCAGATGCTTCCAAGGGTTATGCCACCGATCATGCAGGAGGGTGGGGCTTCCCTAGGGAACTGTCTAGCTGTCTCCTATGTGATCAGCTCAAAAGACTGAGGAATTGTTTGGCACTGGTCTGGTGATAGGCAAAGCTTTGGAGAGTCCTCTACCACCCCCTTAGTGAGGTAAGAGCCCCTTGGAATTTATGCTTATGACACAATTGACATGCTGCTCCGTTTTATCCGTTTCTTAATCAAGCCCACCTCGCTCCCAGACACCACAAGATACCAACAGAGCTGAAATAGACACCCACAGCTTTGGCGAGAAAAACAGCACTCTGGTAAGCCATAGACAGGAACATGCTATAAGATTCAGCACATCACGAGTCTGCTAACTGACTCCGAGACTTGCAACATAGGCGAGTCTTTTTTCTCTTAGGTTTTGAGGAAGGGTATCTCATTGAACATGGAGCTCGCCATTGTGTGATGATCAGCTGGCTAGTGAGCTCCAGTGATCCTCCTACCTCTGCTCCAGGCCTGGGATTATGGAAGTCGCCCACCCACCGTGCCTGGCATTTTACTTGAGTGTTGGATCTGTGGTTTTTAAAGTTTTTATTTATGTTTATGTGTGTGTTTGTTTGAGAGAATGCCATATGTATAGAGGCATTTTAAACCCCATTTTTTGGTTTTTATTTAGACAGGGAATTCCCTATTCACTCTGTCTAGCCTAGAACAGGCTGGTCTTGAACTCAGAGAAAGCCTCCTGCCTCTGCCCCCTGAGTGCTGTGATTATCAATGTGCATCAACTTGTCCACTGGTATTGGGGGTCCTAATGCTCATGCAGCAAGCACTTCATTTACTGAGCCATCGTCCCATCCACCACTTTCCCTTAATAGAATTTCTAAAAATTTAAATTGTGTGTGTGTGTGTGTGTGTGTCTGTCTATATGCTGTGTGCACATGAGTCCTTGTGTCCAGAAGCCAAAGGCACTGGATCCCCTGGAATTAGAATTACGGGCAGCAGTCTGCCAATAGGTCTGGGTTCTGGGAACTAATTTGGGTTCTCTGAAAGAGCAATGAGTACTCTTAACCCCTGGGCCATCTCTCCAGCCCCAGACAGCTCATTTAAAAAATATCTTGTAGAAATTAATTAATTAATTGAGGAATAATCTACTTTGCCTAGTGCTAAGGTGGTTACAAATATGTACAACTATGCTTGGCTTATGTAGTGAGTGTGGAGCTAGAGTCCAGGATTCTGGGCAAGCATTCTGTAAACTGAGCTATACCCCAGTCCATGAGCTCACTTTTCTAATATTAACTCAGTAGAAACTAAAAAGCACCTTTAGCATTGTTGTGAGATCAGAGCCTGTCTTAGTCAGTGTTCTATTGCTGTGAAGAGACACCATGACCATAGTAAACTCTTAAAGAAATATTTAATTGAAACTTGTTTATAGTTTCAGAGGTTTAGTCCATTCTCATCATGGTAGGAAACATGGCAGACACAGGTACTGGGGAAGTCGCTGAAAGTTCTACATCTGGATTTGTAGGCAGCAGGAAGAGGAAGAGCTTGATTTGGGCTTTTGAAACCTCTTAACCCATACAACCAGTGAGACACTTCCTCCAACAAGGCCACACCTCCTAATCCCTCCCAAGTAGTGGCATTCTTAGGTGACTAAGCATAGAAACCTCTAAGTCTATGGGGGCCATTCTGTGATTTATCTATAGGGACCCATCAAGGGCTCTAAACAGCATCCCCATCTGGCACTGATACCTCAAGTACCATTGGTCTTCTGGATCATATTGTCCAAGTTGTAGAGCAGCCTGGACCTGTTGAAGAGCCTTCTGCTGCAGCCTCCATTCAAAGCTGGGCCGGGGTAATCATATACCCAAATGTGCCATTTCCAGAATTCTAATAGCCCTGCTAAACATTGTGTTCTTTCTTGGTGCAGTTTCATCTCAAATGCCTCATACCACCAGACTTACACTTCACTGAGGTAGAAAGCCCTTGAATTATTTCCATTCTCTGTGTACATATGTGTTACAAATCCAAAGTAGTTAGTTACTACCCCCTTCTCACTTCATCCAATCAGCATAATGTCATCAATATAGGGAATCAGTGTACTATTTTGTAGAAGAGATAGATGATTAAGATCCCTTCAAATGAAGTCTGGTATTGGGCCTTAGTGGAAATGAGCATTTGACAATGGGCCACCAAGTTACCATGTGACCCGAGCTGCCTATCATGAGCTGGGTGTTATCTGATCCAAGTGATTGTGTACAGCAACAATCCACTATCAAATGAAAGTGCTATCTATATATCTGATCAGGTCTAATTAGGTCCCGAAGGCATTAGCAAGTTACATGGCCAAATGCCCATGGTGTCTATTCCTTGAACCCATGGATCCCTAACAATGGTATACTTTTTTTGTTTTGTTTTTCGAGACAAGGTTTCTCTGTGTAGCCCTGGCTGTTCTGGAACTCACTCTGGCTGGCCTCGAACTCAGAAATCTGTCTGCTTCTGCCTCCCAAGTGCTGGGATTAAAGGCATGCACTACTACTGCCTGGCAATGGTATATTATTTTAAATCAGCATCCAATATATGGTATAGTTTTTCTCTTAACCAGGATCCATGGGTTCAAGTATCAAGGAGTAGAAAAAGAAATAGTTACAACGACGATCACCCCTAGTGACCCACTAGGAATTTATTTGCTTTCTGTTCCTGTGACCTTTTTCTACTTGCCTAGAAGGTGGGTGTGTGTGTGTGTGTGTGTGTGTGTGTGTGTGTGTGTGTGTGTGTTGCGGGGTTGGGTGGGGGAACTTATGCCAGGAGTCAAAACAGTCATTCCATTGGACTGGAAGCTCAGTTTTTGATGCCCTTAAATGAACAGGCTAAGAAAGGAATGACAGTTTTAGGAGGGTGATTGATCCAGATTACCAGGGGAAATTGGGTTGCTTCTCCACAATAGAGGTAAGAAAGATTATGTCTGTGGTCCAGGATATCCTTTAGGGTGTCTCTTGGTGCTACCATGTCCTGTGATTAAAGTCAGTGGGAAACTCCAACAATCTAATCTAGGTAGGATGACAAAGTGCACAGATCGTTCAGGAATGAAGGCATGGGCCACTTCCCTCAGGAAAGGATCCAAGACCTACTGAAGTGCTTGCTGAAAGTGGAGGAAATATATACAGAATGGGTAGTAGAGGAAGGTAGTTATAAATATCAGCTACTAGGGTCATGTGACCAGTTGTACAAATGAGGATTGTAATTGTGGAGTGTTTCTGTTGCATTTTGTTAAAAATGTGTTTATACATACAGATTTGTGTTTCCATTACCCATGTAACAGAACATCATATAATGTAACATCAGTTAAGAGAATATCAATGATTATCATATTTTTGTTTGAGATATTAAAAGAATATCTCTGAAGGGACATTACCACCTAAATGTCTTAATTTGTAATGCATTTACAGTTGTGGGATAGTTAATACTATGTCAGGTGGGGTTCTCTGTTGAACTTACTGACTAGGTCTTTAGTGTGAATGTGGAAAGCTCACTTACTTTATTTAATATTTACTTTTCCTTAGTCTGAGGAAGATTATATTGAGAGAAGAAGAGAAGTTGAAAGTATCTTGAAGAAAAACTCAGATTGGATATGGGATTGGTCAAGTAGGCCAGAAAATATTCCCCCCAAGTAAGTCTGTTTTCAATATTCTTAGTCAAGGTTTTTCCTTTGACGAGGGGACACTGATTGGCAGTTTCTTTCCACTCTAGGGAGTTCCTTTTTAAACACCCGAAGCGCACAGCTACTCTCAGCATGAGGAACACAAGCGTTATGAAGAAAGGAGGCATTTTCTCTGCAGACTTTCTGAAGGTTTTCCTGCCATCTCTGTTACTGTCTCATCTGCTGGCCATTGGCTTGGGGTAAGTGATGTTTCTATGAGGGTATGGACACCATATGACAGGGCAGATCTTGGTGAGTCTAGGCCCCAGCAATTTATTTCTACATTGTTTATGGAGAGAGAGATGACTTTAGGTTGGTGCATTTTCACAAACTTATTCCCAAGTCAAGTAAAAACCCTGTGGAGTGGAAGGTGCCTTTATCTACCATGCCTTGCACAGGGTTCTCATGCCCGGCCTCTGTGCCACCTCTACAGTGGGGGGATGATCTTGTCTCTTGGCAGTAATGGAATAATTAAGGCCTTTTAGGTTTCTGCTTTTGTATCTAGTTTAGACTAAAACAGACCAGGGAGTACAGCTATGGATTCTTTAGATGGGACCAGTGCTAAAGAGCAGGTCACCAAAGGGACACTAGGGGCTAGGACTCATATATTCTGTGCTGGCCTCGCAGGAATGAGATTGGGTTTCAGATTTTCCTGTGTCTACCTCCTGAGTGCTGAGATTACAGATGTCTGCCCACCCAGGGATACATAATATTATGGTCAAGCACTCTACCAGCTGAGCTAAATCCCCAGCCCTTACTCTTCTTTAGGCCTATCCATACCCTCTGTCCTCGTTGGGGTAAGCTTATCCTCTATATGAAGACCCTCCATATGAAGACAGTGTTGGGTGGCTGCAGTCTATTGGAATGGCTGGGATGCCACTGTAGGCTTCTGGTCTGTGTTAGTTGGGGGTATGTTTGGGGCAGAAGGCTTTGTAGTCTGCATATTCTTTTCCCCAAAAGCTGTTCATGTGGCTGATGCCCAGTATGTTTCATGTTTAATTTCTTGGGATGTTGTGGGTCTCATAGGTACATCCCAGTCTTCCCTGCCCTTAACTTCCTGCACTTAAGACCCTCAGTGTCCCTATAGAGCTGCCTGTAGAAATGAAACGAAATAGCTGCCTGGTGCTGGACACCCCTCTTAGCTTCCTGGGCTGCAGCCCTACTTGCCTGTACCACTTCTCTCCTGGCTTGGTCTCATGGACAGGTGCATCCCCATCACCCTTTCTCACAACTAGCAAGTAACAGGGGTTCAGTGGCAATTGGGAAGCATTGGCAGGCGAATCTCTGAATTACAGGCCAGCCAGGGTTACTTATGGAGACCTGGTCTCAAAACACAAAACAGAACAGAACCAGCAAAGGGAAAACCTGTGGACAGGGCCTAGGAATCTGTGTTCAGCCCAAGCTGAGTTTTCCCTTCAGGGACTCCTTTCTGGATATAGTCCTATCTACTCTCTCTGTTCTTCATCCTTCCCAGGCTCCGAACTTGATGCCATCTCACCCAAGATCTCTTGGCAACTTCCAATCTTTCATGAATGCTACCCTCTTTAGTCCAGATAGCTCACTGCCCTGTCTTATTTCTTCCCAGTCTACACAGACCTGGCCAGGTAGAATTCTTTCCTGTCTCCTTTCCTAGAGATCGTCAGTTCCCACCTTACTGAGTGTAGAAAAGGGAGGCTTCATTATTTACTCCTTGGTTGGGCTTTGAGGTTAGAGGTAATGAACTAACTGGATATGAAGCCAGCCTGCCTGCAGCTGTGTGGCTCATTTGACAACACAGAAGGGAAATCAAAGCTGTATAGTGATAGAATGTGGGTTTGATTTGTACTTAGATTTGAACCTGGGACCTTGTACATGGTAGACAGGCACTCTAATTGAGTTTCAACTTCTGTTGTTAATATATTATTAAGGTTTTTTTTTTGTTTTGTTTTTTGTTTTTTGTTTGTTTTTTGAGACAAGGTTTCTCTGTGTAGCCCTGGCTGTCCTGGAACTCACTTTGTAGACCAGGCTGGCCTTGAACTCAGAAATTCGCCTGTCTCTACCTCCCAAGTGTTGGGATAAAAGGCATGCGCCACCATGCCCGGCTCTGAATTTAAATTTTAAGTAAGAAAAATTAGACCAATATGAAATACATATTAGATGACTAAGAACACTTGTTAAAGATTGCAGACAGTTGGGCTGGAGAGATGGCTCAGTGGTTAGGAGCATTGCTTGTGGAGGATTTGGGTTTAATTCCCAGCACCTACATGGCAGCTTACAACTGTGTAACTCCAGTTCAAGAGGATCTGATACCCTCACACAGACATACACATAGGCAAAACACCAATGTACATAAAAATAAAATAAAAATCATAAAAAAGAGAAGATTACAGTCATACTTTATCAAGTATAAGGTGGCCAGTTCCTTTCTAAAAACTGTAACCATGGTGGCCTGGCCTGTTTGAGCTCTGTAAAGTCACCTGAAAATTGTGAGACCTGATTGACTGCCATTCCTTTTCTGTCTAGGATCTACATTGGAAGGCGTCTGACAACTTCCACTAGCACCTTCTGATGAAGATTTGGATCTGACTTCTGTTCACACAGTGAGGATTCATATCTGAGCTGTGACAGCTAATTGAAGAGCTAGCATGGTCCTTGGGTGTTTGCACTATGTGTGTTTATTTGTTCTGTAAATGCAGTGTTCCTGATTTAGTGAGACAGAATAGACTCTTGTATGACCTATAATTATACCTATGGGATCAATTAATAAGCATGTCAGACTGATGCCTATTGTAGCATTTACTAGTAAATTTCTTTGAATATTAGATATAAATAGTATAAATACTTTTAATATAGTAGCAATGGTGTATTTAAAAATGATCTGTAATCATAATCCAGTTAAGACACTTTACGCTTCAAAAGAACAAGTGATATTAAAATCATTAAAGCGTTTTCCCCAAAGGAATATTGTGGCCTTATAATCCTATTACATACATAGCAGAAAATTAAAGGGTGTGGGTTATCTGTAAAGGCCTCTAACTTTGTGAATTAAGTAGCAAGTAGAAGCTAAGATTACCCACAAGCCCCACTTTGTAGTTCCCCCTCTTCCTGCTTTGCAGGATGAGGATTCTAGCCTTGTTGTCCAGCATTACCTTGGGTGGTCAGTTTTGCACCTTTATCACTCTGCTGAATTCTGTTTGTATTTAAATTTTATGTGCTCTGAAAATCAGCTGTCTACTTTAAAAGACTGTAAATGAAAAACAAAATCTTTGCCAAATCCATCGGAGAATACTATATTTGCATATACATTAATCAGTATCCAAAGCTTCTTAAATTGGGCGTCCTCCCAGTCTTCTGTTTTCTATAGCATGGTTTTAAAGCCTGCCTCCTTGACATGCTGTATATATCCTGTTGTATTTGTTTTACTGTCCCACACTTAACTCAGGTGTGCTAAAATAAAAATGACATTTTAACAGTCTTTTGTTTATATTTACATAATTACTAGATGTAGCCTATATCCCTTTCATTTGGAGGAAGATCCTGCAGAATGTAATAGTAAAAGAACAGGTGTTTTCTTGCTTCAGTAAAGTGTTTTTGTATGAAATTAGGTTGCATATATTGATACTGAGCAAAAAAAAGCAAGTTAAGAGTAGTAAAAGTCCAGTCCTTTACCTGATGTACAAAGAAGTCAGGCTGGAGTAGGCTGCTTGAAGCCTGATAGTGGAAACTGGATGTTTGAAAGTAGGTGATGAAATTAATCCAGCTAGCTCTGCTCCAGGCAGCCTAGACACACAGACACTAAACACTAGATTTCATACTTAGTGTCATACTCTAATGAGGAAAAAAAAGATGCTCTCATCTTCCCCATGGAATGCTCAATCAGAAATAGTGGCTGTATCCTAAAGAAGCTCGGTAGGTACGTCGAACTGCCAGATGGATGCTGAGGCCACGGCAGGCTGTTTTTGTTGTTGTTTTTATGTTTTTTGCCCAACATGCATAATTGTTGTTAAATCATTAAATAAAATTAGACAGGGCTAAATTGTCTATAAAACAATTGTCCATAGTCTTCAAAGTTGTCAAGCTCACGAGGGACAGACTGGCAGATAAGAGGAGATAATGCAGCGTGCTCTTAGACACAGGACATTTAATAACTGGCAAGGCCAAAAGCTGTGGTTCGAGTGAGACAGTGTCCCACTGACACCATGGAAGCTGAATTTTCTCTGACACTTGCTTAGGAGCCTTTTATTCACAGTGGTCCTGGGCCAGCAGCAGCAGACCTGCCAGGGACATTTCTGGAAATGTAGATTCTAGGGCACATGTTCTGGTCTGAGCTATGTCCTGAGCTGCTATGGAGAGTGAAGAAGCTCTGTGAAGTGACTAGCCGGACTACCCTCTGCATAAAACTGAGTTGTCTAAAGAATCCAAAGTACGTTCAAGAAAGAAACAATTATATGGGTCAGAAGTAGGACAAGATGTTACCAAACTCTTTAAAGACCTCCAAAGTCTATACAGTGTTTATTGCCAGTTTAAAATTTAAAAACTGTCAGGTGGTAGTGGCCCACACCTTTAATCCCAGCACTTAGACAGGGGCAGTCTGGTCTACATAGTTCCAGGACAGTAAGGGTTACACAGAGAAACCCTGTCTCAAAAACCAACCCAAACCAACTTCCCTCCTGACCCCCCACCCAAACAGCAACCAACTAACAAAAAGCACATCTTTGTGCCAGCTGTGGTGGCACCTGCCTGTAATCCCAGTACTTGGGATGTATTGGTAGAAGGACCACAAGTTCAAACCTGCTGTGGGAAGCACAGCAAGATAAAACAAGGTCTGGGGCACTTAGTTCAGCTAGCAGAATGCACAGCTGGCAGTCACGAAGCCTTGCGTTTGAGTCCCAGCACTGCATAAACCAGGTGTTCACACTCAGGAGGCTCAGAGTCATGCTTGCTTTACATAGGGAGTTTGAGGCTGCACCTGGGATAAAGAGACGGTCTCTCTATTTAGCCCTGGCTGTCATGTAGACAAGGCTAACCTCAAATTCAGAGATCTGGTTGCATCCCAGAGCTTTGGGATTAAAGGATTGTGCCACAATGTCCAGCCTTCCTATTCCCCCTGCCTTCCATTTTTTGAGACAAGATTTTATTGTATAGCATGTTGGCATCAAATTCACTGTGATCCTCTAGCCTCAGCCTACCTACCAAGTAGAGGCATGCATTGCAATACCCAATTCAGCCAGTAACCTGAAAATAAGCATCATAGTAGTAGTGAAATTGGGCCAAGACAAGTGATGGGATGTGATGCTACTGCCTCGAATTGGTTGTGTTCCTCCCAGGATAGCATTTGGTGTAGGGTCATCGTATGGTACCCTCCAGTCACAAGAGCCAGGAATTAGTTCCTTAAGCCATGGCATGAGGTCTGAGTGGTGGGACAGTTCTGTGCCTACACACCTTGCACCTGATATGTGCAAGACTCAAAGTCAGAACACATGTTTTTCAAAATCAAAAACTTTCAAAAAGTATATGCAAGCTGAACAAGCTGCCTTCAGTCACTCATCAGCAGGCCTGCCACCAGAGTCTCATTTCACTTACTCAGCATGTCAAAACAGCCACAAAGCTGAAGAGATCAAAAGCTTTCTGAAGAATAATGCTCCCGCACACCAAGACTTTGATGGTCAATGTAACATGACTCCTCTATTAAGAGTTCTATCCCATCAGTCTGATAGTGCAGGTTCCTGTCTGTTACGGGCAAATTTAGGTACTAGTTTTCATTTTTGAAGTTTAGTATCGTTTCCCCCCTCCCCGCCCCCCCCCAGCTAAGGACTGAACTCCCAGGGCCTTGCGCTTGCGCTCTACCACTGAGCTGAATTCCCAACCCCAGAAGTTTAGTTTTTTACTTAAAATTGATATAAAATCGCTGTGCAAAACCACTTTGGGGAGCGCTCCAGACCACATTGGCTCTTCCTTGGAGAGACCACTACCCTTCTGACCATTCCCTTCCTGTTTTGTCTCAAAATCTTCCTCCTGGTCTTCTGAGTGACTTTACTCAGAAAATGTGGGACTTGATGAAGGCTGGAGCAGGTAGACTGGGTGGGAATGTCAGGAGTGTTTTGTTTGTTTTTGAGACACAGTCTCTATGTAGTCTAGGCTGTCCTAGAACTTGCTATATGTAGGCCAAGCTGGTCTCTTATCTGTCTGCATGCCAGTCCCTACAGATGCTGCTGAACTCTTAGAAATGCAGCTACCCGCACCATCCATGCCCCTGTGTAGCCTGGCAGACAGCTTCCCTCACCCCCACAATGGAACGTTTGTACTTTTGCTTCCCCAGTCAGCACCCTGCTGTACTCCATACAGAGAACAGCTGCCATGCAGCACCCTTGGGTATTTTCTCTATCTGCCTTGTCCAAGGACTAGCAGCTACAAGTCACATTAACCCACATGAGAGCCTTGACTCTTTAAAAACATGGCAGCTGGGACAGATCTAACAGTACTGGCCTAAAATGGGTGTCAGGCACACAGCAGGTACCCACCATTTTCCAGTGGGTCAACCTGTGGGCAGGGCTCCTACCAGAGGCCCTCAGCTAAGAGGATCAGTGTGTGACTTCTGTCTAAAAGCCAGTTGCCACACTCAGCTCTGCACAGGAAGACTTTCCAGGTATGGTAGCTGGGCCAGGACCCAAGGATAACAGCAGAGAACCGCCTCAGGCACCCATCTTCCCTTCACTTTCAACAGCAGGGAAGACTGTCCTAGGTCCTTGGGGATCATTTCCACTTGGCATCTGTTTTGCTGAATGGCAGACTGATGTATAACTGCAGCACAGAAGCACAACTTTAATTTTTTATTCAAGACAGGGGTCTTCTGGCTGGTCTCAAATTTGAGATACACTAACCTCTGCCTCTCAAATGCTGGGATGAAAGGGGTGTGACACCACCACCCAGCAGAAAATGTAATTAAAAACCTTTAAAAAGATCTTTTATTTTTTATGTATGTTGTGATTAGCTTGACTTTATGTATGTGTGTACATATGCCTAATACAGTCAGGGCACTGGATCCCCTGGAACTGGGAGTTACAGCAGGTTGTGAGCTGTATGTGGGTTCTGGGAAGTAAATCAAGGTCCTCTGTAAGAAGCAGGTGCTCTTAACTTCTGACTCATCTCTTCAGCCCTTCTTTTAATTTTTAATTAATAAAAACTACAAAGTGAGACAGTCTCATGGAACTCGAGAGATTCAGTAGTCTCTGCCTCTTTTGTGCTGGGATAAAAGGGGTCACCATGCTTAGGTCCCCCAAACCCCAGGGTCTCATTTAGCGAAGTTGGCCTAACTCAGTGGATAAGCTTGTACTTCTGCTCCTCCTCCCAAGTATGTGAATCGCATGCAATCAGGCAAAAAAAAAAAAAAGTTTAAATTCTAATGTATAAGGTAGCTGTGCTGGCACACACCTTTGATCCCAGCACTCTGGAGGCAGAGGCAGGAGAATCTGAGGTTGAGGTCAACCTTGACTAAATAGAGTTTCAGGCTAGCTAGGGCCAGGCAGTGAGACCTTGTATGAAAATAGAAAATGCCACCCGTATGCCCAACTCAGTGGTGCGCTTGAGAGGCAGGAACAGTTAAGGTTGCTGTATTTGATGTCAGCCTGCTCCAGAGGCTCCAGGCCAGTACCACAGTAAGACCTGTCTTCCCCTTCAAAACAAAAGTCACATACTTTTTCTTGGCTAGGTCCTCAGCCCAGAAGCAGAGCGATAAAAAACATTTGACAGAAACTGGTATCTTTTTTTTTTTTTTTAGGTTTTTTTGAGACAGGGTTTCTCCTGTCCTGGAACTCACTTTGTAGACCAGGCTGGCCTCAAACTCAGAAATCCGCCTGCCTCTGCCTCCTGAGTGCTGGGATTAAAGGCGTGCGCCACCACGCCCGGCTAGAAACTGGTATCTTAAATGAAATATTTTGGAGAAAGAAATGCTAGCCATTCCAAGTTTGAATATAAAAAGCAAGAGCAATTTAAATTTTCTACTTCTTTTTTTCCCCCTTGTTCCGGTCAACCCTGCTCGCTCTGGCAGGCCCTATTCACTCCGGTGGGGCCCCTGCTAACTCTGGCCAGCCCTGCTTGCTCGGGCTGTCCACGTTTGCTCTGGTCTGGTCGGCCCCGCTTGCTCTGGTCGGTCCCACTTGCTCTCTCTTTCCGGTCCAAGGATTCGTTTATTATTATTCTTCATAAGTACGCTGTAGCTGACTTCAGACGCACCAGAGGAGGGCGTCAGATCTCATTACAGGTGGTTGTAAGCCACCATGTGGTTGCTGGGATCTGAACTCATCACCTTCGGAAGAACAGTCGGATGCTCTTACCCGCTGAGCCATCTCACCAGCCCCCAATTTAAATTTTCTAACTTTAGGATTCTTACTTTAAGCTAGGCATGGTAACATGTGCCTGGGAGACCGAAGATGCCAGCCTGAGCTACAATGAGAATCTTGTATAGAAACAACCAGCCTTCAGAGTGTGTTTGTCAGAAGCCTTTTTAGCCACACAGTAGGTAACTGCCATCAAAAGCACCTGTTGTCTATACCACAGCAATGCACAGCTGTCTGTGCTGTGAGGGAGAGACAGCACCTGCTGTAATCCAAGGACACACCTACATGCTTACAGGACAAACCTACATGCGCACCTACTCTTGTCTGCTTCCTCTACAAGTGGCCAGCAGGCTTTGTTGGGAAAAAATGTAAAGATGGAAAAAGTTGTCTAAATACTCTGTGCAAATCCAGTTAAATATATAAATGTATAGAACCTTTTGGGCAGAACAGATGCACAGGAACAGTCCTGCTACATTAGGTAGGGCTGGTCTTCCTTGCCTATCAGAGCTGATGCTTGTGTAACTTGGCTTCATCTCTGACTCTGTAAGCTGCCACAATCAAGATCCAAGTTATATTTTTGTGTGACTATGTAGTCCTGTCCTTGAGGCTGGCCTCAATCTTGAGATCTGCCTGCCTTAGCCTCCCCAGTGCTGGGATTAAAGGCATGTGCTACTCTATCAAGCTACTTTTATTATTTTTTTTAGCAGGGTCTCACTATCTAGCTTTGGCTGGCCTAGAAACCACAAAGATGTGTCTGCTCTTACCTTCTGTTTGTTAGGATTAGGGGCATGTCCTGTTTCTAATTAGTGTGCACTGAGGTGGGTGGCATCAGTTAGTCCTGTGATGGTTGAGGCATGCTGCCGTTGTACATGCCTTGGCAGTCATCACTATACCTTCCCATTTCAGCAGGCACAGGCTCTGTCCTGCAGTAGCTCATTAGCTGAATCCCATGGAAACACTAAGTGTTGGTACTTTTTTCCCTTTCTCTTTTTAAACTTTCATATTTCTTGTCGGGAATTTATTTATTTATATTTATTTGTTTTTGTTTTTTTACTGGAACTCACACTGTAGACCGGGCTGGCCTCAAACTCAAAAATCTGCCTGCCTCTGCCTCCCAAATGCTGGGATTAAAGGCATGAGCCACCATTGCCGGGCTTGTCAGGAAATCTTGACCCCTGCTATCCAAAGTGTTTGAAAATGAGCCATAGGTACAGGTAGTATCATATAAGCTCAAGTACAGTTGTTGGGTTCTGATTGAGGTACAGTATAAAATCTAGCATGCATGTGATTTAAGCAATATTTTAAAAGTATTTTTTAAAAAGAAAGTCTATCCACACTGGTTGTGACAACCCTGGCCCTACTTTAAGCTCGGTGTTAATCTGAGAGCAGCACTTCTGTTTCTCTTTCATGCACGTTTCCTTTTCAGAGGTTGACTCCATTTTGGCTTTCCCAGATGTAGTTTCTACAGAAACCAAGTGTCAATTTGGGACAGTTACATTTAGAATCTAAAGTTCTGTACAAACGTGACCATTTTGCTAAAGGAAAAAAAAGTTTTCAATTTATTCCAAAGTATAAATATCCTGAATAATTTCATTATGTGCAACTGAAACAAATAAAGACTGCAGTGGCATTTGGGTTTAAAAACACTTCACAGTGTGTTGTGTTTATTAAGTAGCTCCACAGAAGGTGTAACGGCAGGTGCAGTGGGTCAGTAGAGCTGCCTGAGCCTGCTCGGGCATACCGGCGTACCCATGCACCACGCACCAGCTGAGGGTGATGCAGCCCACTGGGGCTCCAGGGCCAGAGAGGAACGTGGGTGGTGGCCACACCATGTCCAGGATAAGGCCCAGGGGTGGATGGCAGAGACAGAGGGAAGAGCTGGAGAGAGATTTGATGAGATTTTTTTTTCCTCTCAGATGTTAGTTTTTTTGGTCTATAAACTGGAAAGGAAGGCTGAGACTTAAATAAATACATTGAGTAATGGCCTTTATTGAGCAGAGTCCACCAATTCAGCTTCGAGCAGGTTTTCCCTTCAGCAGCGGCACTCATCTCTCCCAAGACTCCAGCTGAGACCCCTTCTTCTCCTGTGTCTATGAGGGAAGTAGAAGTGCGTCACTATTCTCAATGGAGAGGACAATGCCTTTTTTTGACAGGAAAACTAACGACCGGCTTACGTATGCAAGACAACACTTGGTCCTCCAGTCAGTTTCCTTAATTAATTTTGTCCTGGAATATATACAAGTTATTGGTGGCAGCTACAGCAATAATGCTCTCCATGGGGTGCCACGCTGTGTGGAGGATCTTCTTATTGAAGTCCAAACTGTCCACGCTAATCTCGTCTTTCTTTCTCTTACCCCCTGTACATACTTTCCGGGGCTTCAGGCTGGCTCGGGGTTTGCTGTTCTCTCTTGAGGCTTCCAGTGTAATATCCCTCCGAGTGTTTCTATCAAACATTCTAAAGAAGTTGTTGTAGGACCCCGTCATAATGGCACTGGTTCAGGAGACAAAAGAGGGACACTGAGTACCCAGCAGAATCATGGCAATGGCATAAACCACGGTAATGGCATGAAGTTTGACCCTCTACAGGCCCCAATTTCTACATTATCAGGACAGAAATATAGTAGATTCTCCAGTGAACCTCACTTATTTTCATGTCCAAGTAAGAAAAGTAATGGATCCATAATTTAAATACCTGCACACCAAGGCCAGAAGAGTGTGTTGGATCCCCTGCAATGTGTCTTACAGGTAATAGTGAGCTGTCTGACATGGGGGCTGAGAGCAGAACTCCTCCATCTCATTTTAATTAATGTATAGAAGAGGTAAGAGAGAGAGGAGAAGCAGATGGGTGGAGGAGTTCTTTCTAGCAGGAAGAGCAGGGTAGGGGGAAGATGGTGGTGAGGATGGAGCCAACAGCAAATGCAACAAGAACAGAGAGCACAGTGACCAAAACTGTTTGTCAGGAACAAGTGTTGTGTCATCAGCATGGGGATGAACTGCTGGTGCACTGTAACAATAACAACAGGTGCCTGCACTGAGGTGGGCATCTCCTGATCTACCCAGCACCTGAGTGTAGCACGAGAATCATGGTAGCATGTGTCAGGTCGGCCCCACCCAGGGACAGAATTAAAACATGGAGCAGGTGCTGTCTTTTTTGCTGAATAAAATGGAGCACTTGAATGCAGAGCTTCAGAGCAGCAGGCTACCAGGCATTGACCAGTGACTGCACTAAAGATGACACTCCACTTCATTGACACACAAGGGAGAAGCTTCTGGGCAAGAAGATGGAGGAAAGGACTGCAAGAAATGAATGCATGGAGCAAACATCACTAGAAGAACTTTCCATATTCCTAGGGATATGCTGCAGTATTTCAGATACATAAACACCATCTGAGATGGTTACATTCTGCAAGGTACCTTCTAGAAAGATGCCTCCCACTGTTCCCAGAAAGACAATCTCTCCTCAAAGCAGATGGGTGCATACAGCTGTATTTTGAATAGTAATAGATCTTTTTTGTGTTGCTGGTCTTTACAGGTTCAGTAAATGCTTTATTACTTAGTTATACCCTCAGTCCTGTTACTAACTCTGATCCAGTTCACTGATGATTTAGCACACATATAAACAATTTAGCTGTGTGCTCCTCAGTGGCCAATAAGCTGGTTGATGTTTCAGGTTTGTTATTTTGTCTTTACGTGCAAGATCTTCCCAATATACTGATGTTAGCAGAGTGGCCCAGGAGGCCGTACCTGTCATCACTGTCACTCCCACCTGTGGTCTTTGTCTTTTCTAAAGTGAACTAGCAGTTGTCATCATCATCTGCCTTCTTTCCCAAGGCAGGTTCTTATCACGTGTAGTTCTGACTGACTTGGAACTAATCTTGTACACCAGGGTGACCCTGAACTGGAGAGACCCTCCTGTCTTTGTCTCTTAATCGATTAAATGAACCTTGTTCTTCTGGAAAAAGAAATGGTGTTTTTAACTGCTGTGTAATTCCTCCAGTTCCTCCACCTTTTTCCCCCCTCAGGCAGAGTCTCTCACTAAATGTGACACTCACTGATTTGACTGGGTCTACCAGAAGCCAACGAAGCCTGGTAATCTTCTCAGTGTTGGATTACAGCTGTGCACTGTCAAACCTGGCTTTTAGGCGGGTGCTGGTCCTCAGTCCTCATGCTTGCATGGAAAGTACTTTACTGAGCTATCTCCATAGCATTTTTTTTTTTCCTATTCTCTTCAGAGAGTCAGGGTTTCTCTATGTAGCCCTGGCTGTTCCTCCTTGGCAGAAATGTGCATGCCTCTGCCTCATTGTTGGGACTGAAAATACTCCCACTATTCTGGGAGAGCTATTCTTTTTATTTTAGAAGTATTTTATTATTTTGTGTGTGGGCGTGCAGGAGCCTAAGGAGAGCATTAGTCCTCAGTGGTTTTAAGCTGCCAAGTGGGTGGTGGGCAGTGAATGAGACCCTTCTGCAAGAGCACTGAGTTTCCGAGGCCTTGTGTCAGAAGCTCTTCCATCTCCAGACATTGCAAAGGTGCTCCCCTGGATTTTTTCCCCATTATTTATCGCAGTGTATGATGGAGGACTCTTATTTTTTTTTCCCCCGTTCATGAGGTCACAGGCATCAGCTTTACTTGCAACTGGAAGCCATGCTGTTTACCTAGACCTCTGTTCTGCTGCAGGACATCCCAGGGCGACTTTCTTCAGCTCTTACTTCAAAGCTTTCACTGGGTGTAAGAGGGTCTCCTAACCCTTAACATGAGTTAGTTCTGTGGGAGCTGGCTTTGCTTGCTTTCTTTTTCCTCTTGCTATGTGATCTATCCGACATCTGTCATGTGATGCTCATTAGAGGCTGAACAGATAAAGTTACCTCATCTAGGTCTTTCAGTCTCTAAAACTGTGAGCCAAACCACAGACTAAACAGACCTTTTCTTTATAAAGTCACCAGCCTCTAGGATCCTGGTGTTACATAGAACATTCAGGCAGTTCCTGTGGAGAAATACGCTCTCAGCCTCAACACCCACTCTACAGAGAATATGTTTTCTTTTACAGACCACTTTTAAGATCTCTCTATTTTTGATGACCTGTAATTTTATGATGATGTGGACAGGTGACCTTTGTACTTCTTGCTGTGGAATTCTGTGCTTTCTGGATAAACTGCTGAAAACCTTGGCCATCAATATGTTTGAATTAGGATGTATTAACCACATAGTAGAATATTTAACCTAAGTTTAATACTACCTTTCCACAGTCCTGGATTTTTGGGGACCCCTCTCCACTTGGCTGTATGGCATATATCATATCTTCTCTGTAATTTATACTGTTTTTTTTTTTCTTTAAATTAAAAAAATTATTTTATGTGCTAGGGATGGTTTGCTTGCAAGTTTGCATATGTACCACATATGTGTCTATGGATCAAGAAAGCCAGAGGATGGGATCTTCCATCTCCTGGAACTTGAGCTGCCTGGGAATGGAACTGGGATCCTCTGGAAGAGCAGTCCGTGGCTCTTAACCATCGCTTCAGACTCAGGACACTGTTGTGATTTTAAGGACAGGCTCTTGGTGTGTAGCCCAGGCCTCAGTTCCCCACTGCTGGCGTTACAAACATAAGCCATCATGCCACCGTATTTCTTTTTTTTTTTTTTTTTTTTTTTTTGGTTTTTCGAGACAGGGTTTCTCTGTATAGCCCTGGCTGTCCTGGAACTCACTTGGTAGACCAGGCTGGCCTCGAACTCAGAAATCCGCCTGCCTCTGCCTCCCGAGTGCTGGGATTAAAGGCGTGCGCCACCACGCCCGGCCCGCCACCGTATTTCTTAACTCTCATGTTCCCTAATTCTTTGGGTAACTTCTGCTCTTCCTTGCAGTTCCTTAATCTTCGGTTAGACTTGGATCTGCTGGATCTTATTTCTAAAAGTTGTTTGTGCTAGAACTTCTTAGAACATTTTATTAGTCTTATGGTTCTCTCTCAGCATTTTGGTACTGTCCTTTAATGTGTAACTTACACTTACTACATGTGAATTCTTAGTATGTTATGCCAGGTGTGGTAGGTAGTACACACCTCTAATCCCAGCACTCAAGAGGCTGAGGTCAAAAGATTTTAAGTTCAAGGCCTTCCAAAGCTACAAACCAAGAATCTGTGCCAAAAATAAAAAGGGCTAAAGGCTACACAGATATAACTTTGTTAGTAGAATGTTTTACTAGAATGTATGAAACCCTGGGCTGGATTCCCAGTACCACATAAACTGGATGAGGTAACACATCTATAATCTTAGCACATGGGGAGTTTAGGCAGGGGTTTAGGTGTTCAAAGCCATCCTCAACTAAATCTTGAGTTTGAGGCAGGCCTGAGATACACCAGACTCTGGCAACCCAAAAATAAACAAAAAGATTCTTAGAAATTTGATTGTTTCTGTTGCCTGTGGTAGCATTTTCCTGAATATACATGACAAATTCCTCTTGTGAGCTTCTTAACTGATTTCACACTGGAAGAGACCTGAGAGCTGGGCATGAGGCATGGTGACTGAGGCAGTCTCGCATGTTTTTCACTGAGCTTTAAAAGGTCCATGAACGCTTTCTACCTGGGAACCTTAAGAAGGTATGGAGTATAGGCTGCTTACTGTAAACACAGAGGACCCTCCAGTCTCAGGGTAAGCTGGTAGCAATGCCAGACTTAGTGCCTCAAGTCACTCTGGGGGCTGCTGCCAGCCTGAAACTCACCATGCTTGCTGCAGCCCAAGGACAGCAGTGCTTGTCCTGAAAGTCTAAACTGGCATGCTAGTTAATTTGTGAGCAGTCTAGGAAGGTCCGTCTAATGGTAATCAGCGTTGTCTCTGAGGAAGCACTTAGCTCTTCACTGTGAGGTCTCTCACCCTGCAGCTAGGATAGACATCAAAGTTCCCCAAGCGCCAAAGCAAAGACAAAGTGCAGGAATGAGCATGTGAGACCGAGGCAGCAATTTTAGTTTATGAGGTCAACTATTACTTAAAGAAGCCAATGCAGTTATTTACGTCGTTCTGAGACAGGGTCATGCTGTACAGCCCAAGCTAGTCCTTACCTGGTGGTTCTCTGGCTTTATCACCCAAATGCTGTGGTTAAAACTGTGCTACCAAATCCCTAGCTATTTATATTGAAGTGTTTGACAGTGTCTAGTCACTTAAATTCTCAATAGAAATTCTACAGAAGATGATCTAAGAGAATCTGTAAATATCATCTGATACATATCTTCTCATGGGATGATTTCAAAGACTCTCAGCAACACCAAAAACCCAATGTGACCTGTTGAGGAAATAAATGATGCACCCTATGGGAAGGCTGTGTCCTGTGCCTTAAACCTCTCTAAACGCAGAGGCCTGCTGAATGGCAGCCTTGGGACTGGTAAATGACTTGCTGCTTCCTTTTTTTTTTTCACTTGTTTGCGTAATCACTGAGTATAAATATACCATGAACCACAGAGGAAAGGTATACTCAGATACCTGGTTTCCTCTGTGATACCTCATGGGACAAATAAAAGGCCTGGAAAAAACAACCCTGTCAGCATCTTGTAACCGACTGAGATCCCTCAGTGTGAGGGGCTTGGTGGAGATCCTAAATGAACCAGCACTTTGGATGCCAGCGTGCTATGACGCTGGCAGCCTCACCTGTCTGAACCATTCCAGCAGCACTCGAACTTGTCAAAGATGCAGTCATTCTCATACAAGGAGCAGAGCTTGCTTCGTAGGTACTCATGAACCTGGTGGGTCTCGACAGGCCTGCCCTCCATGTTGAGGTCCCATACCTTCACCGACAGATAGTCTCTGGTCATCATGTATCGACCACTGTGGCTGAACTTGACATCAGATATAGATGAGATTATTTCTGAGAAAAAGGATCTACTGCTGGGATCTTCTGGCTCTTCAAAAACTGAAAACACAAAGTGAGCACTTTCAGCTACTGTGCTAAATTGGAAGACTACCAACCGAAACAGTAGGGGCTTCTTAGAGACCCTGAAGCGCTTGGTGTCATCCTCATTTCCCTAGCTTTCTGATTGTCTTCCTCTATCATCAGTGCCCACAAGGTGCAGGCCTTCAAATCCATGCAGGGTACCCAATACCTTAGTATACATGGGAACATGACTGAAAATGCTTGTACCCTCAAGACCCTAGGCTGGGAACATGACGTGCTACCTATCTGTCCACACTGCAGGGGTGTATGTAGCACAGAAGCATAGTGCTCTGGGCACCTTGGGAAGGGCCTGCTCATTGGAAGGCACAGAGTTTACAGGACTGCTAGACTGCCCTGGACCTTCAAGCCAACATCACAGTGGACAGCTACACAATGGGACTACTGGACAAGACCAGGCAGCAAAGAAGTTTGCCTTTTGTAGTGAGTAGTCATGTTCCACAGTGACTTGAATTAAAGAGTGTTATTGCTTCTTCCACAGAACTAGCTTTGTCTGCAGCAGCTTAACAGCTCCCTCCCTTCACCTGGGACACATGGTAGACGGAGGTCTCTCACCCAAGACTACTGGATCCCCCAGCTCATAACCATGCCCACGTCCTATCATGCTTTAGGCTGGGAGATATATTTCCTTTTCTTGAAGCTTCTCTAGGGTTTCTAAAATTCTTTTCTGTGTAGGAACTTGTGATGGTTGCTGGCTCTGCATGGGACAGACTGGAAGCAAGCTAGTGCCAACATGAAGCATTTACTCAAACTAGTGCTGAGAAGGACAGTTCTTGAAACCTAAATTTGTTTACTAAGGAACACCATCTGGAAGACATGGGCTACATATAATGATAGTACTTCATTGCAGAAACTATAACAGAACATCATTCTCTGACACGCTTTGGCCTCAGGAGGAGCATTTTCCGGTTGATACACATTTCACAATGCCACTTCAGCATAGGTGAGGAAGAGTTGCTTTCCGATTTGCACAGTATACCAGTATTGGAGTGAGAAGCTCTCTTTTGGTAGCTTTACTAAGATGATGTTCCAGGACAACATAGTATGCTTTCAAGTTGGGTCTCCCATTGTTTTTAAAAGATATATTTTATGTATGTGAGTACACTGTCACTGTCTTCAGACATCAGAAGAGGGCATCGGATTCCATTACAGACGTTTGTGAGCCACCATGTGGTTGCTGGGAATTGAACCCAGGACCTCTAGAAAAGCAGCCAGTGTTCTTAACCACTGAGTCCTCTGTTTAACCCCCTGCCCCGCAACCTCCATTTTAAAAATACACTTGTTTATTTGGTTTAGGGAGGGAACTTGCATGTCAAAGTCAGAGGACAATTTTCAGGAGTCAGTTTTCTTCCATCATGTAGGTCCTGGGGAATCAACCAAACTCAGGTCACCAGTCTTGGCAGAGAGTACTTTCACTGGCTGGACCATCTTATTGGCCCTAAACATTTATTTTTAAAATTTTAGGTGTGCATGTGTATGTGGAAGGGGGGAATCTCTTGGAACTGAGAGAATTTTCACTACTGAGGCAGTGTCTCACTCACTATGTAGCCCTGGCTAAATGTAACTATATAGACAATTTGCCTGGAAATAGGCCTGCCTCTGCTTCCAGAGCACTAGGATTAAGGGCATGGTTTTGTTTGTTTGTTTGTTTGCCATAAAGTTAGCATTACAGACAGTTGTAAGCCACTTGAAATGGGTAGTGGAAACCAAACTCAGGTCCTCTGCAAGAGCAGTACACACTTATAGCAGGCAAACCATCTCTCCAACTCTTTATCCCTACCCTCTTTTTAAGATGAAGTCTCCTCCTGGCCCTCACTCGATCCTGCCTCAGTTTCCCAAGTAGCTTGGACTCCAGGCACACAGCACTGTTTCTGTTTGATACAGACAAGTGGAATGCACTCTGATGGCTATGGCCCAGGTCCTACCACACAAAAGCAGCTACAATGATGGCATTCCATTGGATAGACCTAGGTCGCAGAGAGCTCAGGGTAGAGGATAGCTGCTGGAGTACTTTTTTTATTAGCATAGCCCATGGGGAGCCTGCCCATGCTCCAAGTCTACAGAGGACGTGGAGGGCCTCTATCAGTATGAACAGGAAATCAAGGATATTCCCAGAAGACTTACACTTGGCATGCCTGTCACATAGGGCAGAGGAACGCATGTCACACAGCCTGATGGTCCCCTTGCTGCTGCTGTAGACAAATACATTGCACTGATGTGGGTGGAACTCTGCGGCAGTGATGACTTCTGTCAGCTCCTCCATATTAGCTGGCTTGATGTCCACAATGTCTGGAGCACGGTGTTAAGGCACAGTGCTTAGCTGTCCAAGGGAAATTGATAGAAAACTCTGCAGTGAGGCATAGGGAGGAGCTGCAGGAGACTGACCACATACACTGTCACAGAGGAGCCTATAGCAAGGGGCTTCAGGTGGATGCAGGACAGTGCGTAAGACACAGCACACAGAATGACAGCCACAATGAAGCCAAGCAGTGCCAACCTCCACACATACTTCTATCTATACCTAATTAAAAAAACAGACAGTGTCAAATTACAAATGATTCTGCCTTCCTAATTATTTGACTTTTAGAGCTTGGTTGCTAGAATACAAACACATCAGGAAGTCAACCATGAATCAGCCAATGGAAACAAAAAGAAGGGCAAAATTCTTCTCTGGGCCACTGTGGAAAGTTGATGGACAGAGTTATCTACCAAGAGAAAAAACTAAGAAAGAACAATATACAATGTATGAGTTGTATATCTCAGCACTGGATGCCACAATGGAGAGCCAGGGACCCATCAGAGCTAGAGACAGCCTGAGTTTTAAGCTGCCTAGTTGGTGTCAAGTGTGCAGTAGAGAGGGAACCCAGCCCAACACTGATACCCTCAAGTTAAGTAGATGGGGTTACAGGGTAAAACACCACAGAGATAGTGGGGAGCCAAGGCTGAGACCTCACAGAAGGTAAGTGACGACTGAACACAGGGACAGCAAGGTGGTCCGGAGGCAAGAACAAGTATTGTGACCTCTCTGGTGACAAGAACCATAGTGCCTAGAGTTCCAGTCAGGTAGGACATGAATGGTTCACTGGAGGGCTAGAAGTGGAAGGCATATGGCAGTATTAAGAGCTAGAGGTAAGGCGGTGACTGATCCAAGGAGACTCAGGGTTTCTCACACGAACTTTCAGGCAAAGGTTTGTATCTTTAGGGACACTCAATTGCAAAGAACGTCTAGTTGCCACTACTCTAGGAAATACTGCATTCAAAAGGTCAGTGTCCAAGGGACCAGGGTAAAGCTGTTCATGAGAAGTAATTACATAGTAACTGAAGAAATAAACAGAGGCAGCACTTGGTAAAGGATACTGAAGCTTCTATCTGTGATTTCTAAATGCCATAGGTTAATTCTCAGATCATCTGCAGAGAGATATGTTTCATGATCACTATTTACTGAAATGGAATTTATGTGATATGTATGAGCATTTGCAAAAATTCGTCGTGGACTTGCTTCTACCATAAGGTCCATGGGCTTCAATATTGGAACCTAAAAATGGAATGAGAAAGGAATTTAAAACAAAGATCATAATAGCATAAGCGTCCGGTATTTAGACAAGGAAAGGGACAGGTTTTTTAGAGCTGTGCAATACCTCAAACCAGAGGAGAGCCGCTACAGAGTACAGAGTGGAAAGCTGTCTGGTCCCAGCTATTCCTGCTTGTTCCCAATACACAAGTACTATGGTCTTCTTGTTAGAAAAAAGAAGGTAAACTGCCCTAACTGATGTTCTCTAGATCACCAAAGCATCACTCTCTTGGGTGTTCTCTGGCGGCCATGGCTGAGGTTAGACAGTGACGACAGTGACTCCTTGTCTTTGTAGCTGAGTGCACAAATCTCGGCTCTCATAGCACGGGTGCTGATTCACAGTGTCAACTCATGGGCCACAGTGGTGGGGTTATGCCTATGTAGGGATCAACAGACAGGATGCAGAGGGTTCTTTGGGCTGAGACGCATCTACTGAAACATTTTTCTATGATTTTAATTCTCAGAGCATCTGTTGAGATCTGAGATGTAGAGCTGGCTATAGTCTGAACTGAAGTGCAGCTAGTAACCTGGATGGTGTACGGGCCTTGGTGCCACAGTCACACAGGCTTCTGGGTTATCAGTTGCTAGGTGTGGAGAGAGAGGGAGGAGGTATGGAGAGGGGATGGGGAGAGGGAGAAGGAGAGGGAGAGAGACAGAGACAGACAGGGAGAAGGAAGGACCTGGACAGAGTCCTTGTGCCTGACACAGGTACTAGAGTCAGTCTAAAGGAGCAGCACCATGAGACAGAAGAGGGAAGGGTTCCCCATCTCCCTATTATTCAGGGAAGGGAAGCCCAAGG
Organism: Mus minutoides; assembly: GCA_902729485.2. NCBI lineage: Eukaryota > Metazoa > Chordata > Mammalia > Rodentia > Muridae > Mus > Mus minutoides. Next base: position 831,951 of record LR749895.1, on the reverse strand, counting down.
TTCCAGAGAAAGCTGAATACTAGAGTAATTTTTATTGCTATAACTAAACACCAATGAACTGAAGGCTTAGAAGAATTTTTCAAATGAGTCTTCTCTAGCCAAATTCTGTAAAAGTGTTCCTGGATAAATGTGTAGTGATGCTGTGCTCATTCTAGCCTAGATAGGTGCTGACTATACCACCTGGGATTTCACAGAACAAAAATGCCAATTCCACAATACGCAGGTCTAAGACACACACCTGCCATGACCCTCTACTGTTTCCAGCTAACCAAGGCAGCAACAACTGTAATCCTAAATGAAAGAGCCCTTTTAATTATATCCCTTTTCATAGAATTAAAATAACAGGAAAAAAAATCCTTTAAAGAAGCAGAATATCAGACCTAGAATATCAGAGTTGGTGGCCAATGATTCTGTCCTTACTCTGTGCCAACACACTAACCACCTCTCTCATATGCTTTACTCTGGCTACCAGACAGGTTTTATTTTGGTTAATTCTGTCAAAGAGGCCTGGTAAGACTTGAGTTTCCTCAAATAAGCACATGAGCTTATGGAATATGCAGGGGTCTGAATGAGCGAATCTCAGTGTCTGGAAAGGCTGTGTGCACAAATGGGATGAAGCTGGTGGCAGGAGAGGTAAGCAGGAGGTTTTAGAGAACTTGGCAACAACACCTTACAACATGGGGGAATTTTAAAATGTGTTCACACTAAGTCACAGATGCAAACACAGCCACTATGCCAAAACTAACCTATGGGTATGGAAGAGAATATCTGAGTTCTTCCTATGACTTAGATCTGAACAAATAGCATCTCTTCTCTTGGCCCAGTATCAGGTTAAGTGGTAGAGGAGAAAGACTGCCTTTGGATCGTCAGCCCAGCTCTATCCACTGTCTTTGTACAGGGACAGCCCTCACTTGCCTGTCACCACTCTCTAGCTTTATCAAGAGAATGGGTCACAAACTGTACACATTCCAACTGCTGAGCTTGAGACACCCTAGAGGAGGCATATCAAAAAAGGCTGCCACCTTTCAGCAGTACCAGAGATGACTACTTTCAAAGAACAATACCACACCTTTACTTGGTTAACAGTGTAACAAAGGCTTATTATATTTCACTGAAAAACATCTCAAGCCACTATCTCAAAACATAGCTGTGCTCTGTTTCTACCCAGGTGCCACTGTTTGCACTGAGCCCACCACTGAAAGTATCAATGATCAATCCAACAGGTGAAGAATTAAAAAAAAAATCAGTGTGCTCAAGAAGCAATTAACTCAAGAGGAAATTTCAGCAGCTCCATCGCTAGTGTCTCAGTGGTTTACCAGCCATCCTACCTACAGTGTTACTGCACCTGCTAATACTCTGGATTCTACCACAGAAGCTCAACTGGCCTGGGTACTCTCAACAAAAGCTCTACTAGGAAACCAAATGTGAGCCTTTCCCTCAGCACCATCTTATGACCTTGGTGACACTGAAGAATCCCATTTTCAACAAGTACACAGCAACTAGGACCACTACCATCATTATAGGAAGGTAATGAAACAGTATTCTCAAGAGCTGATAGAAATGTTTTGGATTATTTCTGAAAAGTACTGGAAGGGTTAAAGAAAATGCAGCATATACCCGTAGTGCCGTAATTCTAAATGGGTCTCGAAGTCGTCCATCTTCATCTTTCAAGTTATAACCTTCTGCTCTTTTATCCCGTTCACTTATTTTCCATAATTTAATAGTTTTATCTGAAAATAAAAACCTCATTCTTTATATTAAAAGAAAAATCATAAACAACATGTATCACTATATTTAACCATTCTAGGAAACCATTGCCTGCCTAAGCTGGCGTCTAAGCTTAGGCTGGGGAGGTGGCTCATGGGTAAGAGCAGCTGATTAGCAAGCATGAGACTCCAGGTTCACATTCCTAGTCATGTCCCTAAAATCTAAGTGCTGTCTGGGTTTATTCAAAGGAGAAGAGACTGACAGTGGAGGACATCCAATGGCTTCCTCCGGCCTCCAGAAGCATGCATACATAAGTATTCACTACATATATGCATATGCACCATATACACACATACAAAAACTAAAGATATAAACAAATATATCAAGTAATACTGGTCTTCTATGCAGAATTTGAATTTTCTAGCTATTGTTTTCAGCCTAGCTGATAATTCACCTTCTCCAAAGTTTAAAGCAGAAACTTCTAGAGTTATTTAAAATAAGAATCCATCCACACTAAAATTAAAAATAAATCAAATAGTCATTTACAATTCTCACCATTTGTAGAGAGTAGAAAATGAGCAGCATTCTGTTGCGGTAACCACCTGATTTTATTAATTTTTTCTTCAATTTCTAGACTTTTCAAATAGTCAAACTCTGGCTCATGACTCTGAAAGGTACTGTAAACATTGTACTCTCCCCTAGAGTGAGCGCGGCCTTTATTCTGCAAGGAAACATGATAGCTTCTTTAATGAAGGCAGATAGATTTTGACTATCAACACGAGCATTAAATGATCACACATTTTTAAGTTAAAAAACGTCTTGACTCAAAAAACTCTGGACGAAGCTGGCATTAATGCACTTGGAAGAATAAAGAACGCGCAGGCCTTTTCTGCACTCTTAAATCTTCTCTGCAGTGGACAAGCAGTTTTGTGGGACATGACTAAGCCTGTCTGTGAATTTGCTCCCTTCTTCCTCCTTTGTTTTTAATTGTCAAACTGGTTCCAAGTCCTCTATGCTTACAGTGTAACCAAAGTTTGAGGGCCCAAGTCCTACCTCTCATAGCCCCGCCAGTTAACCTTGGCTACCAGTTCCAGTATGCTAGTACAAAAGAAAATGAGGCAAGACACAGAGATTTAATGTGGCCATATCAAGGGAAGCAGAGAAGTCTAATGGCTAAAAGCTTAGTTGTTGGTACTCATAGGTTTTAAATTTTAACGGGGGTGGGGGGGTGGAACCTGAATCAAAGTGCAAGAGATAAGTGTAGTCTGGCAGCCTTAAGACAGGGTGTTTTATCTAGCAATTTCCATTCTGATTCTGATTGCTGAAGAGATGGACTGGCTCTCAGGAGTGCTGGATTCTGCTCCATGGTGTAGCCTTGCCCTGTGGATGACTGTGCATGTCTGGGGTATAGTACTATTAGCTCTGCTGTTCTCAGAATCCAAGGATAGAGACAGTGACTTATCACTGTGATTTAATCTTTAATGTGTGCATGCACACACGGAAGCAGGTAATTCAAAGGAAAATAGTCAAATACAATTGATCCAGAGGATGCCATATTCTCATACTCTTTACACCTGCCTTATGGACCCACATGAGATAGGAATACTTTTTAACAAAAATATTTTCTAAGTGTCTATTGCAATAAATAGGATGAAGCCAGCGTCGGGTCAGCTTAGGAGTACTCCCAGGGAGAAGATTTCCTCCTCATCTACCAAGGTAGTGCTTGAAAAAATATTCTACATAATTACTGCAACAGGACTGAGTGTTAAAGAAAAGTGGATACTGAAAACTATGTTTCCTTTCTGGTAAGCAGTATGTGCAGCATGTAGTGATGACATTTGACTGTGAACTGTAAAGCACTGACCTCTTGTTCCCGTTGGAAAATAACAACTCTGCCACCTTTGTCTCCGGTTGCAAGAAGGTCTCCAGAGTAGTTAAACTCAACGGTGGAGATGATGTCAGCTGTCAATAGAAGACAGAGTCAATCACAACTGATGTTTTTTGTGAGGACATACAAACTTTCTCTCCAGATAAACATTCCATGAAAATGTATATACTTCTTGTCTGCTTTATGGATCAAAGGTAGAATCCACCAGTACATGGGAATTCTGAGTCTGATTTCACTGATCCAATTTACCTCATATTCCTGTTATACAGTAACATGGATGCTTTTATTTGCAAAATAAGATAAGAATTTAGAAAAATAATTTTTAAAGTAAAACAAAACACCCCAGGTGGCTTTAGAAGAATGGTACCTAACTTAAAGTGCATTCTTGATGTCAACTTTTAAAATAAATGCTATTTTTTAATATGAATGTTTGCCTGTAGGCATGTATGAGTGTCATATGTATGCAGTACCCTCAGACAGCAGAAAAGGGTACCATTTCCTCTGGGATTGGAGTGCTGGAAGCTGAGCCAGGTTCTGCCAGAGAAGCCAGTGATTGGCCTCTCCAGCTCCCTAAATTTGATTCTTACACAGTAATAGCAATGTTTTAATATTCATATAGAAATGTTTGCTAGCCTCTGTACAACACTACAGACCATGGCCACCCTGTTCAAGACTGACAAACTATAAGGCTTGGAGAGCTTTCTCAGCCCCAAGGTGTAGGAAGAGCGTCTGCAGTAAATAAATGGTGTGCCTGCCACCCCAGGGGAAGGCATGGGCGAGGAGCAGGGTGGTATGCTCCATGCCGTGAGTAGGAAAAGCTGTCATATTTCCAGACAAAAATCTAGGATAGACTCTGGAGGATAGTCTTAGGCATTCAACTGTGCCACCTGCTGCCCGAATAAGAGCAAGGCTTGGACACTCTGAGGCAGTATGGCATATCCTGTGGACTAAATCTGTAGCTGATTTGCCAATAAGGTCAGCTGATACTACTGTGAGAATGGATGGTGACTCTGCACTTAGGTGGACACTTAAACAAACACCATCTGTCTGGCACCATAACCCCCTACTCCCACAGAGCTAGGGTGATAAACAATTATTCTTTAAACTAAAAAGGGTGTCGTCCTGTAAATTTATTAAAGTAAATGAGCACAAGGGTATATTAAAGTCATTATCAGGAAAGCCAAGTCTGGTATAGTTGCCATGAGGCCAGTGATGTTGCAGACTAGTTTCTGTGCTTCCTATACTAGCTGTCAACTTGATAAAAAACAAAATTACCAGAGAAAAGAGGGCCTCAACTAAAATCACCTCAATCAGACTGGACTGTGGCCATTCTTTGCAGTATTTTTTATCTCTCTTTTTGGGGAGCAAGGGGGCAAGGCCCAAGGGGTTGGGTAGAGAGGTGGGTGTTTGACAAGGTTTGACAGGCTGACCTCAGGCTCCTAAATGCTGGGATTAAAGGTGTGTGCCATTATCTGGTGAATGTTAATTGCTAATTGACATTCAAGGACACAGCTCATAGTTGGCCTTTACTGTAAAAGAAAGCTAGCTGAGCAAGCTAGAGGGAGTAATCAAGTAAGCAGCTTCCTTCCAAGGTCTGAGTCATTTCCAGCTCTCCAGGTTCCTGCTCTGGTTCTCCTCAATGATCAACTATAACCTGTAAGCTGAAAAAAGCCCTTTCTTCAAGCTTTATTTGGTCATGGTGTTTATCACAACATCTGAAAGGCAGACTAGAACACAGCTATAAGCACGTTCTCTATCATTAGGTTTCTCTATGTAGCCCTGGCTGTCCTGGAGCTCACTCTGTAGACCAGACAGGTTTCTAACTCAGAGATTCATCTGCCTCTGCCTCCCTAGTGTTGGGACTAAAGGTGTGTTCTACCATCACCCAGCAACTAGATGTAATTCTTAAGGGTTGTATGATGAGATCAAACTGCTCTGCCGCAACAAACTCCATTTTATAAACAGCACTTGATTCTACTGTGAGAATGGATGATGACTCTGCATGAAGGTGGACACTGTAAACAAACACCACCTGTCTGGCACCCCCCCTCCCCAAACTCAGAGCTAGGGTGTAAGCAATTATTCTTCAAAGTAAAAAGGGTGTTGTCCCGTAAATTTATTAAAGTAAATGAGCACAAGGGCATATTAAAGTCGTTACCAGAAAGCCAAGTCTGGCATGTCTAGACTGGGGAAAAGGTGTCACTCCCTCAAAACAAACCCCTACAGAGGTGTGCGCCTAGCACTGTGCTGGGCTGGCCTGGCCTACCTATCATCCCACTATCTGACGACCTGGACACCAAAAGCAGAAAACTGACTGTCTCAGGGATTTTAGCCTGGCTTGGTCTGTTGTGTAACCTGCTCTAGCTGCTGCCTGTCCATTCAACCTAGTACTCTTGTCTGGACCTGACACTCTTCCCATACATTTTACCTGAATCTGGTCTTGTCCTTTGCCCCTCCAGCTCCCCACACCTCACTTCTGGAAGCATCTCCAGGAGGCCCACCTTTGGCTTTGCCCTCTTACTCCTCTGCCTCTCTACCTGCGCTTTTGTTTCTCAGGCTTCTCTGCAATTCCTTGAATTCTAGGGGGCCTCTTTAACCTCTGTAGCTATTCTATAACCTACATATATATACAGAGGTATTACTACATGATCTGTAATGCACCATTTGAGCAATACTATTAGTAATTAATGACAAATTAAAGAACCAGTGTTTGCCTTAGCTGGCTGTCAAGGAAAGGACTACCTGGCAATTTGCAACCAATGAAACTACAACTTGTGATTTATTGTTATTCAATAAACTCTGACACAGTGGAAAGGCAGTGTTTCTGACAGAGCCACTCTTAGCACTGCACAATAGCACTAATCAAATAGTTGCCAGAAGATTCCCGAAGACACCTCAGAGTTGGCATGACTATATCAGTACAGCCTGCTGACCCTATTTTCTCAAAAGGCTTCAGTTGGATGTGGCATAAGGACAAGACTATGTCCCCCACCCTTTTTTGAGAGAGGGTCTCCTGTAGTTCAGACTGACTGTAAGTGAACTCCTGATCCTCTTGCCTCCACTGCCCAAGAGCTGGGATTACAGGCGTGAGTCTACATGCCCAGCTGAGCTACTTTTACTAGCAACTCCTACCCACTCCCCACTCTGAAACTAGGGCCTCATGTATAGTAAGCCAGTGCCATTTAGTCACACTCCAATCTATCACCCTAAAATTACCCAAAATAACTTAATATGCTTGAATGAAACTAAAACTAACTTTCTTTTCTTTTCTTTTTTCGAGACAGGGTTTCTCTGTATAGCCCTGGCTGTCCTGGAACTCACTCTGTAGACCAGGCTGGCCTTGAACTCAGAAATCCGCCTGTCTCTGCCTCCCGAGTGCTGGGACTAAAGGCGTGTGCCACCATGCCCGGCAACTAAAACTTTCTTTACTGGCACCAAGAGACTAAACCTATGTTATTCATACTCAGAGGATATACAATATTATATAATTAATAGTGCTTTAGCTGTCAGTGATTTTCAGATTAATTAAAACAAGCTGAATCTTTTGAAAGAGGAACTCCTAAGCCTATCAGTGCTGAGAAATAATTTTCATTAAGCCACAAATTATGTTTTAGTCTAAAGTTGGAAATGTTCTTTGTAATGGCCAGATAAACTCTAAAGCTAAAATATACACATGAACTAAATGTGAACAAATTATAAAACCAGTAAAATTTAAATGACTGACATCTATTCATTGTGATATCTTTTTACAATAAAAGGTGTTAATAGAAGGAAGTCAGCTATTTCTAAATTACCACGTTCGATGAGCTTATTCACTTTGCCTATTGTGCCCACACACAACTCCTGGCTGTAACTTCACTGCTTTGGCAGAGACTCTTTGTTGTGAGGTGGTGGTCTGGCTGATAACAGAAAGTCTTCCTGGATATTTAGATCACTTTATTGTAGACAATTCCGGTTATTTTGAGCAATGTCAGACTTGAAGCCACTCCTATGCCCTAAGTCCAAATAGCTCCAGTTAGGGGAACATTCCCTGGGTCCATCCCATTCATGTTCCTGTGACGCTGGGTAATGGGCTAGTAACCCCACCGTGACCCCAGGATACCTCTCAGACATGTCAAAGCATGAATGCAGAAGACAGACAGTTCTCCAAGACCACTTGCTCACAGTGGCCCTACTTCTACACTGTCTTCACAATGGCCCTACTTTTAAAACAAAAGTCACAACTCAGGATCTGCAAATGTGAGAAAAGTCAACCAAACAAAGCAAACAAAAGCCAACCAAACAAAGCAAACACTTAGTAGAAAATGAACGTCCACTAGTAAAGGATCGATAGTGACCACTAACATCTTTAGCCCTGTTGTCTACTAACAGCACTTACTGTGCTAGAGTCACTGTAAGCTGAGCCTGGGAGGCAGCTACTGTCATCCTGGCCTGTCTGAGAAGGCACTTTTACCTGAAATGTAAGCAGCCTAAACACTGCAAGGAGCACAAACCCAGCTGGAAGATGGGTTTCAGTGGCCCAGGGCCCACTTGACAGTTCTAAGATGAGAGAGAAGAGAAGAGTATCAGAGGGTTAGGACCAGAGTCTCCTAGGTGCAAAGGTCTGCAGGCTAAAGGGCTGATGAGCCTGCTACAACCCAGGCATAGGTGCAGGACAAAAACATGTACACAGAACAGGAAAGACTCCAACCACACAAAAGGAAGCAGAGCTAATAGTAACACACAGTTTCAGGGAGATGGATGAATACTAACCATCCTTAAAACTTTAAGAAACCTACCCCCCAACAATTTCAACTTAAGATTCTTTACCAAGTCAAGTTTTAATTAAGGTTGAAGAAAGTATAAGAGCCAATCAAGTACCCTGAGGGCAACTTAAATGTCCACTCAGGAAAACAGATATACAAGTTATATAATCATTACAAAAGAACACCACAGAACAATGAAAATGACCAAGTAACTAGCATACATAATCAGGATGAAAAGCAGAAGCACATACTAATAGTGTTAACATCACTTATATCAAATTCAAAACCAGGATGATTGACTATGTGTGTGTGTGTGGGGGGGGGGCTACGTGGTAACTATAGCAGTGCTACACCCCAAACCAAAAAAATCCTATTAGCTAGGTCAGAGCTGAGGTGGAGCCATGTTGGAGAGAGGGAAGTCTTGGCTGTGCTCACTCTCGCAGCATGATGCCTAAACTGCAGCTGGCCTGCTGTGTGCTCACTGCTGCATGCCTGGGCCTGAGCCACTGTGCACATCTATCCTGTTACTGTAAGACTTCCTGAGTCCTGTTTACCCCAGCTGGCCATCTAGACTCTTAGGCCCATTAGTTGTACTCATCCAATCAAGACTCCACTCCCCACATTGCAACCTCTACCTCCTCCAAGTTCTCTGTACCTCTTTACTCTGAAACCCAGGAACATTTGGAAGCCATTAACCTAGCCTTCTCCAACCCTGCTCACAAAAGCTCAGATTTCCTTCAACCCTTGGATGTTCTTCCACAACTGCTCCTACCTTTATCTGTCACTGACTGCATTATATATACCTTTGCTGACTTCAAACTACCACTGGCACACTAGATACCTACAATGTTACAGATTCACTTAAAAACATACTAGAAGGAAACAGCCATGACTTCAGCCCTAACCTTCTGCTGCAATATTCTTATTCTGCTCAAGAACTTGATCCTATGATGACCCCCTGAGGGACCAAACAAACCTTCTCTTGTTTCTCATTGATCTTCTTCGCAACTCCAGAGGAGAATGCTTAATTAAGCAAGTGTCTGATCTCTACTGGCTTTGCCAGATATCTTGGCCAAGCATTTCTTAATTCCCTCTCATCTGAGGGCCCTTTGCTCTCAGTATTTCCTCAACAGCTCTTGACTATACTGCTCAGAGCTTGCCCACTGAAGTTCACTTAAGCCTTGGCAACCATTAGCAGATCAATTGTCTCTGGCTTGTGAATATGCAAGCAGCAGGCTGAAGAGAGGACACTCCCTTCATAATACTCTGCAGCATGTATTGAGGCAAACACATGATGCAGAGAGACTTATAGAACAGATGATTCTAATAAAGAATCTCCAGGAAAAAAAAGTCATCTGAACATTGGCACTTCCTCACAGGCAAACATTTGTATGAGGAAATTACTACATATCCACAATGCAAAGTATTAGCTGCTTTTCAGTTATGCAGAGTTTATTAAGGGTATCAGGTAAGCCAGGCAATGCCCACATATTCTGGTATAGTCAAAGAGGACTGGGAAAGAACACTGCACAGAAAAATAAAAATTGTTCTACCAACAGATGCATATACACAGAGTTTCTATGTGGTATTTATTTGGGGTAGAGGGCAGGGAATCTCATATAATCCTGTCTCAGCCTCTCAAATGCTGGTATTAGAGGAGTACACCAGCCAGCCTAATTTTGTCTTTTTTAAATAAAAAAGTTAATTTATTGTATGTACAGGTATTCTGCTTGCATGTGTGTCTATGTACCATGTGCATGCCTGGTGCCCGAGGAGTTCAGAAGAGGGTATTGGGAACCCTGGAACTGAAGTTACTGGCAGTTGTAAGCTGCCATGTAGATGCTGGGAATTGAAACGAGGTCCTTAATCACTGAATCATCTCTCCCACACTTCTAACTTTGCCTTTGGATGTAGATCATCCAAAGGCAAATGTTTTTATCTCTGCTCAAAAGGAAGACATAAACGGAGACAATAGCTGGCCAAGGTGATGCTTACAAGCAATCCCTGCAGACAGGAGGACTACGGAGAGTTCAATATAAACCTTGGCTCCATGAGACCCTGACTCAAAGAACAAAAGAAAACAACCCCAACACAAAACAATAGAAGTATAATCCTCCATCAAGTAATTTAAAAAGGCAAACCAACTATGTAAGAGATGTTTATAGGAACACTGTAATCTCAAAGCACCCAAAATCGAGTTTAAATTGTGACTAGACTATATTTAAACAAAAACAAAGAGCTCTAGAGATGATGTTCTGTGACACTACAATCAGTTTTGAATTATATTCCATCAGTTAACAGAAGAGAGGCTTAAGGTATATTACCCCAAAACAGGAAAGTAACAAGGGTCTAAATTTTAGTTTCTGTTAAAGAACAAATAAAATTTTAAAGAAAATATACCCAAGAAGGCAAAGTTAGCTTAACAAATGGATACGACTCCATGTAATATTATATTAAGAAAGTTAAAGGACAAAATCCAGTCATGACCACCAGTGCAGACAGCACATCTGACAAATCCAGAACCTTTTCACAGGAACAATAAACTGAAAATAGTAGGAAACTTCTACAAAACCACAGAAGAGGATACTTAATGGTTAAAGTCTGAAGACTCTTCTAAGATCAGAAACAAGGATGTGTAGGTACTCTGATGATGTCTAGTACATATTTTTCCAAAGATGCTGGCCAAGGCAACTAAGTTAAGAAAAAGAAACTGTTCACAGATAAGGCTGTAGTATTTACAATCTTAAAAACATCAGGGCTAATAAATAAGTTCAGCTAAGATTCAGGATACCAAGCCAATGCAAAATTTACTTCATGTCTATAAAGTAGCAATGAGCAACCCCAAAACAACAACAACAACAACAACAACAACAACAACAAAAGATTTCTATTTACCATATAATTGACAAATGTAAGACATTTACACTGAAATATAATGGTATTGTGAAATCACAATAAATAAAGGAACAAAATTGAAAGACTCAAGCTTTCTTATTTCAAAATTCACTAAAAAGGTACAAGAATCAACATAGTATGAGACTTGCACAAAAAACAGACATATAGTGTTGATGTACCTTAGAATAGGGATGAACCTTGAGAATACTACCAAGTAAAAGGAGCCAGATGTGAAAAGCTACATCTCACATGACTTTATGTATTAAAGAAAGGAAAACCCATAGAAATGGGAATTTCTAAGTATAAAATATACAATGAATTATATATCTGTGGTGGGGGGAGAAGAGGGAACAAGTATTAAGTGTTCAAGGCCGTAGTGAGGACCAATCCCTACAAAAGGTATCATTTAGTTTCAGCTAGGTACAGTTGTGTGTGCATATTTAATCTCAGTACTTTTAGTTCCAGGCCTGCCTGGTCTAAAAAGAATGTTCCAACATAGCCAGGCCACATAGAGAAAACACATTTCAAACAAATAAACAAACTAAAAAAGATGGCTATGATGGCTACAAACTCTATAAAGGGATAATTTTATGTATGTAGTTTATATTTCTGCAAAGCTGTTATAAAACAAATGAATCATATTACTCAAAGGGCCTTATAACTTAATTTTCACTAGCATACTATAAAAAGTTCACTCTTACTTTATGCTTAATTTCATTTGTAGAAATTCCTTTTTAAAGTGTGTGTGTGCGTGTGCGCGCTCACTCCAGTGCGTGCACGTGTGTGCACACATGGTATTCATGTGAAAGTCAGAAGACAACTTGTATCGTCCCTCCTCTCCTTCCATCATGTAGGGCCTGGAGATTGAACTAAGGTTATCCAAAACATGGTAGCAAACGCTCCTACCTACTGAATCATCTTACTATCTTCTTAGAAATTCTATCAGTAAGTTTGAAATACACCAGTCATAGCAAGTCTATCTACTTTGTTAGCCAGCAAAGGAGCAGTGGTATGCCCTGTAATACCTGTCTGTGGTCTTAAGATGTGAGTAGTTACAAGCTAGCTAATTGGATGTCAAATTAGAATCATGAAGTCCATTGTCTATAATAACATCAACATTCTTACTATACTCTTGAACATTAAGCATGTATTTTCCATATATGCACCAGAGCAGATCCCATGTGGGATCACCTCAGCTAGAGTAATCTTTGCTTTTTAAACATGTTTGATCATACAATTTTAACTCTTACTGATTTTGTACAGACTTATAACTTCATTTTATTCTCCCATTTACTTTCTCTGACCTATTGCCCAGGCCATGTTCAAATGTTCTTGCTCCAAGTCTTCCCATGTTTTCTACTTTTCCTTGCTCCTTTCACACATCAACCATGCCATGTCACCCATACTCACAACTCAGTACAGGACGTCTGTACTGGGTCAGTGTAGGAAGACTCATAACTGATTCCCTGCAAGGCCCCCTCAACATGGTATCCAATTAGCTACCTAGTAAGTGCTCACATTTTCGGACCACATGTATGTAGAGCAATGCCACTGCTCCTATGCTAGCTAACAGTATCTGTAGTGAGGAGTCATATAGATCACTCACTTTTCCTCAGAAAGCCTCTCTACAGGTGCTGGGACAGTAGTTCAGATCTGTAATCCTAGCACCAGGAAGGTGGGGGCAAGATCTCAAAATGGAAGCCATTCTGGGTTTCTTGTCCCAAAACATCAAGGTCCTGTATTCAATTCCAAGTACTATGAAATTAAAAATTAAAGTCCTCAGCTGGGCGCACGCCTTTAATCCTAGCACTTGGGAGGCAGAGGCCAGCCTGGTCTACAGAGTGAGTTCTAGGACAGCCAGGGCTATACAGAGAAACCCTGTCTCAGAAAACCAAAAAAAAAAAAAGGTCCTCTTCACTCTCTTCCTGTACTTTAGACACAGCTAGATTACCATAATGACCCCGAGATTTCCTCATGTAATAAAGTCATTATTAATAATAAAGTCATTATTTTGAGAACTGTATTAAAGAGAGAAACATCTCATAATTTCAGGATGGACCTTTAAACCTGATTATATTAGCAACACAAGGTGCTTATCTTTCCCAATTGCTTGTTTCTTATTCTTCATCTTTATTAACATTCACTAGGAATATATCTAACCTGGAAAGATTCTTCTGTATACTACACACTGAAGTATGTTTAAACATACATGCAGGAATTCAAAGTTCTGTCTAAATTGAAGAAACTGTACAAGAGGTAAGTTTGCCAACTGATATCAATTATACAAAACACAGTAGGTTTATAAAATTTCAGGTAAAAAAATTACCAATCTTTATTATTTACCTTAGAAAGAAACTGAAGTTACTTTTAATTAGTTCATTCAGTGTATCAACATCTCGATCTCAAACTGACTTTAAGGACTACATTTGTTTGAAAACAAAACTTTAACAATAACAAGTTCTAAAAAACAGTGTAACAAAAGTATGTTGAGAACTCATGCTTTCAAAGTCCTCATCTGATTCTGTTATAAACTAGGAAAGTCTGAAGGAAGTGCTGATGCCCCAAGCAGAGACAGTGGGATGAACAGTACTTCATATGCAGGATCCCTAGAGACTGAGGATAGTATGCCTGGCAGGAGTGCAACAAGGGGGAGAGAAGACTGCTCAAGGGCACAAAGGTCTGGCTGGGGATAATGAAAAACCGGGAGGTACAGGCAGCTGAAATGAGTACACAGGCCCAAGATCCAGCAACTCACGAGACTGACTTGAGAGCAGCCTGGTCTATACAGTGAGAGCTTGACTGGGGAAAAAACAAACAAACAAAACAAAACTATCCACCAAAGTGATAATTTAGCTGAAGACAGAGGCATACATCCACAGTTCCAGCTTCTTGGGAGGCTGAGGCAAGATCATTGGCTAACAACATCTGCAGTGGGGAGACCTGAGCCAATCTGGGCAATCAGCAAGAACCTTCACAAAATAAAAAAAGGCCAAGGATGTGGCTCAGCAGTAGAACGCTTGCCTTGTATGTCTAGGCCCTGGGTTCAGTCTCTACTCTGAAGAAATCAATGACATGACACATGTAGACTGTGCTTACTTTCTCACACATAAATTTCCCCCTTCACAGAAGGGGGTCTAGGTCTATTACCCAGACCACAGAAACTATACAAAAACATTCTAATGATGTACACTGGTTACTCTTTTAAACTGTTAAATTTTGATTTTTTTTAATAAAAGGTAAGCAAACTGAAAACAGGCTAAACATTTTCTTAGTGTCTTTCAAATGAATGTCACCATTTTAATATCTGAATTTATCAGGAATCTAAGCAGAGGGAACATTATTTCAAGGATCTGACATCTTGAATGCTTTTTTGACAACTGCCTCACATCCTTTCTGGTACAATACACAGTGGCACAGTCCATGTAGGGAGACATTTGGCACTGAGTGGGGTCAAAGTTAACAAGAGAGGAGATATGGGAAAGTGTAGGAAAGGTCCAGAGAAGATGATCAAGTAGAAACTATCTGTGCACTGACTGACCAACTCAGGCAGGGCAAAGCTCTCTTAGGAGTTCACAGGAGATCTACCACCTCCTGGCTATTACCAACAATCTCTGATTCTTCTGGCTGGCCTTCCCTCCTTATCATTATAAGACAAAAGGCAACTTGGTGTGCAACAAAATGAAAGAAATACAGAATAAGAGCAAAAGACCTCTTCCATCATCACCACAGGTGACATACATTAACTGCCAGTAGCATTTACCACCATTTACACAGGATCACTGCTTGGAAGTGCTGTCAGCATACCATGCTGCTTTCACCAGGTATGAAGCATGACTCAGCTCCCTGCTTCACTGCTCTTAGAGGCAATTAGGTTTCCTTGTTTTGTAACTGCAAAGCACCTCTTGGTAAAATGCTAGCACATTTCTGTAAGCTTCTTACACATGGAATCATGGGGTCTCATGCATTTTACTTATTTATTTACACATCTATTTATAACAATAATAAAATAAAATAAAAACTTAAAAAATTAAAAAAAATTGAGTAAAGTATGGTCCTGGTTGTCCTGGAACTCTTTGTAGATCAGGCTGACCTAGAACTCAGTGAACTGTCTGCCTCTGCTCCACCAAAGTGCTGGGATTAAAGGCACGTGCTACCAAGCCGGATTGGGGTGTCATCTCTTCAGACAGATGTCAAACAGCCCTCTAAAACATAAGTGAAGAGAGATCTAAAGGCAGGCAGATGGATAGACAAGACTGTACTATGGCTATCACTTGTGGTACCAAGTATAGTCAGTTTGATGGATGAGGTTACCTATATACAAAATTCTATGCAGCTACCAAGAAGGATGGACTGGAACAGAAGGTGACCGAGCACATCTGAGTTCGATCATAAGTATAGCATTACCTGGACAGAACTCCTGACTGGAACACCTACAGCTCTACAGCTTCCACAAGTGACCCTCTCACTCTTCCTGGGAATCAAGTTCCTCACATGTGAAATGACATTAACACAGCAGTTTTAGCTCAATGGTTGTGACC
This sequence comes from Mus minutoides, assembly GCA_902729485.2. Classification (NCBI taxonomy): domain Eukaryota; kingdom Metazoa; phylum Chordata; class Mammalia; order Rodentia; family Muridae; genus Mus; species Mus minutoides. The sequence goes on along the minus strand of LR749895.1, from coordinate 816,178 downwards.
AGGTGCTAAGGAGCTATAAACAAAGCTTCCTGGTAAGGGACCTCAAATCATATAGTAATAGGCAAGCTACAAAGAGAATATGGAGTTCATGAGAAGAGCTGATGTTTATGAAAAAAAAAGAATAAAATCATAAAATATAAACAGACAAATACAAAGGATGGCTGAGAACACGAACACACACACACACACACACACACACACACACACACACACACACACACACAGTTAATTACAAGAGGGGACCTAGAAGGGGATTCCAGGACTGTTAGAGAACAAGGAGAGTCTTTGTTTTTTCAGCTTCTCTTTAGCTCTACCATTTGGTTTTCTATTAATAACACTGTATTTTTGTGTTCTGGGACAGAAACAATAAAATCTAGCCAGACAAAAGGGTGTGGTTGTTCTTTAAACTTGCCTGGTCCTGGTCATTCCACTGTTAGCAGCTTCCTGCATAGCAGTGGTCTTCAATGCTTGGTCTGTGAAACCTTCAGGAACCCTTGGAGGACCCAAGGGTTAAAGCTGTGTTAACATGTCACATATGTGATCTACTGTCTCAGTTTTGTCCTGTGTGTAGGGGCCCTAAGCAGCCTAGCACCATGTGGTCGCCCTCAAGTCCTGCAGGACATCCATGTGGCAAAGAAAAGGCCAAGAGCCCATTTTCCTTAGGACTGTCCCTGACAGACAGTGGATCACTGACTTTCACTCACTGGACTTGCTCCTCATTCCATAGCTAAGCCTTTCTGTGTCCTCACAAAGCCCGTCCTGCTTCTTTTACGCAGCTGTCTCCAGGAAAGGCACTGCCACTGTTTTCATAGAACGTTATCTTCTTTTGGAATGGCTTACCAATAACAGTCATTCAGATTTTGACATGTGATACAGTGTTTTGTTTTAAATGAGGAGTGAGTCTCTTAAGGATAAAATCCGGGGGCTGGAGACATGACTCAGCAGTTAAGAGCACTGACTGCTTTTTCTGAGGTTCTGAGTTCATTTCCCAGCAAACACATGGTGGCTCACAACCATCTATAATGGGGATTCAATGCCCTCTTCTGGTTTGTCTGAAGACAGTTACATATACATACTCATATACATAAAATGAATAAATAATTCTTTAAAAAATAAAATAAAATCTGGGTTTTCAAGAACACATTAGATTTTGGGGAGCTGATATCTACTGTTGTTGTTGAACAGTTATCTGCTAAGAAGTTTCTGATTATATCAATGGTGGCATTAACAAACACAATTTTCTTGAGTCAGACAATGATCTTTAAAAATCAGAATAGCTCCACCAACAGATACTACCACAAGAATAAGAACTACTAAGCCTGACCTCTCAGGGCTTCAGAGCTCCCTGACAGGAGAGGAGGAAGTGGTGCATACCTTTAATCCTGCACCCAAGAGGCAGAGCCAGCAAAAACATTCCAAAAAGAGAATATCCCTCATGAGGATGGATAAAAAAGACTTAACATATATTAATATACTAAAAAAAAAAAAAAAAAAAAAAAAAAAAAAACTCAGCCGGGCGTGGTGGCACACGCCTTTAATCCCAGCACTCGGGAGGCAGAGGCAGGTGGATTTCTGAGTTCGAGGCCAGCCTGGTCTACAAAATGAGTTCCAGGATAGCCAGGGCTACACAGAGAAACCCTGTCTCAAACAAAACCAAAACCAAAACCAAAAATAAACAAACAAACAAACAACCCCCCCATCATCTCAAAAGATGCACAAGTGTTTGAAAACATTCCAATACATCCACAATAGAAAATTTCAGCAAAGGCTGGGTGGCTGCAGCAAATGTCTTTAAATCCCAGAACTAGCAAGGCAGAGGTAGGCTGATCTTTTTGAGTTAAAGGATAGCCCAGTCTACAGAACTAGTTTCACAACAGCCTGGGCTACACAAAGACACACCCCTACCCTCCACCAAATACCTGATGGCTCAGATTCCAAGGAGCATCTAAAGAGCAAAGCCTTGACTAAGGAGCAGAACAACCATCTTCCTTACAAAGAGTAATGGCTTCTGCTTGAGGCCAGATTTGCTTTATTAACTTCAACAAAGCAAGAGACCCAAACTGGGAACAGATCTAAGGATCAGCTGTATCTTAATTAACCGTTTAAAGGAACTGCTAAGTGTAAGACACTCTTCACCAAGCCTGTTTCAGAAAAAAATGTTTTTTATTAAAAGAGCAGTATATAGAGTAAGTTAAAGTGGAAAAAAAAAAGAAAATTAAGATGAACTAATTTCAAATAAAATAAGTATTGCTAGGTCTAAGTCACACAGACTGAAGTTCTAAAAGTCCCCAGTTAAGACGCCCGAGTCAGGATTTACAGTGTGGCTAGCAAGGTACACTGTAAAGGTGATTATGGCAGCAGCAGGCCTGCTCATTTTGATGAGCTGCAGCTACTATCCTTCCATCAAGTAGGTTTGAGGTCAGCAGGTATAGGTTTGCACTCACATCTTTGCACAATGCCTTTCTATGTGTCCTGCTTTTCTGTACTCTTGACTGGCATTAAGCTGAAGAAACAAGCATGACACAGGACATTGGCAAACAATGTTTCACCAAGTGAAAAGGCAGGGCAGAGCACAAAGCCTGAATTATTTACCATTTGGCCCTTTGTTGAAAAGTGTACAAATTCCTTAGAGTTTGACTTTTTCTCTAGAACCTGTGCTCAGCCACCCACAGCCATTCTCGAAAGGCCAGAGTGACCTTCACACAGTTACAATGTTGCCATCACTAAGGTTCATAATCACTAAACACAACTCAAAGCCTTTGGCATGAGATTCAAAGGCTATAGCATTTTTACTAGCTGGGCTGGCCTCTTGCTTCTCAGCACATTCCTGCTTGCCAAGGGATTAAGTTGGATTCTCTTACTTCTCAGAAAGCCATGCTTCTTATACCTCTCCTCAAACCACCCCTTACCTCAAATGTTCCTCTTTGCTTCTTGTTGTGCCCTGACTTTCTCCTCTACATCCCTACCCTCCTCTGTACAGTGATCACTCCTCTCCAGTTTTCCACACATCTTAGACCTAGCAGGGATGCAACACCTTACTGACTGAATTTCTTCAGTGCACTGTGGTACTTCTTTAGCCCCACAGAACTCTTCCTTTTCTGTGTCTCCAACAACAGCAAAGGGTCAGCTCCTCTATGTTGCACCCTAGGTACCAGATCCTGTGTCCCTGCTGGCCAGAACCTTTCAGCTTCTCTGGAATTGCATCAACTCTGTGATGGTTATAGGTGAAGCCCCCACTTTCTGGACAGGGAAACAGAAGTATTCTGCTAAGTTGACACAAGCTATTAAGAAGGTAAAAACAGGGTTTGTATCCTCATCTCTGCACAGTGTTTTTCCATGTATTCTTCCTATTCTGATTGGCATCAACTGAAAGACACAAGTCTAACACAAGACATAGGACATGCCAAACAAGGTAAAAGGATAGCCCAGAGTCCAAGGCCAAGTGTGAAGAGCAGGCTAGACTAAAGATCTACCAACAAGGTGCAATTTGATGGAACAAGAAGGATTGGTGAAGTATTGAGAATAGACAGGAAACAAAAAGAATAATCTAGAACAGGAAAGAAATAGGAGCCATGATGCAAAGATGGTGATACTCACAGGTTAACAGTAGGAAAAAAAAAAAAAAAGATGTCAGGCCCAGAAGACAGGATTCACTAACTGCAGAGGTAAAAACTAATCTATACTTAAACATAGCTAAAATCAAACATTTCAATTTGTTAATTTAACACCCAGCTCAGTACTTTAATTGGTAACAAAAGTACTGATACCGCCCCCACCCCGCTTTGATCACAAATCTTTTGGTGTGATTTCTAGACAATCAAGGCTCAGAAAAGGCCTTTATAACTGACAACTGCTGGACACACTCTGAACCCACAATCTTCTTTCAAACAAGAACTCTTCACACCAAGGACTAAAAGCAGTATTCAATTGCTATGGACAATCCAAATGCTATGGGTAATCTTACAAACAATATGATTATGTAACTGTGACCTTGGTCACAGCTTGGTCACAGACCCAACTTTAAAGAGGCAAGCAGCTGGCTCAGTAAAGATGAGGAACTACAGGGATCGTGGGAGAGGCAATGTCTGATCTCTCCTTCCAAGCTGACTTCCACTGCAAACTTAATACTACTGGATCACTTGCTTCAGATGCTCTCCCTGAGATACTTTCCTAGAGGCTTTTTATCAATGAAAATGCTGCAACAGAGTGGAGAACTCAAATTGGAAATAATTCTACTAACCAAAGACCTTGTGCCACTGAGACTTCTAAAAAACAGGGGGGATGGGATGGGGAGAAAGACCCATGATAAGCACCAATGTCCATTTTTTGTTATGTGGAATCAGTCCTAACACATAAAGTTTATGACTAAGTGTTCCTACCCTGATACCATATTCTCCACATTTTATTATCTCTGAAATGGGATGTATCTTATGGGCAACAAAACATAGTTACCTCTAGACTTCAGCCCAACTTCCCTTCATTTTGTTACCTTTTGGGGTTTGTTTCTTTAAAAACACCATGTGACCCTTAAGGGGAGATTATCTATTATCTTTTTATTTATCCCAGATCACCCAGCCTGTTAGGTCACTTTTATAACCATGAAGGTTCACCCTGGAATTAAACATATAGACTGTTAGTTTGACTTTGTATTATTTCCTTAGGGAGAAAAAGATTAAAGTTGAGTTCAAAGCAATAAACTAAGTCATGAAGAAAGTATTATGTCAGGGCTGGCAAGATGGCTCAGTGGAGATAGATGCACTTGTTACCAAACCTGGTGAACCAAGGTCTCCCTGGAAGCCATGTGGATCATTCCCCTAAATTGTCTTTGATATCTGTTTTCCAAATATAAAAGCTAAAAAAAAAAGAAACAGGTTATCCAATTCCATGTGGTCAGTCCTAAACACAAATACATGGGCAATGTTACTAAAGAAAAAGAGGTCTGACAGGCAGTGGGGGATTGGAATTGGAAGGGGATGAAGGTATAGAAATAATGTAAATGAAGGAAAAATTTACAACAAAATAGTTAATAAAAAGATGAGACATTTACATTTTCAAGCTTTGAGATGAAGGACCAGATGTTATCCCTCTGGTTGATCTTGTAATAAAAAACACCAAGTTCAACATCAGACTCTCTTTTACCAGTTTCCCCATTTCTTCTGGGAAAACAAAACAAAACAAAAAAACAAAAGCCAATACACACAAAAAGAGGATCTGAGGTTCCCTGTGAATGAGCTGACTGTACGTTATTGTTATGCAGGGTCCCAGTTTGACTTTTCTATGATGCCTACTTTTTAAGTTTGAGAAAATGACATAACACTTGAACTCTTATTACTGACCTTATTTTATCTGATAAACATTCCTTTTTAGGCAAGCTATTCTCCTGTGTTTTCAAAGGGTTAAGTTCAATTGCTAGAGGTACAATTTCTGCTAACAGACACCTGTCTCCTACAAGGCACTTCCCCAGGGCTGGCTAAAACACAGCACACAGCAAAGCATGCGGGCCTTTGAGACAGGGAGCATAATTTCACACCCCATCTCTGCTCTAGTATAGCTATGGAGCTGAACTGACCACTCTTTGGTGCCTTGTTTGTGCATCTGAAACTGGGATGAACAGCTTTCAGATGGGTAAAGACTGAACTAACTGGCACAGGTAGTGCCTCTGCACAATTTCTGGAATACCAAGTACCTAATAATGTTAAGTATCACTGATTTTTGGCTTGGTCCTGGGCAAAGCCTAGGAAAGGGAGGTGACAGCCAGCCTTAAGGACTCAGTCTACCAAGCACAAACATGAAAAGGTTGTAATGCCATGTAATGTTCACTAGCAGAAAGCATGTTCAGGGGCAGAGAGCAGAGGCTGGTTGCAAGTCACTGCACATCACAAAATCTTCCCAAATAGAGCAGTGAGTGGGCATTCCTAAGCTCAGAACTTGCAAGTCCCCTGGCCTTGCCATTTTGTTTTGTTTTGTTTTATTTTTCGAGACAGGGTTTCTCTGTATAGCCCTGGCTGTCCTGTCACTTTGTAGACCAGGCTTGTAGACCAGGAACTCAGAAATCCACCTGCCTCTGCCTCCCGAGTGCTGGGATTAAAGGCGTGCGCCACCATGCCCAGCCCTGGCCTTGCCATTTTGATTCTTGAGTCTTTGTCTACTCTCCAGCAGGGGAAGGAGAGACAATCACTACTATCAGCCGCCTGCATATCTGGGCATCAGCACCACAATCACTAATCTTCCTGTGAGCCCAGTTTGCTCCCATTTTCAGGTATATAGGACTCATTGACCACACAATGAAACCACGACTTTCAGCCAAAGAGCTGACCTGATTCAGAGCAAAATCTAATACTTATATACATAAAAATAATGCAGCAAACTGTACACAGTTCACTACTGTATCTGGGGTTATTAGATTAAAAACACGAAACTCAAACAGAGCCATCCTGCTTGGCCTGGCCAGCCTATCTACACCCTGCCCTCTGTCCCCTAGACTCTCTGAGTATTGCTTGCCAGGTCAGAAGACCTCAGACTTAATCTCTAGGGCACATCTGACTGCTTATGCCCAGCACTGCAGAAAGACAAATCAGGAGCAGGGCTTCATGGAATTTTGCAGAGCCGAACAAAAAGCCTCACAAGCTACAAGTTTCAACACATAAATTTTGCCATACCTTAAGATCTCAAATCCAAACATCAGCACATGAAATAAACCCCTTGAAATGCCACCTCCTAATTATCTCTCACCAACATTCCTTCTTCAAGCTTGAGTTTGGATAAGATTGGGGTCATGATTCTTGTTGGTACAAGTCCTAGCTGCCAATGACTACCTTTGCCCTTTTAAACCAATACTGATAAATCAAACAATATCAAAGCTCTGTCTGACAAAAAGGTGGATTAAGAAGTATGTGAGTTAAAACAGAAAGCTGTGAATGCATACAATTAAAAAGAAAAATACAGGTAATAACATAATATTATACACACATACATACAAAGACTTGCAAACTAAAATTTTAAATGCACTGAAAGTTTTACTTAAAACAAGTTTAAAAATCCACAAAAAGCTTGGACAGTAGTGGCACATGCCTTTAATACCAGCACTCAGGAAGGCAGAGGCAAGCAGGATCTCTGAGTTCAAAGCCAGCCTGGTCTACAGAGCCAGGGATACACAGAGAAACCCTATCTTTTTTTTTTTTTTTTTTTTTTTTGGTTTTTCGAGACAGGGTTTCTCTATATAGCCTTGGCTATCCTGGAACTCACTTTGTAGACCAGGCTGGCCTCGAACTCAGAAATCTGCCTGCATCTGCCTCCCAAGTGCTGGGATTAAAGGCGTGCGCCACCACGCCCGGCAAGAAACCCTATCTTGAAACAAAACAAAACAAAAACAGGTAAAACAAAACAAAAACAGGTAAAACAAAACAGCACAATAACAACAACAAAAAAACCCCACAAAAAGTTCTAATAAGTTTAACACAAGCAACAAAATATTTCTGTTGTGGTTTTTAAGGGAAAGAATAGTATTTTCCAAAGTATAAAGTCAGTTTAAATTCATTTAACTGATCAATAAAAACCAAACCAAACCACATAGAAACCCAAAATTAAGGCAGCCTAACCTTCCTACCACTGTTATCACAGGTAGGATGAACCACAGGAGTAAGGCTGACCTGTCACCTACCTGGCACAAGAAAAATGAAACACAGTAATACATTTTATGCCAATACAGAAGAAACAAAATCAATAAACTATGCCACATAAAAGTCACCTGACTTCAATCTGAAACCATACACTTCTGCAACTTTTGGAGAGCAGTTTCACAGGCCAAGATGACCTGTTCCGGTCTTGTCCCTGGGACCACAGACCTCCAGATGTTCTCAAGGGTCATGAGTCAAGCCAGACACTTCCAGAAGAGACAGGGTGGAAGAGCGAACAAGAAGCAGGACAGGACTTCTGAGGAGAGCCTGCTAGTGATGAGGAACGTGGGTGGAGTGAACAAACTTCTTGAAAAGAAAGTGAAAGCCCATGTTTATTAGACACTGAACAGGTTGCTCTGAGTCTAATATAAAATGCTGATGTCAAATCTCTAAGAATAAATTCCACAGTCTTCAGGCTCCCCTACTTCCCTGTCTACCTACCTACAACGATGGCACATTTTCATGCCTTTAATCCCTGAGGTTAGCCTGGTGCACAAAACCAGGGCTGTTCTACAGAAAAATGCTGTCCCAGAAACAAACAGTTCAATGCCAGCCTCAGCTAAATAGGGAGTTTGAGGCCAATCTGAGGTACATGAAACTCCGTTTCAAAAAAACAAAAATAAATAAACTGTAAGGGAGCTGATGAGATAGATGGTTTAGCAGGTAAAGCCATTCGCTGTCAAGCCTGATGACCCAAGTTCCATCCCTGGGACTCACATGGTAAAAAGAATCAACTCTGGTTAAGTTATCCTCTAACCTCCACACCTGCAGGAGCATGAACAGGCAGGCCTATGCTCACAAACACACACACACAAAGCACTTGGCTGGATGGGGCAGAGAGAGTTTAATGCCCGGCCACACCAAGAACCTTTTGCAACCAACCAATAAATCTAAAACAAAACAAAACAAAAAACTAAGAATGAAGTTTGGAGAAGCGACTTTAAAGAGCAGTGTGGGAAGAGAAAAACACTACTCAGTAAAAAAAGAAAACCGCCACTACTGCAGAGCTTCAGGAGACCCCATGACAAAGTAAGTTCCTTTTGCCCAACACCGAGAGGTGGAAATCCAGGGCTGACCGACGTCTAAATGGCCAGACATTGGAATGGCCAGACTAGCACACCTAGGGCCACAAACAGGGTACCCTGAGCACTCAGCGCTCCATCCCATCCTGAGTCCAATCTCACACAGCATGGACCGCCAGAGACTGATAACCCTGCATGGTTCTCCTTCCCTGTTATACAGGTGCCAGGGGGATGAAAGCCCATGGTCCCCCTTTATACTGCATGGGCTCCCACATTAGTGTCTGGGACCTGATTTACCCCCAGGGCCTCAAGACCAACTGCCATGCCCCCCTAACACCACCACCACCCCTTTTTACAACAAATGGACCTCACTTCACCCCGTGGTACCAACTCCTAGCAGAATCTCAGGCTCGCTGCCAGAGACTAGTGTCTACAGTCCTGTTTCACTCCGTACAGACTCTAGCGAGACATGCATTTAAGATCGCTGTACACCCCGGACTCCAAAGACCTGTGGCCACATCTTGCTTACATGGCTCGATACCTTTGCCCCAGCCTTACCTTCTTACAGACCCTCGAGGCCAGCGTCCACGGTCGTCTCCCCACAGCCTCCCGAGGCTGGCCTCCATGGCCATCTGTGCCCACCGACCCCCGAGGCCGGCGTCATGGCCATCTCCCCATAGCTTCCCAAGGCTAGCGTCCACCGCCATCTCCCCGAAGCGGGACTCAGCCGCAGTGTCTCCCCAAGCCGGCGTCCACAGCCGGCTCCCTACGGACGCCCCTCCCTCTCTTCAGCCGCTGGCCGGCCGAGGGTCTCCCGGGACAACGCCGGTCAAGCGGGCAAAGGCGGCCGCGTCCAGACCGGCGGCTGAGCATGACCTTGCGAGGCTAGGGGGTTGGGGAGGGGGGTCGGTCGGGCCTCACCTTCCGCCACGTCCTCGTCGACAGCGCCCTTCACCTGCGAGAAGCACCACTGGAAGTCGTTGCCGCCCGCCGGGCAGCCGCCGCCTTCGGCTCCTGCAACAGAGCGCGCCGTCAGGCCGGCCCCGCCCCGCCCCACCACCGTCCGTCCGCCCGCCCGCTCGCGCACGGCCCTCACCTGCCATGGCGCGGGCGGGACGCGCCCAGCTGAGCGCGGCCGACCGAGGCGCTCTGAGCGCTCAGCCCCGGCAGCCACCGCCGCCGCCGCCGCCACCGCCACCGCCGGGGAGGGAATTTTTTCCCCTTTTCAAAATGGCGCCCAATGCCCGTCGCTCCACCAGATGACGTCATCCCCCTCCGCCTCCTCCGACGGTCAGTGCCGCGGGGGCTGCCGGGGGCGCACCGAGCGCCGACTGCGTCTGCGCGAGCGGTCTTGAGGTTGGACCTGCGTAGAGGCTGCGGTCCGCGGTGAGAGTGGCTTGGGATAGTCTTCAGGCTGATAGAGGCGGCCTTCTCGAGTCGTGTCAGGGCTAGGACGCGACGCCCACTGCGTTCTTAAGGCCTCAGACTTTCTTCTGCGGCCGTCTGGACTGGATGCTCGAAGGCCTGGGCCCTTCCTACAGCTGAGCCAATGGGAACGCGGAACCTCCGTGGATCTGCCAATTGAGAACGCTCGGCCGTGGGCAGGCAGGGCCTCTGAACCCCGGAGCTCCTGGAACCCAGCACCTGCGTGCGTAATTTTGCCCATCATCCAGGATCTCTTACCCCCCAGCATCTTTGACCGTAGCTTCTGAGCACCGATCTCATCAGAGTGCTACTTCAGGGGTTCTTTGAGCTCTCAGTATAGCCCTAGGGGACCGTTCTCGACATTTGCTTTATTTGTGGGTGTGTTTTTCTAGCATGAAGAGGAATTATTATTCGTTCGTGGGCTTGACGTATCCGAAATCACTATGAAGTTGGCAGTGAGCGTACTGTACCACTAGAGGGCAGTTGTTCCAAACCAGAGCATTCTCTGCTTCAAAAATGTTTTGCCTTTTAGCAAGTGCCTTTTCTATTCTCAGTCTTGGCTGGGATGCTGCTTGTGTAGAGGTGATGTGTCTGTCCTGGTGGAGTTTACTCTTCAGCGGAGAAGAGACAATAAGAAAAACCCGGGGAAAGTCAAGTGGAATAGAGTTAGATACAGCACAGAAGCAGGGAAAGGAGATTGGAGCAGTTGGTATCTTAAGGAGAGCAATTGGAGGAGATAAGAAAGAATCTCTGGCTGACGTCTTGGGCGGCTGCTAGAAGTGGGAACAGCCAGTGCACAGGCTGATCCACCCTGACCTTTTCTTTATGATGTTTTATTTTTTAATTCAATTGCACACACACACTTTGATTAGGGTCTTGCCATGTAACACGAGGCTGGTCTCTAAATTGAAATACATCTGGTTCCACCTCGTTGGCACTGGCACGGAGCACACCTAGCTTGCTAATGTGTTTAAATGGCAGCAAGAAGCTGTGGGGAGAACTGAGTGGCCAAGGGAGGCTAGTCATAGTAGTGGAGGCAAAGTGGTCCGGGACAGAGCAGGAAGCTGTTTTCAGGGGGTGAACTCTGATGAGAGGGCTGGCTTTGGCCAAGAGCTGAGGAAAGTCATGAAGGAATAGTGCCTTCCAGCAGCAGCAGCAGCAGCAGCAGCAGCAGCAGCAGCACACAGGGTTGTTTCTGAAAGAACTGTCTTCCAGTTAAGTAGAAGGATAAAATGAGCTGCATGTGTCTGGGAGTCTGAGAGTAATGGAGAAGAATAAGAGACATGGAGTAGTGAGGATATAGGGATGTCACCCAGGTGACATGCCAGAGCATCAGGAGAGTTAAAAGCATATGTATAGCTCAGGGAGGATGTATTGGGAGGAGCTTGAGGAGGAATTCCAAGCCTGGGAAGAAGCATTCTGAGACTGTTTACAGAACTGGGGTCTAACTTAAGTTTATCCAGACTCCATGTAGGCATGGATATCTCAAGTAATGCCAAGTAATCTCAATATTCATACCTGCCTAATTGTAGCTGCATGTAGCTAGACAGCAATGTCACACAGATGTGTGTCTGTGTGCACTGGGGTGCTTCTCAATGAAGAATGACAGACTGAATGGACAGAACTGTGTAGCTGCCCTAATAGTTAGTGGCAGGCAGTATATTTGGCTTATACTTCCACATTATAGTCTATCACTGAAGGACGTCATGGCAGGAACTGAAGCAGGGCAGGATCCTGGAAGCAGGAGCTGATGCAGGTCATGGAAGTGTGTTGCTTACTGGCTTGCTCCTCATGGCTTGCTCAGCCTGCTTTCTTACAGAACCCAGGAACACCAGGACAGAGGTGGCTCCACCCATAATAGTCTGGACTTCTCCCCATCAATCACTAACTAAGAAAATAACAGGTTTGCCCTCAGGCAGGTCTGAGGGAGGCATTTTCTCCATTGAGGGACCCTCCTTTCAGATGACTCCACCCTGTCAAGTTGACATGAAATGAGCCAGCATAGGCCAAATTTAACTTTTTAAAATTTATGCACATCTATGCCCAGGCCAGAGGAGGGTGTTGAATCCTCTAGTATTGGTGTTACAGGCAGTTGGGAGCTGCGTGACATAGGTGTTCGGAACCAAACTAGGGACCTATGGAAGAGCAGCAAGTGCTCTCATGTACTGAGCCATCTCTAGCCCCATCCCATCATTTTCTATTGCTTACTCTAATGTGGAGGAGGATGGTACCTGCCTTGTTCTCCACCTCCACTCTATCCACTTTTCTTCTCTTGTCTGTATTGTCCTCCTCTCTAAGGATGTGGTTCTGTCCTTATACCGAGAATCCTTGTGGGTCATTCCTTAGAGACCTTAAGCCACTGTGCTCCAGCCCCTGCTTTCTGTGATTTTAAGGTCTCCATAGCAACTGTTAGTAACTAATGAAACAAATATTGTGTGTCTGTTGAGTGAGACTGATCTTGTCTTTGTGCACAGGAGCTCAGAGTCCATGAGGAGCAGGTTATCTTTGAGCCAACTCTGTCTACTATGTAAGCAGGTTGATAGGAGGGAGTCCATGGGAACTCAGCATCGGGTGGGCTTCTGGGCTTTAGCCAGAAAGAAGGGTGCTGAAGCTGTTGGGTAGCATCTGTGAGCTTGATGGGTGATAGGGGTTGAGGAAGGGGTGAAGGGATAGAGATGGTGAGTGTTATCTAACCTTGAAGTTCAGTGGCTTTGGTGCAAGAGTGGAGTAGGTGTCATTCAAATGAGATGCCCTCCAAGTAGTGCTGACAGTCGGGGCCTAACTCCAGATTGACTCGTAGAAACTTGCTTGACCCCTGTAGCTGTAAACCAGCACTAACTTTCCTCTAAGCTCCCAGCCTGAGTCAGACTTTGAGACTTCTTGGGGCTAGACAGGAACCTAGGGGAGAGGACAGCTGAGCATAGAGGAGCCCTGGAGACTGAGGGGCAGGGGTCCTGGGACAATTATATGCTTGCTGAAGTTGCTAGTCCAGTTGCCAGCTTCCTTGCCTGGAATCCCTGAGCTTGCTTTTGGCCAGATTCTACTGACACTTCTAGAATTTCTAGGGTGTCACCCAGGGTATCAGAAGCAGATGAATTACCTAATATGTGTATCCATTGGGTCTGGTAGATGTATGTCATTGGGAAGTCAGAGGCCCACTGAAGGGCTTAGAGTATGAATCAGGCACTTACTGCTAAGCTCGTCCCATACCCTAGACCATAACATCCTCTCTAGGAATAAAGATTGAGCACAAAGTTCTTAACTTTCAGGATCCACAAGTCCTGGTGTCAGTGGCCTTTCCACTTACCTGCATTATTAGCTTAGGAACTCCCAAGGCCACGGCATTTACCTATGGGTGTACATCTGCCCCTTCTGCTGCCCTCTGGGTTCCATGGTGCTGTTCCTCCCATGTCTGAAGGGAAGGCAAAAGTAGAAGCAAAGGCTGAGACTTGCTGTCCTTGCTGACATGGGGTGCAGCTTGGCTTGTTCATCCTGACTGATGCATGGATATTCAGGGCACTTCTCTGCTCCACATTTTAGAGCAACACAGCAGGCTTTTAATTAGGAGCAGAATACACATTTCATCACATCCATGCACAGAGAGTCTCAGAGCCTAGAAGCTTGGGAACACTTTCCCTCCATAAATTGATAGATACCTGGCATTTCTTTCCTTTTCTTATTTTAAAAAACATTGTCAGCTATTTGATGTTTTTGAGTCATATTTTAAAGTCAGAGAAAAAAAAACCCACTTGCTCATTTTAAGTGTTTTTCTGAAAAAGAAATAATTTGCAGATGGGGAGAAGTTCATTTCAAGAATAGAAATACAGCTTCCCAGTATTCCGCAATATGGCTTTGTTCTCTAAATTATAAAATCAGGGCAGCTCAAGAGCAGTGCAGAGCCGGAATGGCGACAGAAGGCATGGAGCTGGAGACACAGACCCAGCCCAGCAGCTTGCAATTTTTCTTCACTGAGAACCTATTTGAACTTAAATTATGCACAATAAATGTCAAATCTTTCCCCATTTATCTTAGTAACTGAGGAATCCTGTATATTGGGGAAAGCTCTTTGTATATCAAAGCTCCTTAACAATGCGAGCTGTATCATCTTCTTGTGGGAGGACATGTCAGCTTGATTGATGTGATGTGGGGAGTGAGGGCTCCTCTGAGGAGAGCCCCAGAGCACAGGCTCCTCTCTCCTGCCTCAGCTCTGATTGCTTGCTCTGTGGAAAGCCCTTTTAGGGCAGCCCCTTCATATTAGCACTCATCATCTACCCCATGAGTCACCTTTAGAAACAGGCCACCATGAGGATCAGAACCCCCACCAAGCCTAGTGACTCATTACAGCAGAGGATTCTGCCCTTCAGTAAAAAATATCAAGAAAGGGACAGATATACAAGAATGTGTTTTTCAGCAGGCCCCAGGTCCTGTCCACTGAGCCCTTAGAACTAACACAGTGGGTACCCAAGAGCTTGGTCTTGTGAACTTGACAGTGGTGCCTGGGACTTACCCTAATGTGTCTGGCTGGAGCAGTACCCCAGGTCCCCATGCAGGAGCCAGGTGATTATAGAAGGTATCACCCTAGTGGCCAAGGCCAGAAGCCCAACAGTCAGGAATTGAAGCTGTGCCACCAGATTGGAAGTCTCACCTCTCTCCCGCTCCCCTCATGTGGGCCATTCTGACCTTGGACTCTCTATGTAGTCCAGGATGACATTGAACTCCTGACCCTACCTGCTTCTGTCTTTCTAATGCTGGAATTACAGGTGTACTCCACCACACAGGTATATGCTAACTCATAAGTGTGTGCCACCTTTGCCTTTCTTTCTAGCTTATCTGAACTAGTTTCTTCATCACCAAGAGTTAGGATTGACCATTCCTAGCCTTGAACATAAAGGTGTTAGGAAGGCTCCAGAAAGTTAACCAAAATTCTATGCAAGCCTTATTTGTGGCTTCAGTGAGATATTTGTTACTGAGTTTCAGAGAGGTGGGAATCATTTGTGGGTCCCAGTCCATACATACATGTACATACAAACATACATACATATGTACATACATATATATTTATACACGTGTGTGTGTATATATACACGCACATATACACATACATACATGTGTACATATATACATACATACATATCCAGAGAAGGAACTACCAGCCCATTTTGTAGGAGCTTCACTAGGCACAAAGCTGGCAGCAGGTGCTTTCTTCATTAGGGAGCTGCTGCCCTCTGCTGGATGAGGCAGGGGAAGCAACTCAGTGATCACTTTGGAAGTCCTTGAAGAGACCAAAGTGGATGCGGTTGGAATTACGTGCTCACAAAAGCATCCTGGGAAGAGAAATTCCTTGAGATCAGAGGGTGAACCCTGCCAGTATAAACTGGCAGAATTTATACACACTAGCACACCCACTGTAAGTTCCTGGACAGAAACCTTTTATCTTAGCCGTTTGAGTAGGGATGAGGTCATCAGGATGCATCCGAGCTGTACACATGGCCTAGCCCTGACCTTTGGCCTTGGCCCTCACTTGCTGCCAGAGATGAGGGGATGGAGAAGGTAGAGCAGGAAAGTAAGTGGAAGCAGGACAGGTGTGTATACAAGTTTGCATTTCTTGATAGATGGCCTGGCCCAGCCGCCCTCACAAAACACAATAGGTCTCTACTCTCTGGGGTTCTGGGGAAAGTGCAGGGCTGCCTCTGAGGCATGGCTAATTGTTCTATGTCTGGCTCAAGGATGAGACTTTTGGGCTCAGGTCTTTATAGGAGACTCAACTTTGGTCAGGCATCTTGTTTATGGCTCTGAAGTTTTGATAAACACATACATTTCCTGATTTAAAAAAAGTGTGCCATGAACTACTTGTGGTTTATTATTATTTTGATGTAGAAATCAAGTCTCAGAGGTGAAGGCAAAGTGTCCCTGTTCCATGTGAAACAGGAAACTTAGAGGGACTAAAGGTTGGGCGTGGTGGCGCACGCCTTTAATCCCAGCACTCGGGAGGCAGAAGCAGGTGAATTTCTGAGTTCGAGGCCAGCCTGGTCTACAAAGTGAGTTCCAGGACAGCCAGGGCTACACAGAGAAACCCTGTCTCGAAAAACCAAAAAAAAAAAAAAAAAAAAAAAAAAAAAGAGACTCTTGGTCTGAACACATCCATGGTTGTACCTGCTCTTAGGAATGAGGTGTTCTGGTACCTCCCAGGCAGAAGCTAAGCCCACAGTTTGTTTTGGGAGACATAGTCCATCAGTCAGCTTCTGACGTAGCTTTTCTCTGAGCTGACCCTTCTTTAATGATCCTCGTCTCCTTTCAGCCCTTATGTTAACCATATGCTGGAGTCCCCTTAAGAACCCAACATCTGTCTGGTACTATTAGTGAAATTTCCCATGATTCCTCATGAGATATGAGAACTTGCCTAACCCTTACCTAGATGCTGAAGCCAGCCTGGGCATCTCAGGCCCCTTACAGCTCCTTGTGAGATAATGTGCCATTTCTCCTCAGGCTAGCCCTTTCCTGTGCTGACTGTTGAGGCTGATGTATCTATGCCTTCATTTCCTGAACAATGAGTGGGTAGGGCCTCACTGATGAGGTTTTGGATATGATTGAGATGAGAGACTTTTACAAATTATTTATTATATGTATGGGTGTTTTGCTTGCATTGTCTGTGTATCACATGTGTGTCTAGCTTATGCAGGCTAGAAGATAGCATTGGATTTCCTGGGCCTGGAAGTGTAAATGGCTTTGGGCCACCTTGCTGGGAAAGGAACTCTGGTCCCTTGGAAGAACGGCCAGTGCTTTTAACGGCCAGAGTGATGAGCCATCTCTCTGGCACCAAGTTGAGGGTCTTGAGATAGTGACATGGTTGGGTTGTCTCAAGTCCCAGATATTGTGGAAAGTGATCTTATTGTAGAGACAAAGCGAGAAAAGCAGGAGGAGGTGAGCTGGAGCCTGAGAGCTGCTGCAGGGATGTGCTTTAGTTGTGCCTGTGGCTAGAAGGCAGCAAGCAGGAAGGACTTCAGAGCTTCTGGAAGTCGCCCACCCAGACTGCAGGTTGTGTGTTTCTGATACCCTGAGCTGAGGGAGAGTACATTTTTGTTACTGAAAGCCATGAAGTCTGTGGCAGTTGCTGGATAAAACAGTATACCAACCAGCCCTCGGGCTCCTCTGCTTGAGTTTTTTTGCCAGGGATTTTTTAAATTTAATTTTTGAGGTTATAATATACTTACAACATTTTTCTCTTCCCTTTCTTCCCTCAAACCTTCTGAAGTACTCTCTCCGCTCTTCCTTAAGTTTATGGCCTCCTTTTTAAGAGTTGTTGCATGCAAGTATGTGTGTATGTTTATATAGGAATATATAAGATGTGTATATATATATATATATATATTCTCATATATATGTGTGTATATACATATATATAGTCATAATATATACCATATGTATGTATATACACATACACACACCATATATATATATGCTTAAATATAGCCTATTCAGTGTGGATTATGCTACTGTATGCGTATTCTCAGTGCTGACCGTTGGATACAGAATAACCGATTGCTATGTGCTCTTTCCTAGAGAGCTGTGCTGGCCCATCCCCAGCTTTCCTCGGTTTCCTATGTGTTTTGTGTAGGGTTGAGTCCAATGGGCTTTTCCCTGTCTGCATCAGCATATCCATTGGTGCTGTCCTTGTTCAGCTCATATTTGGGGGAGTCATGTTGGTGAGACTAATGAGTGTAGCTTCTGTTGTTGCCAGGAGACAGACCCTCGAAGCAAACTAACTTCCTGATTAGCTGGCTCTTAAAATCTTTCTGTCCTCTCTTCTACAATATTCTCTGAGCCTTAGGTGCAGGACTGTTTTGTACATGTAGCCAGCCACTGGGACTAGGCTTCACAACTCTGCATTCTGATTGGTTGTAGTTTTCTGTAGTTTCCATCTCATGCAAGAGAAGTTTCCTTGATGATAGGTGAAGACTATACTTATCTATGGGTCTAAGGATACACACATGCTTAGATTATTGTTAGAATTATGGTGGTTTAGTAACTTTGTGTTTATAGATGTTCTTCCAATATCATAACTTCCCTAGCACTGAGTAGTTAGCTAGGTTCCCAGTTCCAGGCGTCGTTTTCTTCCTTTTGAATTGGTCTTAGGTCCAACTAGAGAGCTGCTGGTTCCTACCAAGGTATGTGCACCACACCTGCACCCTTTGGGTTACTGTGCCATGCTGGTTGTTGCTGTGGTTCGTAAGTGTCAGAGCTGGGGAGGACTGCTGGTTACCTCCCTCCTTTGGAAGCTTGTGTGGCTTCTCTTCCATGAAAGCTATCCCTCAGAGATGGGACATTTACATTTTAGAGAAGTCCAGCTTAGTTTTTCTTCCACAAGTTATGATTTGGCTTTGGTATTGTGTCTAAAAACTCATCATCAAACCCGATGACACACAAAGGTGTCTCTTACAGTTTGTTTTTTTTTTTTAAGAGATCTTGTGTGTTTATTATGCCCCTGCCTTTAGGTCTATAATCCATTTGAGCTACGTTTGAGAGGTCCCTCTGTGTCTGAGTTACATGTTTTTGGCTTGTAGACATTGGAGATTTCAGCAGCTTTTGTGGAATAGACTTTCTTTGCACATTATCTTAGCTCCTTTGTCAGAGATCTGTTGATCCTTGTGTATGCCTATTTTTAGCTCACTCCTTTACTCCATTGTTTTTATTTTTTCAAGTATAATGCTATTTTTGTTGTTGTTGTTTTTTCGAGACAGGGTTTCTCTGGATAGCCCTGGCTGTCCTGGAACTCACTTTGTAGACCAGGCTGGCCTCAAACTCAGAAATCCGCCTGCTTGCCTCTGCCTCCCGAGTGCTGGGATTAAAGGTGTGCGCCACCACGCCTGGCGTATAATGCTATTTTGCCTTTTGTCACCATATGAACTTATTTGACGTTAGTTAGTGTCACTCCTCTGACATTGCTGCTTTGATCATTCTGGAACTCTGATGT
Source organism: Mus minutoides (assembly GCA_902729485.2). Classification (NCBI taxonomy): domain Eukaryota; kingdom Metazoa; phylum Chordata; class Mammalia; order Rodentia; family Muridae; genus Mus; species Mus minutoides. Next base: position 797,084 of record LR749895.1, on the reverse strand, counting down.
TAATTCTTTTGATGCTTATGCACGGTTATAGTGCTGGTACACAGGAAAGAATCAGCTTTTATGTGGTGACTCTGTCCTGTAGCCTGGCTGCAATCACTTATATCTTCCAGGAGGTATTTTTGTTGGAATTTTCCACATAGACAATGGGATAATCAGAATAAAGACTTTTTTGTTTCCTTTGTTGATCTACATACATTTTATTTCCTTTTTTAAGTCTATTTTTTTAAAGATTTACTTATTATTGTACATAAGTACACTGTAGCTGACTTTAGACACACCAGAAGAAGGTGTCAGATCTCATTACAGATGGTTGTAAGCCACCATGTCATTGCTGGGATTTGAACTCAGGACCTTCAGAAGAACAGTCAGTTCTCTTAACTGTGGAGCCATCTCTCCAACCCCACATTTTATTTCCTTTTTTGTATTCTTTCATCTCCTGTTAGGGCTTCCTCTGTGATGCCGAGTAGGAGTGGTGAGGTGGGCTCCATGGCTTTGTCCTTCCTAATCTCAAGAGGAAAGAATCTACTTTCACCACTAAGGAAGAAGGCAACTTTGGTTTGCTTGTTTGGTTTTAATGTTCTTTCTTAATTTGGGAGAATTCTACCCTACTAGAATTTTACTAAGTTACTATAAAACTATCCCTTCTTTTAAAATCAGTTTACAAGACAGTTTTCCAGAATCAGCAGTGGAGACAGTTCTAGAACCACCTCTTCCCTCACTGCTGTTCTGTAGATGTCCTTGCTCTTGTGCCCTATATGCCCTATGTGCTAGCCCCTCTTCTCTATCCCAACCTGTTCCCTGTGTGCTAGCCCCTCTTCTCTATCCCAACCTGTTCCCTGTGTGCTAGCCCCTCTTCTCTATCCCAACCTGTTCCCTATGCGCTAGCCCCTCTTCTCTATCCCAACCTGTTCCCTGTGTGCTAGCCCCTCTTCTCTATCCCAACCTGTTCCCTGTGCGCTAGCCCCTCTTCTCTATCCCCAACCTGTTCCCTATGCGCTAGCCTCTCTTCTCTATCCCAACCTGTTCCCTATGCGCTAGCCCCTCTTCTCTATCCCAACCTGTGCCCTGTGTGCTAGCCCCTCTTCTCTATCCCAACCTGTGCCCTGTGTGCTAGCCCCTCTTCTCTATCCCAACCTGTGCCCTGTGTGCTAGCCCCTCTTCTCTATCCCAACCTGTTCCCTATGTGCTAGCCCCTCTTCTCTATCCTCAAACATCCAATCTCCTCTACTTGAGTCTTTTCCAGGCCTTTTCATTTTGATAAAGTGGCCAGATCACTAATTGTTCAGAATGTGATATAATCAACCAGTTGTTTTGTTTTGTTTTATTTAGGGAAAATTTCCCTTTATGAAGCAGATTTAAACAATCAACTTGTTCAGGCCGGTTCTCCATTGCCTGTCTCATCGGACTCATCACCACTATATGCTGTGCCTTAGGCTTAGATCCTGCTGGAAAAGTACCACATGAGTTTTCATTGGCAGATGTGCTACCTGAACACTGAACAGTTCCTACCAGAACTTCTGCTGTGAGCAATCTCCTGTAGGCTGGCCAGGATCCAGCCCTTAGGGTAACTCAAGTGTTCCACCTGCTGTGTTATCTGAACTCCCAGTAAGTGCAGCACTGTGCCTGCGGACGAGCACCAGCAAGGATGTACCCCTTCATCCCTCCAGCTAGACCACTACCAGGATCTCCAGCATCCTTTCTTCCTTCTGGACCATCGTGTCCCCAACCTAGTGGTCCATATCCAGGCCCTGCTGTACGAGTCCCTGGCCCCACAAGGTCATATGTTACAACAAATGTGCCCTTTCCAGAGCTACCTAGGCCAAATAGCGCGCCCACAGATCCAGTTGGTCCTTTAGGTACACAGGGATCCATGTCTTCTGGACCTTGGGCACCAGGAATGGGAGGGCAGCATCCTAATGTGCCATATCTACTTCCAGAGCCATCTCCCACTCCTCCTCTTCCAGTGTCAGGAGCACCACCTGTTGCATGGGTCACAGTGCCACCAGGAGCCTGGGAACCACCAGCACAGTATCCTACTCCTGAACCATCATATCCCACCCCAGGACTCCAACCTTCCCCGAATAATCCTTACCAACTGCCTCCAGGACCTTCTGGTGCTTCACCAATGCCTGGCAACCTCCATAGAATGAATGAAATCCCAGGTGGCTCCCCTTCTGATTCATCCAACCCGGAGAGCACCTTGGAGACCACTGGACAAAAGAAACACCTCAAGATAGACAACAAATCCATCAAGAGGAGACGTTCCAAGAAGAAAAGCAAGCGAGTAACCTGGGGAGACATCAAGACTTTAACTCATAAAGCTGAAACCTTGGGGAAACAACAAGGACACAATACCACTGACCCCAAAATGATGCTGTTATGTTTAATGACTATGTTACATGTTAATTCTCAGCATGAAAGTGAAGGGTCTAAATGACTTTTGTCAAGGAGGATAAAAGGCGCACCTGGAATAAAAAGTTTAATGTTGTTTTGCCAAAACAAACAAAAAAAATCCACAACCAGTCAACTTGTTTTGTTTTGGGTTTTGTCCAACTTTGAAGCATAGTTTTGTGTGTGTGTGTGTGTGTGTGTGTGTGTGTGTGTGTGTGTATACCTTCAAGGGAGTTAGGTCCTCAGGTCTCACTAGTGTACCAGCAGCATCAAGTTCTAGCCTGCTCTAGATGCAGAAGGCACAGAAGCAATAACAGCTAGAGGCTTGGCAATAGCCTTAGTTGCCCATCAGGATCTGCCACCATCACTCCAGATCAGTGGTCAGAGTTGGCAGTGAAGGCCAGGCCTATACCACTGAGCACTGTGACATACCATGAGTGAAGCTTTCCCTGAAAGGCTCTTGTGGTGTGTGTGTGTGTGTGTGTGTGTGTGTGTGTGTATGTGTGTGTGTGTGTGTGTGTGTGTGTGTGTGTGTGTGCACACACACACGTGTGAACCTTCCAGTTAAGAACTCCTCTAGTGTCACCAAGTTTCCTTGGTTGGGGTGGCAGGATTCTGGAGTCTCCTGGCATAGCCAGAGTTGCCTCAGGGAGGCTAACCTCTTCAGATGCCACATGCATCTTCTAGATGACATGTGCAGGTGGCCTCAGGTGTTCATATACATGAGCTTGTTAGAAGGAAAACAGAACATGCCAGAAACAGGTATCTCCAGAGATGGTTAAAGACACTCACCACATGGTGGCACTCTTGTACCTCATTTTAAAGGAAAATTTTTCCCCAATGTAACAATTTTTGTTACTTTTTTTTGCTTGTTTTTTTTTGTTTGTTTTTTTTTTTGTTTGTTTGTTTGTTTTAACTAATTTGTCTGCCAGATGAACAGGAGGAGTCCTGAGTGAGACACAGTGGTGCTGGGATTCCTTGGGGTTTCTGGGCTTGTCTTCCTCTTCCCCTTCCTTTCCTGTGCCATCTTCTTTAATCTCCATTATGTTAGGGGTGAGTCATTGGGCTGTTCCTTGCAAGAAAAAAAGGAAACCAGATGTTCACTTCTCAAGGGTTGGATGATGAGATTTTCTGCTGATCTGGGAAAGGCCACACAGTTCTGCATTGGGAATCAAACTGGGGACCCTGAGCCCTGGGCCAATCCCTCCCTCTTGCCGTGGCCTCTAAGGAAACACTGCTAAAATATTTCATTCAGGTTTTATTTGTTAACAGGAATCTGGTTTCTTCTGGAGTTCCTAGATAGAAGTTTGCCATTAGTGAGTTTCCCAAACGGCCTTGAGACAAAAGATTTAGAAGTTCTCTTTCATGTTGGTGCTAGAGAACCTGTCTGTTAAGAGGACTCGAGCTATGGAGATTCAGACAGCTCACAGTGCCCTGTAGCTCCAGCTCCAGGGGATCCAATGCCTCTGGCTTCTGTGAGCATCTGGACTCACATATATACTCACACACACAAACTTACACAGTTATACCTGACTACAAATAATGCGAGTTTTAGAAGTTACAGGCTAGGGCTGTAGTTTAGTCGTTAAGAGTGCTTGCTTAGCATGCACGAGATCCTGAGTTTGCTTTTCACATCACATAAACCTGGCATGATGTTGCACATCTGTAATCCAAGCACTCCGTTGGAAACAGGAGAGTTAGGAGTTCAAAGCCACCCTCAGCTGCATAGTAAGTTTGAGGCCCTTGGGTTACATGAGACTGTTACAAACAAAGCAGGTGTAATTCATAGAACTCATGGAATTGCAGGTATAACTATTATTTTCTGAGCACCTCCACAGTTCTCAGGGCCCCACCACTGTGCTGAGCTGCAGGTATAGGTCTGGATTCTTCACCGTGACCAAAACTGGGTATGAGGAAGTCCTGAGGACCTGATACATCTTATAACCCGAGATAGACCAGATGACTAATTCCTGGGAAAAGCCACAGTGGGCAAGCACTATGGAGATAGTAGTACTTAATAGAGACACTGAAGGAATGAGAAGGAAGGTCCAGAGCAAGGATTCTCATTTTGGTGGAGTAGTGGGGACTCTCTGCTCTTACCGGCAGGGTTGGATTGTGCCCTGGGTCTCCCTCCCTTCTCAGGTTCTTAGGCTGTTTTTTGTTTATTTGTTTGTTTCCTGGATTTCCCCTATGCTTCTGGCCTCTAGGAAGCTCTGCTTATCAAAATAGCTTTCTTGCTACTGTGGCCTCGGGCTGAGTGTTTCCAAGCCTGGAACAACCTCGTACTTCAAAGGGGGATATTAGGGGGGATCTGTGGGGTATAGACAAGGCTATGGCCTGGCTGCATCGGAATATGTGGCTGTTGGTTCAGAATGAGTCCCAACCCTTTAGGTCTCTGCTCAGGGCTGCCAGAGACCTGGGCTGGGTGGCGCTTGGAGCAAAGCCATCACTCAGAGCCCTACACCATCAGTCTACACACCCTGCTCATCATACAGCCTGCCTACCAAGTCTAGTCCATTGTTTGCTCAGGAGATTGTTTATTTTGAGACAGTCTTGTATGAGGAAGCCACGGGGAACCTGAACACATCAGGGATCATGGAGACGCTGGCCTCCCCAAGACTGGCCAGTGGGCCTGGCTGCCTGGAAGGGCCACAGATGCTCTGTCCCTCAGGGCAGCAGGGCCAATGTGTGTTGAGTTGAAGAATGAATGTCCTGTTTTTAAGCCCAGAGCCAAAAAGCTCCAGGCTACCTCTTCTTATGGCTCTTTAGCACCTGGTCACTCTGAGTCCTAGCCCATATGGATATCCTCTTTTGGTTATGGATTGGTTGATCTTTTAGATAACTTTCCAGCATACTTCTCAGAATCCTCTACACCCCAGGCTGGCCACTTGTCGCCTAGTGTGTCCTTACTATACTGCCCAGCAGTGAATCTGACATCCCCATGTTTCTCAGGTCTACAAATGGTGGCAGAACATAAGAGCAGACTCTTTGGGAATCCCCTGGGCCAGAGGCTGTTCTTGGAACCGAGCAAGACCCGTTCTGAGTGACTGGCCAGGTCATCTGAGTTACCCCTGGTTAGATGTGACTAGCTACAAAGTCTTTGACTAGAAATAAGCAGTGTTCTTGGTGTAGGCACACACGATCCGTCTCCTCCCTCGGTGCTTTTACAGTCTGAGTAGCCTTCCTGTAACAGAGACTATTATAAGGAACATGATTCCAGAACTCACTAAATTGTACTAACCCTCTAGATTACTTGATGTTTTAAATACCCAGACTTCGAATGGGCTTCTGGACATTTCTATCCCCACATCTGAAGATTCACATCTCTTTAACTTGGAGCTCATTTTGTGTTTTGTATTGAATGTTGCAATACTTGTCATTTCAAACTAATATATCAGAGTCAGGGGAGAATAATTTTACTTGGAAAACTGAGTCTCCATAAGTCAAATGAATAACGGCACATGAGCGATTTGAGTACATTTACAGAGTTCTGGGTGGAATGTCAGCCTAGGGCTGTGCATGCTCTCATTATTAGTTGACAACACAGGACTCATGCTGACCTGTGCTGGAGGGAGAGGATTTCTGGAGGCCCCACACCACCATCCCCTCTCTCCCTTGTAGATCTTGGGCCATGCATGTGGTTGATGGCTGTGGTGTTTGCCTCTGACTTTAGGAAGGAATGAGAGATCCAGGACAGGTGTGGGAGCTTCCTGGGCCTTGTTAATGGCACCTCGAGGGCTGCTATGAAGGAAAAATTGCCAGGAGAAAATTCATGCTTGGCTTTAACTCCCCTTGATTAGCAGAGCTTAGTCACACCTCCGAGTGGATGTTCTCCTCTCTTCTATTGCAGCGGAGAAGCACAGTGTCCTGGAGAGCTTTTCAGAACACAGATTTCTACTTTAAATAACTTGTTCACCTACTTACTGTTTTATGTACTAGAAAGAAGACAGTCGGCGTGGTGGCTCAATACCATTATCTCGGCACTTGGGAGGCTGAGGCAGGAGGATGGCGAGTTCCAGGCCAACTTGGGCTACACATTGAGACTGTTTCAAAATAAACAAAACTAAAGAAAGACCTTATCAATTAATGACCAATTTAAGGAGTATATTATATATCACAAAATCCTGACATTTATAAAGAAAGGGCTAAGTTGTTTTCTTCCTATGAGTGTCAGCTGCAGGCCACACCCCAGATGCCTGTTAAAAGTGTATCCGGTTATCCCTCAGGGTTCTGACTCAGTCATCATCCCCAGCCGTGCTCTTAGGCAAGTTGTCAGGATCTGAGAGCCTCAGTTTCCAGGCTTCCATCCCTGAGCAGGTCTGCGCCTGGTGTTCCTTCTCACCAGGATGGAACCCGCAACTCTAGCTTATTTATTTTTTTGATTTGGTGTGGAGATTAAGCCTAAGACCAGCTTTTATAGTGGAAGGGAATCTTCCAGGATTTCTCAAGTGCTAGGTGAGTACTCTTCACTGAGCTATCACACCCTGTATTTGGCTCTGACCGTCAGTGCTGTGTTGGGGCTGAAACCCAGAGTCTTGTCTACACTAGTTGTTTTGGGTTATTTTTACTTTTCTCAAAGCAATTTAAGGAAGGCAAGCTTTGTTTTGGCATGGTCACTGGGATCCAAACGCATGTCTTCATGTTTGTCCAGCAAGCTTTCTCACCTGATGAGTATGCAGTCCATTGTGACAGAAAAGGCATGGCGGCAGGAATGGGGCAGCCAGACACGCTGGACCTATTGACAGCGGACAAATGCTTTGCTCCCATTCTTTCCTTTCTCCTCCTCTGGCTCTGGCTCTCCGTTCTCCTCTTTTCGAGACAAACACTATGCAGCTCTGGCTGTCCTGGAGCTTGTTTTGTAGACCAGAATGTTCTCAAACTCACAGAGGTCTTCCTGTCCCTGCCTCCCAGTGCTAGGTGTACAGCTCTACACCTAGACCAAATTTCTTTTTATTCATCCTGGGACCCCAGCCCATGGGATGTGACAGAGTGATACCACCCACACTTAGAGTGTGTTTTGTCATTCAGTTAAACCTCTCCGGAAACACCCTTACATGGATGCCTTGGAGCCTGTTTCCTTGGTAAGTCTAAATCCAGTCAAGCAGACAATGGAGATTGAGTGCCACGCCGGGCAAACTCTACCACTGGGCTACTCACCCAGTGTCTAACCATATTCTCTTTCTCTCTCTCTCTCTCTCTCTCTGTCTCTCTCTGTCTCTCTCTGTCTCTCCTGTGTGTGTGTGTGTGTGTGTGTGTGTGTGTGTGTGAGAGAGAGAGAGAGAGAGAGAGAGAGAGAGAGAGAGAGAGAGAGAAAGAGCGAGAGAGCACTCATCAGGGCAAGCTTGATGTGTGCCTGTGCCCATTTTTATGTGCACATATGGAGGCCACATTGAGTGTCTTCCTCTATCACTCTCTACCTTATTTTTAAGGATAGTGTTGCTCATTGAACCTGGAGCTCATCATTTTAGCNGCTAAAATGATGAGCTCCAGGTTCAATGAGCAACACTATCCTTAAAAATAAGGTAGAGAGTGATAGAGGAAGACACTCAATGTGGCCTCCATATGTGCACATAAAAATGGGCACAGGCACACATCAAGCTTGCCCTGATGAGTGCTCTCTCGCTCTTTCTCTCTCTCTCTCTCTCTCTCTCTCTCTCTCTCTCTCTCTCACACACACACACACACACAGGAGAGACACTCATGTCTTCAGGTTTGTCTAGCAGGCTTTCTCACTGCTGAGCTCTCTCGCCAGTCCTTGTCAGGGGATTTAAAAATACTGCTGCTTAGGTTAGATATCTCATTCCAGAACGCTGGAAAGCAGGCACAGGAGGAACAGAAATTCAAGGTATTCCTTGGCTACAGAGCAAAGCAAGTTCAAGACTAGCCTGGGCTGCATGAGGCACCCTCTTCCCACCCTACACACACACACACACACACACACACACACACACACACACTGTTTCTCATCTGAAGTTGTGAGCGAAAATAACCATGGACACCACAGACTATGGACCAGGGAACCAGGAAGCTTCCAGAAAGCCTCCTGCCAAATGCATTCTGCCTTCTTGCACTCCTTCCTCCTGGGGTTCTGCAGAGACTGACCTCCTGTTTGTCACCATAAATTAAGCATGCTAATTTCGGCAGCATTAACATGTTCATCAGCACTGACTTTTAAAATATTTAAGTTCACAGCAGTTCAATTTTCCCCCCTCAAATGGACTAAGAACCAGTGTTGATTTATTCAGCCTATTCAACATAATTGTGAGGCAAGGTTTTAAATGCAGCTTATTAACACTTTTAATAGGGTGAAAAAAAGAAACTTACATCCTTGATAAAATTCAGGCATAATAATAAAAGCAATTATGGAGGCTTTAAGAGGCGAAAAGTCAATGCTAGGCCTTATGTGAATGCGACTGGAGGGTTAAGCAGTAAACGTGGATTTCTGTCACTGAGATCACTCACCAGGGGAACAGCTATGCTATTCTCTCTAGCTAGCCTTATAAGTTTACTTTCCACTTTTTCTGGGGCTCCAGAATGGTGGACACCCAATTTGCTGTTTAGTGGCTCCATCCCAAGCACCTGCCCCTGAGCAGAAGGGTAACCCCCTGTGTCACTACTCACTTCCTGCCTTTGGGATTCCTCAGTGCCCAAGAGCTGCTGAGGAGACTCGAATCTACGTGTTCTCCAGGCTGGGAGCATGTGATCTCAAGGAGCTGGAGGGTCCCATGAAGAAAGTGCATTCTGGGAAAGTTTTGTGTGTAGTCCAGTGTGTGCTGCTAGCTGCACACAGCTGTTGAGGACTTGAAACATGACTCCTGAGACCAAGTTAAACACTGCATTTTATTTAGCTGTAATTAATTTGAATCTAAATGTGGTGACCATATGCAGTTAGGGGTTAGTACTGGAATATGCAGTTTTAGTGGGAGGCTTGAAGTGGACTTCTCTTTATAGAACTGTAAGGAACCTCCAGAGCATCTGGTCTGGTTTCTCCTTTTAATGAAGACCCAGGCTACCATCTCTTTGCATGCTTGGAAAATCGACTGCCGTGAAGGGCCACAGAAATGCTACCTTTGAGTGACGACCAGGCCATCTCTGTAGTGGCAAGTACACCCTTGACCACCACGCCCTTGACCACCATGCTCTTTGATTCTTATAACGAACCAGATTTCTGTTATATCCACTGATGTACCTTTAATTATGAACTAATGTTATAACGACGTTCCCAACAAGTGCTTGTACTGAGGCTTGCCTACCAGCAGGTGGCGCTGTTGAAAGGCGATTGCCTCATGAGGATGTTTGTTTCATCAGAACTGGATGTATTCAGTCCTAATAATGACTAGGAGGTGGTGCCTGGCTGGAGGAAGAAGTTTGCTGGGTGGTGTCTTTGAACAGTGTACCTTGTCCTTGGTCCCTTTTGTGCTATCTTTCTCTTTATTGGCCACGACGATTTGAGCCGCTCTGCTTCACCCCACAAGGCCCACCATGAGGATCTGATTGACCATAGTCCAGGAACGATGGAGATAGGTGAGCACGGATTGAACCGTCTGAAACTGCAAGTCCAAACAAACTTTTCTTCCTCTAAGTTATTTATTGAAGGTATTTTGTCACAGTGACAAAAGCCCAACTAATAAACCAGTCTCTGGCGACTTATGACCCCATTTGTTCTTAGCCTCTTTAGAAGTCTCTTCCTGGGATCTTGTAGGAACACCGCATGTTTTGGGGAACGCAGTGAGGGGAGTCCCTGCAGGTGTCAGACAGGAAGGTGAATCCCGAGAAGAAATAAAACTGAAAACCCACTGCAGATTGACTTCATCAACCTGGATCAGATTTCGGGTGTCAAATAAGAGGATTCCCAATGTAATATAAGCCCAGTATAATCTGGATAAAAGTGTCCTGATGTAATACAGTCCCTGGTGAATAAGGAAGTATAATTCCACTAAAAATCAACTCAGGTATGGTATTCATGACATTTCTTCCAAGAAGATGGGTTCTAGAGATGGCTGTCTATACTAGCAAGGGCCAAAAGGTCTAGCCTGGTCTTGGTCATACAGATAGCATAGAGGTCTTTTTGGTTATTAGCCACACCTGGCCCTAGTTGTGGGAGCTTGGAGGAGCTTCTGTCTATACAAGAAATACAAGGGTCATTGAGATTACTAGGCACCCCTGGTCCATGGTCGTGGAAACTTGATATGGCCCAACAGACAGCACTGGTCACCAGGATGTTAATTTCTTCCAGTTCTCAGCTTTCTGGATAGAAGAACAGGTTTCATATCTTCTCCACTGCTTACTTAACATTCCTGGTTTCTCTGGAGATCTATGGGTGCAAGGATCTTCGCTGTTCTATGCTCTCATCGAGGTAGGGCTTGGACTCTGTCATGTGCAGTTCCAGGACTCCAAGGCCTTAAGAGGCATCGATCGGCAGTTTTTTATTAAAAAAAAAAGGTCTTAGTTGAGGAGTCCATAATTTTCCTGTGGGAACAGAATCCCTTTCTCTGGTACATGCCGCTCAGTATTCTACCTTCCAGGTTAATTTGCACATCAGAATTTCATTTCTTTTAAGGGTGCATAGTGCTAAATTGCATGGACAGGGCAGGTTCCACACAGTAATACACAGGCCTGAGTGTTTGTGTAACACTGACACACGAACCGCAGCATATTAGGATTGAGAGATTGGGGTCTTGAGGAGGCAGCAAGGCCACAAGGACCAGGGCCTCATGGGTGTGGTTCGTGCCCTTGCAGGGCCTCGTGGGTGTGGTTTGTGCCCTTGCGAAAGAGCTCTCCATCTGTCCTTTGAAAGTCACTTGTGTCTTCTACCAAGTGAGGTCAAGAGTGGAGCAGACAGCAGGCCTACTAGGTGCTGAATGGGTTGGTGACATGAACTGTTGTTTATAAATGCCTTAATTTATGGCATTTTGTTATAGCAACCCGAACAGATCAAAGCAACATATTCCCTATCTATTCACCTGTCATCCACCTACTGATGGGTACTTGGGCTCTGCAGGACAGTGTTGTGAATAGGGTTTACAAATATGTGATTCAGTCTCTGCTTTCAATCCCCTTTCCCCTTCTTTAGAATTGGGAATTTGAAACAAGGGTCACGTTCAAGCTAAGCAAGTACTCTAACCACTGAGCAACACCCTGGCCCTGCTACTTTCAATTTAACCAGAAATGGGATTTCCACATCATAAAGTAATTGGGCTTTCAGTGTATGTGTGTATGTGTGTGCATATGCACATGTGTATGTGCTCACATGACATGTGCAGAGGCCAGGGGCTGACAGTAGGTGTTTTCCTCTATTGCACTCCACCTTAGTTTTTGAGGCAAGGTCTCTCTCACTGATTGGCTAGAGAGGCAGGCCCTCAATCTCCAGGGAATCTTTCTGTCTTCAGTCATGTGTATCACCATGGCTGACTTTATGTGGGTGCTGGGAATGTGAACCTGGGTTCCTAATGTTTGTGTAGCAAATGCTTTACCCACTGAGCCACTTCCCAAGCCTTGCTTTGAATTTTCTGAAGGGTTGTGTTATCTTCCACCCTGGCCATACCGTTTTATGTGCCCGGCAGGGCACAGGGTTTCACTTTTCTACATCCTTACCGATCCTGGCATTTCCTATATTTTGGCGGTGGCCATCTGACAGGGGGAGGACAGCACCTCACTGTGGTTTTGGTTGGTGGCCATCTGACGGGGGAGGACAGCACCTCACTGTGGTTTTGGTTGGTGGCCATCTGACGGGGGAGGACAGCACCTCACTGTGGTTTTGGTTGGCATTTATCTGGTGGTTGGTGGTCTGGGCTGTCTTCCATGGACACATTCACCATGTGTGCATCTTCTTTGACAAATGATATGTTTAAGTCCCTTTCCCTGTATTTGAATTGGCTCGCTGATTATTTATAAACATTGCAGTACTTTTTAACCTGCAAGGAATTAGAGCTGGAATTTCTAATTCAGGTCAGGAAACATCCAAAGAGGCCAGGCCAGGGACTGTGAAGGGTGACTAGTTAAACACGAGTTTGGATAACCAGCTNTCTTCTTTGACAAATGATATGTTTAAGTCCCTTTCCCTGTATTTGAATTGGCTCGCTGATTATTTATAAACATTGCAGTACTTTTTAACCTGCAAGGAATTAGAGCTGGAATTTCTAATTCAGGTCAGGAAACATCCAAAGAGGCCAGGCCAGGGACTGTGAAGGGTGACTAGTTAAACACGAGTTTGGATAACCAGCTGAGGGCTAATGCGGTGGTGAGGCCATGGGCAGACACCAGAGCAGGGCTCACGGCTGTCAGCAGGGAGCATCTCAAACCATCCCAAGCTTCATCATAGAACTCTGCTGATGGAATGGGTTCATTGGTGTCCTTTAACTGCAGGGAATATCAAAACCCAGCCTAATTATTTATAGAACTGCAGTCTCCTCCCCATGAAAAAACGACAAGCTTTTAAAAATTGGCATGAGAAGTGTCTGCCTGAAGATAGACCAAAGGTGATTTGGTGGTATCTGCCAGGTCAGCCGGTACCTACAGCAATCACAGATGCACCCAAAGATTGCCTTAGGTTGGTGGTGTCATGAAGGTGGGGAACACCTAAAATGAGTGATCCCTGGTCATTATTTAATCAGGGGAGAGACTAGGGAGCTAACACCAGCTCCGGAAACAGGATTTAATGAGGGGAGAAAAGGGCAAGAATTAATGCGGAGGTCAGCAAAAGACACGGAACCGCCTGGAATTCCTAATGAGCCCTGGTGTCCAGATCTGCTCTGCTCAGGAGTCCTCGACAATTAGGGACCACAGGTGGGCAACTTGGCAAGAAATAACAGCCCCAGCATTTATGTAGCTCGCTTGGCTCCTGGCCAAACCTGTACATGGGGACCCTTGGCCTGGAGCCCAGGAACTGGGTGGTCAGACCTTGGTGACACCTCAGCATGTCATGCCCAGCTCCTATGGCCTTGCCGAGCCTCAGGCTGTCACAAACTAGACGAGCTGAGCTTACTCCAGGCCCACCTGAAGAGTGAGAGGGAGAACCATGGGCTTTCCCCCCAGGTCATTCCTATCCTCCCTACCCATGAGTGCATTGAGGATAACTGGTTAGACTCCTCTGGCAGCATCTAGTTGTTGCCTTCAGGTATCAGTAGGATGTGGCCACAGAGCGTCCAGGCGGGGTATCCATCCTTTTGTTATCTATGGCTGACTGTCTAGGCTGCTGGGTGCTGCAGTCTGTCCCGAGGACCATCCCAGCGGGGCTCAGTGTTGTGTCAAGCCTGCTGGAACATGTGTACTGACAGGAACATAGGAAGGCACCGGTCCCAGAGGGCCCTGGAATGACAGGTGGGGTCCCCAGAAACCAAGGCCGGTACAGGCAAACTCTCTGACAGGAGCCTTTCTTCAGCATGGGGTAAAATGGTCTGCCAATATGGGGCTGGGCACCCGCAGCTTGTACACTGGCTCTTCGTTTTCCTAGGCCTCCGATGACTGCATTAGTGGGACATCCCATCTGCCAGGGATGCAGGGTGACCTGTCTGGCATTTGGTGTTTTACAGTAGCAAACAAGCAAGGGTGGTGTCCTGGTTAGGGTTTCCATTGCTGTGAAGAGACTCCATGACCAAGGCGACTCTTCTAAAGGGCAATATTTAATTGGGGCTGGCTTACAGGTTCATTATCACCAAGGTGGGAGCATGGTAGCATCTAGGCAGGCATGGCACGGGAGGAGCTGAGAGTTCTACATCTTGATACAAAGGCTGACAGGTAAAGACTGACTTCCAGACAGCTAGGAGGAAGCTCTCTCAAAGCATATTCCCACAGTAACACACTGCCTCCTATTAGTGCCACTCCCTGGGCCAAGCATATTCAAACCGCCACAGGTGGCTTTTTGTTAACCCTAGAGCACAGGGCTACATTGCCCAAGTAAAGGTGGCTGGGCCCTCCTTTACCTGACTCTCCTGTACTCCACCTTCTCAGGCGCTTCATCTTGACCTCTAATTTGGGCTCAATTTTCTACTGTTGTAGCTGTTTCATTCCCAGAAGTGTAGGAATTGTGTCCATGGATATTGTTGGTAGTATCTAAATTTTTTTTAATGTAAAACTTGCTTATATTTTACTGTCAGGTGACAGGGGAAGTAGGGTCATTCAGAGACTTAGGGGAAAAGGAGAGAAAGGGGGTTCTCAGACTGGCCAGTCCCTGACTCTATGATTGTTCCTGTGGCTGGAGTGTGGGGGAGAATTCACCAACTAGTCAACTGACAAGTTCACTCTGCTTCAGTCCACTGACTGCTTATGGGGAGGCCAGGTAAGGGTGAGGTGTGTGTGTGTGTGTGTGTGTGTGTGTGTGTGTGTGTGTGTGTGTTTGTGCTGGAGCCTCACCCAACATCCCCTTACTCATCTGCCTCAGCCCTGCAGGCTCTGAGGTAAGGCATGGTGTGTGGTTCTTGGTGCTTAAGCTCCTGCAGCTTTGCAAGGGTCCTGTGTGGGCAAGGGAGCTGGCCTGTCCTGGCCCCTGTGTGACATGGAGTTCTGCCCTTGGAGCAGGGTGTGTGGGGGTGTTTCTAAGGAGTTGGCCAGCTCCACTGAAAGAGATAGGAGAAGCAGTACTGTTTTCTCTCATGGTAACAGGGGCGATATCCCCAGTGCTGATCACAGCTTCTTGGAGACTCTCCAGAGTACCTGGCCCAGGCAGAGACCCATAGTTTCAATTTGTTATTGGCTGCAAATCCAAGATAGTTGTTTCCGTGTTGCCTGAGAAGGATCTTGTGGCTGTCCTGGGCTTCTGAGAAAATCTGAGGTGGGGGGACAGGGTCCCATGGGGTGTTGGAGAATCAGGGACAGTGAACTCCAGGCCTGTTTCAGAACACCCTCAATGCTGGTAAAGCCCCGTGCTTTCTGCCCTCAGTGGGAAGGAGCAGTGACATTTTTTGTAAATTTTATTTTATTTTTTGTAGCCCAGGATGACCTTGAATTTCTGATCCTCCTGCCTGTTCCTTCTCAGTGCTGGGCTTACAGGTATGAGCTACCATCCCTAGTTTAAGTGGTTCCGAGGATCAGTCTAGAACCTCATGCATGGTAGGCAAGCACTCCAACAACTGAGCGGCATCCTCAGCTTGAGGTGGTGGTTTATGATCGTTTTCTCGAGACCAAACCCAGTTCTCTAACACCTCACAAACTCCAAGAGTCTTGCTGAATGAGGCCAGGCTCTTTTTCAGGGTCCCCTAGGTGTGGACCTACTGTGAAAGTGTCCCTACTGTGGAATGGAGACCAGAAAAATATCAAAATGGAGACTGGTAAAATTGGCTTATAGTTCCCCAGAGACAGCTGCTACTCTGCATGTCAAGTGGAGGTTGAAGTCATCCTAAGCTCCCAGTATGAAGGGTGTGGTTGTCTCTTTGCCCTCGTGGGCTACCATCTGAGGACCAGTTTCCAAAGTGGGACTGTGGGCCAAGAGCAGATTCTGGGAATCTCATCAGCTCAGTGTAAAGCAAGATTAGGTCACAGCCCCAAGACGCTGACCTCCAGGCACTCAGTGGGGGTAGACATTCCTGATCTGTGAGTGACAAGTTGCATACTGAATCACATGATGCTCAAAGACCC
Source organism: Mus minutoides (assembly GCA_902729485.2). NCBI lineage: Eukaryota > Metazoa > Chordata > Mammalia > Rodentia > Muridae > Mus > Mus minutoides. Next base: position 781,121 of record LR749895.1, on the reverse strand, counting down.
CAAATCGACCTGTCCAGATTCAGTGACCATGTAGTTGGGACTGGGCAGAATGATCAATACCTCAGGTCTGAGAATTGTCCCTGGAAAGACAAGTGTCATGAGGCAGGGAACAGGAGAAGGGAAGCCTTATTCAGAGGGTTTCCATGGATACAGTTTAAGGGACTCCAAATCCTCCCATACAATAACAAGCATATTTAAGGTATAATGGCTCCCAGGATAGACTCCTTCCCTGCCCCAGGATATTGAAATATCTAATTACATCTGTGATTAGATATTTAGGCTACCTTTTATAAACTGCTAACCGTATAGTGTCTATCTTTATCGATGTCTTTGTGAATGTCCATTCTACTTTAAAAAACAATTTTTAACAGACATAGATTTAAAGCAATACATCTCCAGAGGAAATAATCCTTAAACTGGGATTCAGGCTGAATCAAGGTCATGAGATCTCAACATGAGATTCCTTTGCCCACTCTTACCCTTTCTTTCCTGAATAGTATCTTTCAGATGTGGCTGGAGGTAGAGTTTATCCTCCTGGTGTTTTGTCTACTGTTCCTTAGACAGGATCTGATGCCTGGCAGCCAGGTCCGGGGCTCTCCTAATGCAGAACATTCTGTCATTATAAAGCTCTCAGCGAGATTCTCATGGCCTCTTTCACATCTTTATCCTCATACATTGTATTGCCTTGCACGAAGCCCAGTTTGCTGAGCCCTGCAGCACAGTAATAGCATTTTCAAATTCCACCCAGCTACTGGCTTGATGCTACAAACAGAAAACCTGCCTGACGCTTTGACCCGAGTCCATTCTACTTAAATTTAGCCTTAATTTTTAACCAAAGCATGTTTGGAAAGATTGCACTATATTCTAAGGCAGCAGACAATGTCCTAGAGCCTTACCCAGGCAGTGGCCTTCCGGGGAACCGAGCTTTTCAGAGTCTTCCTGCAGGGCCTGTGAGGCCTGAGTCTATTTTATTTGGTTGGGGCTTCTCTTCCGAGGTCTTCAGCCTCCAACTCCAACCTGGCTCTTTTTCTTCGATGCATTAGTGTTGTCTGAGGATGTTCTCCACCTCTCCACCCTTCTAGAATGTTCTTTGGCCTCATTTCTGTGTCCAGCCTCTTGTTTTTTTATTTCTTTTACCCACTCTCTCTCTCTTTCTTCCTCCTTTGATGGACTGTGTCTTCCAGAACTTTCTGAATATATGTGTACAGCAGGTAAGCTGGTGGATGCTCTGTGTGCATTCTTCAACCATCACAGATGGAGTTGGTCCAGATGTGGGATGCTAGACTGAAATTACCTATTGTTAAGTGTGGTGGTTTGAATATGCTTGACCCAGGGAGTGATGCTATTAGGAGGTGTGGCCTTGTTGAAGGAAGTGTGTCACTGTAGGGGTGGGCTTTGAGATCCTCCTTCTAGCCACGTGGGAGCCAGTCTTCTCCTGTTTGCCTTTGGAACAAGATGTAGAGCTCTCAGCTCCTTCCACGCTATGCCTGCTTGGACACTGCCATACTCACATCTTGATAATGGACTGAACCTCTGAACCTGTAAGCCAGCTCCAATTAAATGTTGTCCTTTATGAGAGTTGCCTTGGTCATGGTGTCTCTTCACATCAGTAGACCCCTTAACTAAGACAGTAAGGGAAGGGCTGTAAGGGGGGTGTCTGCAGAGGAAAGCCCCTCCTGAGGTCTGCTCTGTGCTGCTTGCTGGCTCTGCCAAACTGTTCTTTTCAGGGGAAGCAGTTGCTCTACTGTGGCATGAGCGAGTGCATGAGACCTGTGGTTATCTCCATTTTCTGTTGCCTGGCTTTTGGGGACTCGTAAGTGGGCAGTCTTTCAGACAAAGTGTTTGGAGAGGCAGTGGTTAAGTGGCAACTGCCTCCATAGTCCCCAAGTACCTGGTAGGTAATTTCAGTTTTCCTTGACATGTGCTGTTTCTCAAGAGCATCTGTTTTAGGGTGGCACATGTGATCAGCTGAGACCAAACACCCCTGCTGGACAGAAAACTAAGGCTGGGCAGTAGATCAGTTTCCTTTTGTTTTCAGCGGCTAACTTACAGATAGAGCAAGCAATAGATGCATAGAGGTGACAGCCACCACATTTTCTCAGGAAAACTCTCATACTTCTTTTGCATGGGGCAGCAGCCATCCCAGGAGTCACTCAGTCACAAATGTGACGGGGTATATGGTGGAAGGTGGCTAGCCCCAGGCTGGCTAGTCATCTGTGGCTTCCACTCTGGTCAGACTGTCTAACTCTTGCTGCTTTGATATAGGTGAGAGGGAAAGCTTGTTCTCTCTCTCTCTCTCTCTCTCTCTCTCTCTCAACTTGACGCAAGCTAGAGTCCTCTGAAAAGAAGGAACCATAAGTGAGGATCTGTCTCCATCAAACTGGCCTGATAGGAAAGTCTATGGATATTTTCTTGATTTGTGTTTGATGTGTGAGAGCCCAGTACACAGTGAACAGTGCTAGCCCTTGGAAGGTGGTCCTGAGTTGTTACTAAAAACCAAACCAAGAAAATCATGGAGAGCATTCCCCCATGGCCTCTGCTTCAGTTCCTGCCTTGAGATTCTGCCCTGACTTCTCTTCATGATAAATTATAAACTATGATGAATCTCCTCCCCGTGCTGCTTTTGGCCATGGTGTTTTATCACAACAATAGAAAACTAGTAAAAACCAAAGCTCTGTGTATCAATCAGAGTGCTGGTGTGAGGAACCCTGGCCAGAGATAGGGCAAGGTGCATGGCAAAATGCCTAGAACAAGAGCCCATTTGAGAGAAAGGGCAATTTAGGAAGAGGGAGACTGGGGTAGCCTGGCCCTGAAATGTGGATGCTGAAGCTATCCATGGCCAGAACCTGGGTCTCCTTCTCGGTAAGGTATGCTCTTGGCTCTCTACTAGGGTGAGCTAAGATGGCTGTTTTCCTGGTGGCTCACCAAGAAGGGCAAAGAGCAGGGACAGGAGCTGCTTCTCCAGGCATCCTTGCACAGCGTAGTCCACATCTTGGAATGTCTAGAACTAGTGTGTGTGCGTGTGCATGTGTATGCATGCTGGCATGTGGAAGTCAGAGAATGATCTTCAATTGTTCTCCACCTTGTTATTTGAGGCAGGGTTTCTCTTTGGACCTGCAGCTCACCAGATTGCCTAAGTTGGCTATCTAGAAGGCCCTGGGCCTCCTGCCTCTGCCGTGGCCAGTGCTCGAATTACAGGCACGCAGTAGCACTGGACTGTTTGTTTACGTGGGTTCCGGGGATTGAACTCATGTCTCAAGCTTGTTGTGTGGTGACTGAACTATGTCTCCAGCCTAAGCTGGTATGTTTTGAGATCCCTGAATCTACACATGCCATCAATGCAGATGCTGGGGTCCTGAGTGTGGCCAGAATATCCCCATGTTTGCTACAGCCTAACTCTTGGGGCGTACTTGTAGCCAAGCAACCTGACCTCACAGTATGTAAGAAGGCAACCAATGAGCTTCACCCTCTTCCCTCCCACCCTACAGTGGGGTGGCATTCACCATGACTCTGTTTGAGACATTTTTCATTCCAAAACAAGAGTGACAGCTGCCTCCGCCCCCTCATTTTCTCAGGTACAAGACACATTTCCTAATTGATCTTCCCCTGTGGTTTGAGCATTTGTGTGCAGCGTGCATGTCTGAAAGCCTGGCTATGCTTCCTATTGTAAACAGGCTTTTCTTCCAAAACATCCACCGAGCCTGCCACACCTCCAGGTGCCAGATGGGAAGGAAGGCAAGCTTGACTGCTGCACCCGGATTCGTAGGACAGCGTGGCACCTAGCTTCAAGAGGTATTCTTGTTTCTGCCCAGGACGGGTCCTACTGGAAGAAACTGGATGTGACACCCCCTGGTCTCCTCAGAGCCCGTTGTGGGAAAACAGTTTGGTTACCTCAGCTCATTCCATCTCCGGCTCAACAAAACAGCCCTGATTCTCCACTTAGCATCCCATGCTGGGGGGAGTGTGGCATCTAGGTTTCTGGAGCATGCTCCGCTTCTGAAGGAAGGTGAAAGGAAAACAGAGCTGCTCAAATCCACGCGTTGCTTGTATTTTGTTTTATTTATTTTAAAAATTTATTTTAGACATGGTTTTGCTATGTAGCTCAGGATGACCACAAACTCAAGATAGTACTGCTTCAGCCTCTCTAGTGCCGGGATTATAGGCCTGCACCACCGTGCTTGACCCTCAAACCCTTTAGTATATACATTCTGAAAGCACTTGACTTCCATCCCTGCTTCCCAAGAGAGGCATTAGCTTCTTGAGGTTATGTTTCCAGCACTAATTCCTCGGAAACTTCAAGGAATGCATAGAGGTGAAGTCTCTGGCCAGCACAGGACTGGCCAAAGCATGGTTGGAAGGAGAGAGTGGCTTATGCTCTTGGCTGTGCTCAGGGTCACTTTCTGCCCTGGGGGTTGGCCCTGTGGAAGATTTTACTGTGCTTGTCCTTTGGCCTTTCTCTCTGACCAGAGACAGGAAACAAGGCTCTGCTCTGTGTCTGCTGGCTGTTAGCCACCGTGTGGGTGCTGCAAGAGGGGCAAGTGTTCTTAATCTCTAAGCCTTCTCTCAAGGTCCTTATCCTATTTTGAGGTGCACAGGGGACCCAGGAGAGCATGATTTCTGATGAAGGTTGCTCCCCTTTTACACTCTCCAATGCCAAATATTTTAAAGCCAGACAGCATTGTTTTTAACTCAAGAGGAGGAGTCAACACAGCTCCCTTTGGTGACAGAGTGACAGTGGAGATGTACTGAGACCCCCTATAGGGCTGGAGAGCAGCAGGAAGCCCCGCAGGTGTGATGCCCTGCCACACCCTGGCAGGAGCTCTGTGTGGTCCCAAGTGTGGGGCGAACTCCTTCACCTGTCATAAAATCCCTCTCTTCCTGCCTGTGTGCAGCTGTGTGTTCAGAGCACACAAGAGGAAGCCTTGGGGCCTCTTGCTCTGTTGGAGTACAGGCTAGACCTTTCATCTGGCCTGTCTGTGGCTTGGATGCATCCATCCATATGCAGTGAGAGCTGTTTTTGACCCCTTCTGAATTGGCCTAGGCCTAGGGTCTGCTGGAGGACCAGGCTCTCCTCTGAATCACAAGCTCAGATGACTCTACCTGACTGAGTAGCTTCCCAAAGCTTTTGTTTGTGAGATTCAGTGTTGCTGTGAGTAACCAGAAGCCACACGGACATCTGGGTGGTGTTACCTGCTCCCCATATTGGGCTCTGTGGAGCCTTTTTTTCCCCCAGCTGCCCATGCCTGATAACCTCATTGGGGAGAAAGTAATCCAGAGTTCAGGGTCATGTGTAAAAAAACCTTTCCTGGAATGGGTCAGAGTGATGGGGTAGTGTTGGGGTCACAGGTCTGAGGTCCTGGCTGTGTCTGGAAGACTCACGGTTGCCTTTCAGGGGTAGGAAATGGTATAGCAGTTATGCTGTGATATCCCTTTGTGTCAGGGCAGGTGTGCCTGGAGGTCAGAATGTCACAGCTGGGCCATGTCCCTTTTTATCTTCTCTTCATTTAGCCTGCTCTGACCGACAGCCCTTCTCTCCCTTCATGGGCCATCACAGTTCCTGGGGCTTAGCCTTCCTAATTCCCATCACCTGACAAAACCTCTCCTTGCCTGGATTGCTCTCTGGGTGGCTCTCACTGCCCACTGTTGGCCCTGTGGCTGACACCTCGAGAGGTTCTGGAACAACCCTTTGCCTTCCACTTGGGTTAACATCAGGTAGCAACAGTAGAGTCATGTATGTGAGTGTCAGGCCAGGCTTGTCTGAGAGGAAGGACAAGGGAGGCTACAGAGACCAGCCAGAGCCACCAGCTCCAAGTGCAGAGTGGAGAATCTGGTGAACCATCAGCAGATTAGACTTGTCAGAGTTAGAAGCTTCATGAAGGCTTGGGGAATGTCCCAAGTCCCAGGCTCTGGGATAGAGGAGGAATGTGGCACTTGGACATCTGTGCCCGTGTTCATCCCAGACCTGTTAAAAGCCGAGGATGGTGCTGGAAGTGGCTGGGGTGGCTGTTATCATCTCTGACAGTGATGGGGCTCATGTGTTGGCCTGACTGATTAGTTTCTTTGTAATATTGCTTTAGCTGGTACCAACAGTCAATATTAACAGCACACAAACACCGATGTAGGTTAACTCTGCTGGAAACCTGCATTATAGGATGAAAACCTGTGCTTGCAGCAGGTGTCTGTCCCAGGATCCTGAGCAGAGACTGGTACAGAGAGACCCCCTACCACCAAGAATGGAATGCTGAAGGAGTTATTAGGGGAGAAAAGTAAGCTTCAGAAAAATGTACTGACCAGGTTCTTATTTCTTATAGTCAAGGGAAAAGCCCCTCTAAATGTGTACTTGCCTGGATAGTCGCATACTCACGTTGGAAAGACTATGATAAATTTATATTCCATTTCTACCAAGGGCTCCCTGGGGAAGGTGAGAGGCCATTGAGGGGTGGCGGGAAAAGCATCAGACGGGAGAAGGGAGGTGGTGCAGGGGAGACAGGAAGGAAGGCTAGGCTTAAAGTCTGTGTCTTGCAGACACACAGATTTCTTTTGCCAGGTGATACATCCATGGACATATATATGAAGACATTTAAAAACTTACACTGCCTTTGGATTGTATATCCTGATTGTTCGGCTGTAAAGCCAAGGCCTGTGCTGGGCTGAGAGAAGGCTGATCATGACTGCTGGGTCCAGAGAGTGTCTGTCTGGCGTCTCCATGTCATGCAGCTCCCTGCTGCAGCTGCAACCATGCTTTCGTCTTGCAGAGGTCTTTGACTGACCTGCCCTGTCACATATACTGTTGCTGCTCCGGGGTTTAAGGAGCTGGTATGAGAGGCTCCCCTCTCGGCCCCAGAGGAGAGTGTCGGCGGCGTGAGAACCAGAGCGAGGGTGAGCCTGTTGCTGATGAGAGTAGGGACTGCCTCAGGCCTCAGGAGTTTTGTCCAAGGCTTTGGAAGCAGAGGGCAGAATCCCATTTTTTCCTGGACTGTGTCGTGCACTGCTTTTGAAGCAGAGGGTGACAGTGGAACAAGGCAAAGACAGAAAGTTGGCTTCTGTTCCCCGATGCTTAAGTGAAAACTTATGAAAGGATAAGCTACAAACAACACAAAACAAAACATCTTCCATTTCCTGGTAATTAAATGCTTAAGCATTTCGATCATCCATATCTTATTACGCTTATCAAATTGCGAGTAGCCTTAAGGCTGTAAAAACACGTGTCTCCCGAGCTTCCCAGATGTTTCATGGCTGTGCAATGGCAAATCTCAAGTTGTCAATTAAACCCTCACGGAGGAACAGCAGCACAAACGCAAACGTTAACTGCAGCATGCTGTAAGGCCTAGCCGCATCAGGGTCTCCGTTATTAAGAAAGTAAATCTTCCTCTGCTCCAGTAAAGACATAACTACCATGTATCTTTTTTTTTTCCTGGGGGGAAAAAAAAACCTGATGTGGGAAGATGGCCTCTAGAGATTGCCTGTCAAACACCCTTGAAGAAACATCTCTGTGTTATCACAATAAGCATTCTCTAAATGGAGCGCCAGCTGAAGCTGCTGTGCTAAATGCTTCGCACACCGTCTTTCCCATGCTGAATTAAGGCCTCACTTTCAGGAACAGACTTAGCTTGTCAATGTGAAACTGCCTGAGGCTGCCACAGGGAAGCAGGGAGGAGAGGAGAGGAGAATCCCAGGAAACCCACTGAGGAGGCCGCTTCATCACCCAGCAGCCTGAGAACCAACTCAAGCTAAGAACAGCCTTCAGTGGCCACAGAGGATCAGGGCCGCGGCTATGGAGTTGGTACTACCCCTGCAGGCTGCCCTCCTCTTTTGCAGTAGGGAGGAAGGGAGATACACAGCAGCTGGGGTATGTTGGCAAAGCCCCACCACTTCAGCACAAAGGAAGGAAAGTTAGGATGGCTTCTCCAGTCTCTCGCCTGAGGCACTGCACCTCTGGTGTGGAAGGAAAGACGGAACAGTTGCTCTTGCAGGCAGTGTGGTGCAGCAGCAGCTGCTGGGTAACAAATTGCCCCCACCCACAGCCACTATTTTATGATGGTTTCTGATTCACAAGGGTGGTGATGTGCACAAGGGTCCATAGGGATTGGAGGTCTCCACTGCACTATGTTTGTGCTGGGAAGACTTGAAGACTGATAATGGCCCCCACATGGTTCTGTCATCAGGAGGGATGCTCTCAGTGTCTCAAGCGTGACTGGAGCATTGAACAAGATGGCAGCAATATCATCTCATGAGACCCAGGGTCAGAGATTCTGAAATCTCTGTCCTGAGACTGGGTATTCAGGAAACACATTTGGAACTTTCATAAGCAATACCAGTGACTTAGAAGCCAGTTCTTGGGGTCTCTTCTGCTGCTGTGGGAGGCAGTGTTAGGGGACCATCATATCAACCCCAGATAAGAACTTTATTGGATCTGGGGACTCCAGTGAAGGCATTGGTGGAATAGGGGAGAGTAGCTTTTAGGTGGTTTAGGTGAGATAGTAGTATGTGGGGGTCTTTGCTTGTCTCTCCCCATAAATGATTTCATAAGTGGAGGTCAGCTCACAGCATAGAACCTTGAACTTGATGAGTTTGTGGTCCACGTATCTCTAAGGGCCTCCAGGAAGAGAATGGCTATGCTAGCTGAGCCGGATGGAGGAGAAGTATCAGAACAGAGAATGGAGAGCTGAACATGGAAGAATTGTGCAAACTGTCTCTGGTGCTGGCTGATGAGTTACCTCACTTAAGGTCACTCCACACGGCTGAGAGAGTATGCACATGCATAGCACAGAGGTCATAGTCAAAGTTAATGGGCTTTGTCTTTGCCTGGGATGGCTTGACAATCAAAACAGATGTGGCATGGTGTGTCCCAGCCAACATCAACTTTGCAAATAGTTGAGTGATCAGGATGCCACACAGGGGTGGGAATGGAGCACCTGTGCCAGCATATGTACAGACTCCACCTTGCCCCGTGGGCTGTTGGTCAGCATCCACTGGAGCTGGGGGCATCCGTGGCTGGCTGTGATCTAGTGTTACATAGGGTCAAGGTACGGTTCAGGCTCATCATGATCTAGCCCTGAGAGGAGGCAGGGAGGTTGTGAGGCTGAGAAATGTTATGAAGAAGAGCTTGTGTTAAGCCTATGGCTGAGCTCTGTCCACTTGCAGCATGATCCTAGCGCCTCTATGCCTCTGATGGCAGATGCCACATGGGGGCAGGGAGAGAGAGAGAAACACACACACACACACACACACACACACACACAGAGAGAGAGAGAGAGAGAGAGAGAGAGAGAGAGAGAGAGAGAGAAACACACACACAGAGAGAGAAACAGAGATAGAGGATAGAGATAGAGGCAGAGACAGAGAGATCAGAGCATGAGGATGTGAAGGTGTACAGTGAGCAGGGATGCCAGGACAATGCCCAGGTGCCCAGGCCAGGAATGTGATGACCAGAGGGTTCCCTGAGATAAGCATGTGCTGTTCCATTCACAGTCAGGGGAATATTAAACTCTCAGGATGTGGAGTGTCCAAAGGCTGTGCCACTGAGAAAGGGACAGCACACAGAAAGCATGTTGCCCCTCCAGGCACTGTCCTACCTTGTGGGCTCCTGGTCTGTGAGTGTGTTGAGAACTGAGGAGCTCAGGTCAGGTCAGGATTCACTATTCTTTTTTTTTTTTGACAGGGTTTCTCTGTATAGCCCTGACTGTCCTGGAGCTCACTTTGTAGACCAAGCTGGCCTCAAACTCAGAAATCCGCCTGCCTCTGCCTCCCAAGTGCTGGGATTTAAGTTGTGTGCTACCATGCCCAGCAGGGTTCACTATTTTTGTGAGACCACAGTCCAACCATATCCAGACCTTCATGATGACATCAACACTTCTACTCGCATGTGCACAGTTGTAGACTTTGCTCGGGAGCAGATACTAGATGTCATGTCCGAAGAAGTGAGAGAAGACTGGAGAAGCAGTGGCTTCTCTTAGCAGGAAGGGCAGCCCCTGCTGTCACAAAGTGTGTGTGTGTGTGTGTGTGTGTGTGTGTGTGTGTGTGTGTGTGTCTGTTGTGCACATGCACATGTGTTCACAACACAGAAATGTTCAGAAAATTTGGTCTCTTGATATGGAGGCTTACTGAATACAGAGAAGGCTGGACAGACCCTAGCTTCTCTCCCTCAGTTCCTTCACAGAGAACAGAGAGCCCAGACCCTGCTGCAAAGCGTCTCTGACTGCTGGAGGCCGAGAGAGGAATCACAGGAGTGTCTAGGAGTTGTTATCAGGGTGCTTTTCCTCTAAGTGTGAGTTCAGGAAGGCCAGTGTGTGACAGAGAGAGGTACAGGTTCAGAAAGCCCGGACCCTCCAGCAGATGAGCTGCCGTTTATAAACTTGGCCTTCCTGCTAACTCACTTTACTAAAGCTCAGTGAGAGACTCTGTCTCAAGACATAAAGGTAGAGAATGCTGCCAGTGTTGCTACTTGGTGAGCCATCTCTTTAGGGTCTCTTATGTGTCTTTAAAAAGTTATATGTTCCTAATTTCATTTTGTACCATACACTGACTTCTACAGGATTAGAAGTTAGGGGTCCCATTCAAGAACTGTCTGCTATATTAAAAGGTTATATTTTTCTCCTGTATTCTTTTGAAAGTTTTGTTGTGTTGTTGTTTTGCTTATTTGGTTTGTTCTTTAGAGACAGGATTTTTCTGTGTAGCCCTGCAAGAACTGGAACTTGCTTTGTAGACCAGGTTGACCTCAAACTTACAGAGATCCACCTGCCTCTGTGCCACCATGCCTGACTAACAGTTTTATAGTTTCTCATTTGAGTCTATGACCCAATTTTACTTTTTAATTTTATTTTGTACTTATTTACTGTTTGGGGAGTGGGGTGGGGTTTGAGACAGGGTTTCTCTGTATAGCCCTGGCTGTCCTTGTAGACCAGGCTTGTAGACCAGGAACTCAGAAATCTGCCTGCCTCTGCCTCCTGAGTGCTGGGATTAAAGGCGTGCGCCACCATGCCCGGCTCTTATTTACTTTTTTATCTTACTTATTTCTACGTTTAATTTATTTAGTGTGTGTGCATGTGTGAACATGTGTGAACATGTATGGGGTTGATCTTGGTACTCAGTCTTAGTAGTGGGTACCTTTACCTGCTGAGTCATCTTTCCTGCCCTTGGTTTTGTATAAAGTGGTTGGGTCCCATATATATATATATATATATATATATATATATATATATATATATATATATATATATATATTCTTGTGAGTGTATATATGGAGATGGTCTAATTGTTCCAGAAACATCTGCTGAGAAGATTGTCCTTTCCCTCTGCCTCACCTTTGCCCTTTTGTCATAGACTAATTGAGCATCTCCGTGCTGGTCTGCTTCTGGATTGATCTGCTTCTGGATTGATCCGTGTCTTTCACAGCATTGACATCATTTTAATCCTATGGCTTTGCGGTAAGTCAGACAGAGTCTGGCAACACATGTCTGCCCACTTTGTTTTCTTGTTCAAAACCATTTTTGCCTTACCATAATACATCTTTTTGTACAGCACCAGTATGCCTGTAAGATCTGTAAGTCTACAGGAAGCAGTGCTGGGAATTTATCTGGGGACGTGTTAAATTTACAGGTCACTTTAGGGAGAGTTGGCATCTTAACTAAATTTGGTGTTCCAAGCCATGGGCTGTGGTGTACTTTCCAATTTATTTAGGTCTTCTTTGATTTCCTTCACAGGAATTTTATAGTTCTTGGCATATAGATCTTTTATTTATTTTGCTAGATTTATGCTGACCTATTTCATTTTCTTGAGCTATTGCACCTTTTCTCAGGCCTCTCTACCTGGTCTCTGGCCAGAAAGCAAGCATTTCCATCTCCCTGTGATATTAAATATGCTCACAGTTAGGTGTACCTCAGACAGTGTGGGGACTGTGGCCCAAGCCACCTAGTGGGACTGGCATTTTCATGGTGGCAGAGAGATGGATGGCAGCCCTGGCCACCTGGCCTTGATTGCCAGAACTTGTAAGTCTTGATTGCCAGAACTTGCTGTGTAGCTGGGATTTGGGCCACCCTAAGACTAACTCTGGAGATAGGAGGAAATAATGTAGGACACTCTCTGACATATGGCCTGCTGCATGTTTTATCTCTGCCATCACTTCCAGGGTTCCTCTGTACATCGGGCTTTGGGCTGTTGCTCTGTTAGCTGTGCCGAGGTTTTAGCTGTGGTCAGTGGGACAAATGGTGTTGTCGGCTCCTCCCAACAGGAAGTGGAAGCTTCTCATGCTTCATCACTGTAAAGAGATGTCACCTGTCACATTTACCACTGAATTGGATGCGAACTGTCACCCTTCCTGTCTTAGTTAGTGTTTTACTGCTGTGAACAGACACTATGACCAAGGCAACTCTTATAAAAAAAACCCCAATATTTAATTGGGGCTTGCTAAGAGGTTCAGAGGTTCAGTTCATTATCATCAAGGTGAGAAAATGGCAGTGTCCAGACAGGGATGGTTTGGGAGGAGATGAGAGTTCTACATCTTCATCTGAAGGTCCCTGGAAGAAGGCTGGCTTCCAGGCAGTTAGCAGGAGGGTATTAAAGGCCACACCCACAGTGACACACCCACTTCAACAAGACCGCACCTGCAAATAAGTACTGCTCCCTGGGCCTACCATATTCAAACTACCATACTTCCTTTATGTATTTCTGAGTTAGAGTCTTGTTATGTAGGCAAGGCTGTCCTCAAACTCATGATCCACCCACCTCTGTCTTCTAGGAACAGAAGCTATGAACCACCATACCCAGTTTGACTGAATTTCTTTTACAAGAAAGATTTTACAAGCTAGATTTCCACCAAGTATTATAGGCAAAGAACATATGCCTTTTTCCACTGTCGTCACTCATGTCCCTTGTCCACTGTCGTCATTCATGTCCCTTGTCCACTGTCGTCACTCATGTCCCTTGTCCACTGTCGTCACTCATGTCCCTTTGCCTCTAGCTTGCTCTGAACTTGCAGCCAGAAGCAGTGGACTTCTCCTGTAGCATCCATAGCCCTGCTCCACTTGGGCTCAGCAGGTTTCAGGATGCTCCTGCACTAGAGATGCATGGCTACAGGACAGGCTGCCTTTGTGATGCTCTGCAGCCCAAGCCTGTTGTTGCCTAATCAGTCTCTGACTTGTCTGTTGCCTTGGTTTCAGCACACCCTGACCTTGAACTTCTCTCTCCCTGTCATGCTTCCTTTCTAACAATGTGAATTGAAAGGCTAGGGGTGTTGTGCTAATGCCTTTTTTCTGAACTGAGGTGTGGACGTCGAGAGATGCAGGTGTTGGCCTTGTGAATGGCAGAGGACGATTCCTCAACTTCTAACAGGAGCAGATCAGCCTGTGAAGAAAAGAATTCAGAACCAAAGCCCCAAGAGACTCAATTACCAAATGATATTTCCTATTCTCTCTCAGCATCATCATCAATGCCTGGGAACACATAGCTTTCATTAGGAGACCCTGAACATTGAATGGGGCTGCCTTGGGAGTCCCTCAGAGTGGTGGGAAGGGCTGGTAAAGGGGCTCTCTAGAGACCAGCTAATGATGGGCAGGGCCTACAGGCTGTTCAATTGATGCTGCCCAGCTTCTAAGTCTTGTGGAAGGCCTCATGTTGTAGCTGAAGTGAGATGTATCTGTGTCCTACAGTCCTGGGCCAATAGTCTCTATTTCTTCTCTTCCCTCAGCCTTGGAGGATGTGGCTTACTTAGAACCAGCATGAGGCTCCTTGGGGCCTTCACATTGTATAAGCTAATTGTGCATCCTGGATTTTGGCGGGGGGGAAGCTCTGGAGTCATCAGTCAAGCCCTCATAATGCAGTGAACATTTAGCAGGTACCTAAACCCGAACCATCTGAAATCCATCCTCAACTACTGGTAATTTCTGACCACCTGCCGAGGACCAGATTGGTGCTGAGACACTGAAGACTTATCTTTGATCTGGGGAATATTTCATTCTCTGAGAGAATGCTACAGACATCCTAAGCATTTGGCCCTGGTTCTAAAAGCCCATATTAGAACCATTTGTAGGGGTGTGGTTTGAATAAGAATGGCCTCCAAAGGTTCATACATTTGTGTAAATGTTACTTTTATTTCCTCATATGAAGTGATGAAATGAGAGCCATACTCAAGCTATGCTTCCCTGTTTTATCTCTAGGCCTAAGCCTGGAAGCTTCTAACTTCCACACAGTCCAATTTTCCAAGCTGACTGATTCAATCTGGCTTCTCTTGGCTTCTGTCTGAATTGCTCTGCCTGACCTCATACTAAGTTTGGCAATATGTTCTAATCTTCTGGCTCCTTCTCATTCTATGACTCCTTCTGTCTTCACCTGTGTGTAGCTTGTTCTCTCTGTAACCTGTCTTTGTAAAACTGCCATATACACACACCATGTACCACACACTAACACTCCCCCATACTCTTAAGTACCCTCCCTTTCCTATGCTGTTTTGTGCTGTGTGAATTGTGCATATCTTATCTGTGACTCATCCTGTCAAATCTTTCTCCGATTCATCACTTTGTCTGCCCCTCAATTAGAGGTCACTTTCAAACATGGCTGCTTCCTTCTACAAAACTAATCTTACCTTCATTGTTAGGGATTAAAAGGTACTAAGGACATGTCTGTATTCCAGCCAGATCATATATTTGGATGTGGTCCCTTGCCAGAGCAGCCATGTTGCTGCATTAAAATTTCTCTACACATTTGAATGACTATTTGAGAAATATTAGGAAGTGTGGTCTTGTTGGATTAAGTGTGACCTTATTGGAGGAAGTATGTCACTGGGGGTGGTTTCAAAAGCCCACACCTGGCCTTATCTCTCTGTCTGTCTATCTGTCTGTCTGTCTGTCTGTCTGTCTGTCTCACTGTACCTCTGTTTCAGTCTCTCTCTCCATGCCTGCAGATCAGAATGTTACTCTTAGCTACTGCTTTAGTACTATGAATGCTACTATGCTCCTGCCAGGATGCCAGCATGCCTCCACCATGATGGTAATGGACTAACCTCTGAAACTGTAAGCAAGTGCCAACTAAATGCTTTCTTTCATAAGAATTGCTTTGGTTATGGTGTCTTTTCACAACAGAACACTGGCTATGACATGTGGGGAGCACAAATACAGATTCTGTCCTATCTCCCCTTATTCTAACACAGCAGGGTTCAAATGAAACCAGAGCTCTGGCATTCTTCCCCGGATGACTGTTCACTCCGGGCATGGCTCTCATTCTTGTTGCCAGTCTTAAGGGCATCTCTGACCTTTGGCCTCCTTTCCTTACCTATGATCTGTAGCCCCATGTCCCTATCCTTCATGGTCAGAGTGGTAAGGAGGTTGGTCCCAGCCCTGGCCTGAGCTCTCAAGGGCTTCTAGCTTCCTGCCTTTAGTAAGCACTATGGCTGCCCTGAGCTGTCCTTGGAGGAATGGTGACCTTGCTTCATGGCTGGATAGGAGGAGGCTGGGCAGCAAGTGTCTCAGAGTGGCTCCCATGGGTGGAGACTTTTCAGAAGTTCTCTACTATGATAGAGATGTTCTGGAAGTCTTCACTGTAATTATTGGGGGCAGTCTCAATCCCACTATTCACTCCCTGGCGAGACTGGCGCCCACCTATGGCCTGGTCTGTGGGTTCAAGAGGAGAATCAAAGTTTAAGAAAAACCAACTCTTGCTCCAGCCCTTCACTAGGAGGAACACCAGGCAGAAGCAGGGCTGGGTCACCTAGTTATCCTTTGCCATCTTGGCTCTCTGTGTCTGTGTGCATGCTTTTTCTTGTTGTCTAGCTATTTAAAAGTGGCCTGCAGCACTAGCCCCTCCTACATATGTCATTGTCTGCGTCTCTTGAAAACAACAGTGTCTTCTCAGGGAATCTGAATGCTGTTACTCTCTTAAACAAAATGAACAGTAAGTGAACGGGTGGCCATACTTACTTAGATCACTCTGCTGAGCGGATCCACAGATCTTTCCACTGAGCCAGGACCCAGTTGGAGCTGGTGTATTTTATTTGGTATTGATGTCTTTGCTCTCACTCTTCATCCTGTTGGTGACTCTGCTGAGTTCATGGATACTTGCTCTCATCTTGGGTTTGTTGACAGTGAACTGGGCAGATTGTGGCTTGACTTTCGGGGGAGGAGCACTCCAGATGGAGACTGTCCTCCTACTGCCTGCTCCACCCCCCACACCCCCAGTAACCTAGTGGGGTCTGCTTCCCTCACTCACCACTTGTTTGTTTGTTTGTTTTAACTTTTATTAATCATTCCATTCGTTTATATGGCAAATGATATCCCACTTCCTGGTTACCCTCTCCACCAATCCCCCTCCACTTGTTTTTATTAACCTTCTCTCCCTACCACCTCTTCTCTGAAGTCTAATACATGTCTGTCTAAGGTGACACTGGGTGTCTGGGGATCAGCCTGCTAGGAGGTACTCTGTGGACTTTGTGGTCACTTTTCCATTCCTCCTGCTGGGGAGTCCCCTCTTGGAAGGCTGTATATGTGGGGGGTTTGTATATCACTGTAGACTGAGGAGCCCCCTCCTAGGGCTCTGTACAGAGGGAGCCTGCTTGTCACTGAGGAGTGATGGCTGCAGAACGAAGAGAGCAAGGACTCCGGCCAGCTCTCTCATGCAGGAATGGTCTCCTCTGCTGTCCTCTGAGGCAGTGGTCTCTAGATTTGCTCTGTGTTCCCAGTAATTGGCTGAAATGGGTCTTGAAGGGATGTGTCTCAGGGCTGTGGGTATAATGAATTAAGCTTGTAGGAGGGAATAAGAAATGAAAGTTCAGACTCACCTCTAGCAAGAGCAGACTTTACTTTTCCTAATAGGTGCTCCCAGTGGTTTGGCTACACTGTGCCTGGATGCAAGTCCCAGAAGGCTGAGGAGGAGAAGTAAGCTGTTTTCTAGATAATTTGGTTTTAGAACTGCAGGCGTTATGATTGGTCTGTTACCTGCTCTGTTTGTTTGTGTTTGTTTTTGTAACCACAGGCTATCTGGGGACAGGGTCAGATGTCTTTTCTTTTACAGCCTCCAGGAGTTGTACAAATAACTGACTTCCAGGAATGTTGGGGTCTTAGCTTTAAGGGGAGGTTGGGCTGGGGACCTTCCTCTCGTCAGGGCTTGCGGTGTATCTGCTGTATCTGCTGTATCTGCCGACCTCTAGGCACTCACACATGGTTTTGCACTGCAGTCTCCTGCACAGTGCACTCTCTGCCTTGGTGTGTGCCTGCACGGGCGCCCAGGATCCAAGCTGCATGTGTAGAGCAGCCTGGTAACATGGCTTTGAATCACGAATCTCAGCTGGCTCAGTTTCTTTCTCCATTATAGACTCTTTGCTGTCTGTCTTTCTTTTTCCCTTTCTTATTTTTCTAGCTTCTCATTATTTTTCTGCCATGACTTGAAGAAAAGATAAGAGGCTTTAGGACTAGGGAGCTGTGTTATCCCAGACTGAGAACCTAGCTTTGGACAGTAAGCCTACAGCGTCTCCCCACCCAGGAGAAACAGCTCCCCTGATGAGGAAGCTCACCGAACCTGGCTGCTGCAGTTGTGGGAAAATGCCAGATATACCCATTGATGAAGGCTCTACTGTGCTCTCGCTTTTATAGAAGGGATAATTGAGGCACAGAGTGACCATAGAGTCTGGAATCTGGTTAGATTGCTAACTGCCTACATTGTCTGCCTCAAGAATGTCTTCTTCACGGAAGACGCCCAGCCTGAATAGTCAGAGAGCTGCTCAGGACGGGAGCCCAGGTGGTGGAGGCATCTCATTTTCCTCTGCAGCACCTCTTCTTGTTGACAGTCAAGACAATAATAATACTCTTGGGGCTGCTCAAAGGAACACTTCTAGTAGCTGGTAGCTTATATAACTTTGGAGGACCAAGTTCCTTGGGTTTGGAAGTTTCCTCCTACTCCTGCAGGAGGGTAAAGTTAAGGTCCACTCTGGTCCACACATTCTGGTCCCTACCCTGACATTGGTGCTAAGATTTTCATGGTCTAGGGACTATGGAGGAGAGTGTGGAGCTTAAGAAGCCCTTGTAACATCCAGTTTGCCAGGGGAAAGGTGGCATGCTGCTCTTCCTACCAATGCTGCATCAGAGAAGTCTGCTTTTGTGACTATGGCTTCTGGATGCCTCCTGTGGCCACCCATGTTCCTCCTACAGGGACATCTGATGGGTCTGACAGTGTAGTTTTAAAGCTGGTAGCTTTCTATAGTGTCATTGGAATAGACAGAATTTCCAATCTCTTGGCCCTGGGAAGCTCAAGACCTTTTACTACTCACTCATGAACTCTGGGGAGGAGGGAGATGAAGGGAGAGGAGGGAGATGAAGGGGAGGAGGGAGATGAAGGGAGAAGTGGGGAAGGTCAAACTGCTTATAAAAGAAAGTAGCAGTTACTATGAGTATTGATGCTAATACTGACCAATGGGGCAAAGACCATGGGAAAAGTATAGATGCCCATGTGGGACCAGGGCAGCATCTCCTGTGGAGTTCCATGCCATCCTCTTCAGAGGTATAATAATCACTGTCAACACACAGTGCTGGTGGTTCCCACAGCAGGAGAGAAATATCAGAGACATTTCTCTCCCTGTGTGAGTGCTGCCTTTGTGGCCAGCACCCACCCCAGGCAGCATTCCCATGGGGAATGCTGGACTGCACGGGNTCCTCCTTTTTCTTCTTCTTCTTCGCCAATGATGATTTTGAGCTTTTAGGCAAAAATTAGACTTGTGGTATCTACCCCATCAAGTATAAAGGCTGCTCAACGCTCAGTGACCTTCCTGGCTAAGTCGGTGATGAGTTAACAAACACTAAGCCAAACAAAGTGAGTTCAAAACAGACATGATATGTCAATACAAAACCACAGTCCTCACCTCAGATGGTGAATACAAGTGCAGGACAGATAGGCCAGGAACAATCCACTAGTACTATGTTGAAGTCTACTATGAAACTCAATAAGTTAGCCCGTAGGGAGGTGTAGTGTGTATCAGAGAGCATCCACAGCTGCCTGAGGCCTCTGTGACATCTGTCCTTCCATAAGCTTGTGTGTGCTATGCTTAAAAAAAGTGGGGGACGATGTGGCAGGAACTCAAGGCAGAATAAGGAGGCTGCTTACTGTTCCCTGGCACATGTTCAGTGTGCCAAAAAATATATTTTTATTTTTTATGTACATTGGTGTTTTGCTAGCATGTATGTCTGTATGAGGGCATTGCATCCCCTGGAATTGGAGTTACAGACCGTTGTAAGCTGCCTTGTAGGTACTGGAAGCTGAACCCAGGTCCTCTGGAAGAGCAGCCAGTGCTCTTAACTGCTGAGACATCTCTCCATCTCCCTCAGCTTCATTTATTATACATTCCATGTCCACTCTCCAGGATGGTGCTATCTATAGTGGACTGGACCCTCCTGCACCATTCAGCAACAAAGAAAATGCCCTTAGACATACACATAGGCTAATCTGATGGAAGTAATTCTTTAGTTGAGATTCTCTCTTCTGAGATATGTCTAGGTCTGTGTCAAGTTGACAAAATTTAACAGAGGGAAAGGATGAGAGGCTCTGAGAGTTAAGCGCTTGCCTGATGGCCCAAGTTCAATCTTCAGAACCCACAGAAAAGTGGAAGAAGGCATTCAACACTTGTTCGTGTGCTTTCTTCAACCACACACACACTACACACAATAATAATAATAATAATAATAATAATAATAATAATAATAATGTGCAGTTTGAATAGCATGCTACGAAAGATTGAACATTAAAGAGGTCCACCATCTCCTTTTTTATTTATAAAGACTTATTTATTTTATATGAATACACTGTAACTTTCTTCAGACACACCAGAAGAGGGCACTGGTAGTCGTTACAGATGGTTGTGGGCCACCATGTGGTTTCTGGGAATTGAACTCAGGATCTCTGGAGGAACAGTCAGTGCTCTTAACTGCCAAGCCATCTCTCCAGCTCCTGTCTACCATCTCCTAAGGTCTGTGCCTCAGTTCAGATGAACCCATTAGCACAACACCCCTAGCCTTTCAATTCACATTGTTAGAAAGGAAACATGACAGGAAGAAAGAAGTTCAAGGTCAGAGTGTGCTGAAACCAAGGCAATAGGCAAGTCAGAGATTGGGAAGGCAGCAACAGGCTTGGGCTGCAGAGCATCACAAAGGCAGCCTGTCCTATAGCCATGCATCTCTAGTGCAGGAGCATCCTGAAACCTGCTGAGCCCAAGTGGAGCTGGGCTATGGATGCTGTAGGAGAAGCCCACTGCTTCTGGATGCAAGTTCAGAGGAAGCTGGAGACAAAAAGGTACAGACGGTGATACTTTGCCTATAGTACTTGGTGGAAATCAATTGATACAAGGAATTCAGTTAACCTGGCTGGGGTGGTTCAGGCCTTTAGTTCCAATAGAAGATAATTGAATATATCTATTTGCAAGCAAGATGTTCTTCACAGTATTTTTTTAACTTGGAAAATTGTCACAAAAATGTTACCCGAAAATGGCTTTATTTAAATGGATCAGCAAATCAACCAATAAATAGTTGAAATGTTCCAGCTTTAATTTATAATCCAACTTGTATTGATGAACCTAAGCCATACAAGTCAAAACACATCGGGATCTCAATCACTTTTAAAAGAAGAACTTATTTTCCATTATTTTTATGTGTGTATGGGTATTTGCTCTTTAGGCACATGTTCTGTGTATGTAGGTGCATGTGTGTGTTTTATGTATGTATGTGTAGGTCAAGCTTGACTGTTATTGCTCTGCAGGTGCTAGGATTTCAAGCACATGCCATCCCAAATGGCTATTTTACATAGGTTATTGGGATTTGCACTCATATCCTCAGGCTTGCACAGCAGATACTCTACCCACTGAGGCACCTCCTTAGCTTGATTTTATAGTGTTAAACAATTTTTAAAAATTAATCTATCAGCAAGGTGGTGGCAGCACATTCTTTTAATCCCAGCACTCAACGATAGAGGCAGGTGGATCTCTGTGAATTCGAGACCAGCCCAGTCTACAGAGAGTTCCAGAATAGTCAAGGCTACACAGAGAAACCATGTCTCAAAAAACAAAACAATGGATCTATCAATCAAATTAATTGTTTTGTCACTTGTATGTGTGAGTGCAGGCACATGCATGCCATGGTGCATAGATGGAGGGCAGAGAACAAAGTTCAAGAGTCAGTGCTCCAAAGTTCGGAGCTGAGACTGCCCTACTCAGGGATCCACTCCATATACAACCACCAAACCCAGACACTATTGCATATGCAAGCAAGATTTTGCTGACAGGAACCTGATATAGCTATCTTTTGTGAGGCTATGCCAGTGCCTGGCAAATACAGAAGTGGATGCTCACAGTCATCTATTGGATGGAACACAGGGCCCCTAATGAAGGAGCTAGAGAAAGTACCCAAGGAGCTAAAGGGGTCTGCAACCCTATAGGAGGATCAACCATATGAACTAACCAGTATCCCCCAGAACTATGTATCTGGTTGCATATGTAGCAGAGGATGGCCTCGTTGGCCATCAATGGGAGGAGAGGTCCTTGGTCTTGGGAAGATCATATGCCCCAACAGGGGAATGTCAGGGCCAGGAAGCAGGAGTGGGTGGATTGGGGAGCATGGCAGGGGGAGGGTATAGGGGACTTTTTGGACAGCATTTGAAATGTAAATGAAGAAAATATCTAATAAAAATATATATAGAGAGAGTCAGTCCTTACTTTCTACCTTGTTGAAGCCTGGGTTCTCTTGTTTCTGCCACTGTGCAGTATATTCCAGGCTTGCTGCCCTGTGAGCTTCCATCTGGTTTTTCTGTCTCTACCTGCTATCTCAAAATAGAAGTGCTAATATGTAGGAAGCAGCAGTTGTTCTGGAACGGCAGTTGCTCCGGAAAACCTGGACTCCCTCCTCAGGCCCTCCTCAAGCAATAGCCCCTCCCAAATGGGCAATATGCTAATGGGTGTGGCTTGTGGCACCAATGAACGGGCAATATGCTAATGGGTGTGGCTTGTGGCACCAATGAACGGGCAATATGCTAATGGGTGTGGCTTGTGGCACCAATGAATGGGCCACATGCTAATGAGGTGTATCTTGGTATACCAATCTGCAACCACTACGACACTCTCCTCCCTTCCCTGGGAGAGTATAAAAGCAGCAGCTCTGCTGCTGTCCAGGGTCCTGGGAATCTACTATCAAGGTGCTCCAGAATAAAGCTGACTGAGAAGATCCCGGTGGTGGCATGTCTTTCTTGCTGGTCGAGGGAGACGCGTTGCACTAATATTACAGATGCAGGCTACTAACCATATCCAGCTTTTTACATAGGTTTGGTGGACTGAACTGAATTCATAATCTTCTGTGTCATCTTATCTACCGAACCATTTCTCTGCCCACCAAACTAATGTCTTTACTACCACCACTACCACCATCATATCTCTCATCATTATCATTACCAATCACCACCACCTCAGCATCATCATCTTTACCACCATCATCATTGTCATCATCATCATCATCATCATTTTGAGACAAAGTCTCTCTATGTGGCCTCAATGTCCTGGAACTCATGTAAACCAGGTTGGCTTTAAATTCATAGCAACCAGCCTGCCTCTGCCTCTGGAGTTTTGAGATTAAAGGTTCATGTTACAATGTCAAGACTATTTTGATCATTGAAAAAGTTATCTCTGTTGAGGTCTAATGGTGCATAGCAATAATTCCCTTCTTCCAACTTGTTATGTATTGAGCTTTAATGGACACCCAGCTCTGTGGGCCTTCTGTCTGTCCTGTGATCTCTGTCATCTCACCAGGTTTTCTCTGCTTATGTCTCCTGACTCTTGGTGAGCATTGCCTCCATTTTGCTTTTCCTATGGCCTCACAGAGCCTGCTGCTTGGTGTCTGCATTCCTTTGCATTTGACTCTTTCATCTGCACACCTAGGAGATTTATTTGTGCTGCCACGTTGCTTACAGCTCCTTGATTTTCACCCTAACCAGTTCTCCACTTGAAAACCCACAGCTGCTATTAATTAGGGCCTGGGAACTGCTAATGGTGCCAGAGCTTTGGCCCTTACAGATAAAACTGTGGTGACCTTTTGCACACAAAGGCTCTGCATGTACATATGTTTGACACTCTGTTTGGTAGACCAGTTAGAACCAAATTGCTGAGTCATACACTAGATGGTGAGATATAAATATTTCTGGGTAAGCTAGTGGAATTTGGTAAGAAATTACTGAATGGCAAGGTGGTTCAAATTTGCAATCCCCATAGAGGCAGAAGTAGGAGGATTGCTGTAAGTTCAAGGCTAATTGCTTCTAGCCCAAGAAATGTCAAATGGAATTCCATAAAATTGAAAGGCTTCTGACCAGCAAAGGAAACAACCCACAGAGAGAAGAAACATTGTAGATACTGGGGAAAATGTTTTTCTGCTACTGAAAGGGGATTGATATCTGAAATATACCAAGAACCCAGAAAGTTAATGATCAAAGAAAAAGGAATCTAATCAACAAATGAGCAGATGATCTAAACAGACTCTAACCAAAGGAAGAAATACAGGTGGGACAACAGAGATGGCTCAGAGACAGACCAGGAAGCGCTTGGTGTGCAGACATGAGACCTGAGTTCAAATGCCCAGAACCCACATACAACTGGATGAAGTTGTGCATGCATCTCTAGTACCAATGATTCTTTGTGGAGGTGGGAGGCAGAGAGGATTTTGGGAGCTCTTGGGCTAGTTAGCCTGACGTATGCAGCAGAAAAACAATAAAAAGAGAGAGCCTGTCTTATAAAAGATGGAATGTGAGGACAAACACTGAGGCAGTCCTCCAACTCTCACACCTGTGCTCTTATGCACAAATGTGCACACATCTTGTAGACACACACACACACACACACACACACACACGGATGAAAAATAAAGAAGTACAGGTGACCAATAAGTATATGAAAACTACCTAACATCCTTAGCCATCAAGTGAAATCAAGTCAAAATTACATTAGAATCTACCTCACTTCACTCCGAATGGCTACCAACAAGAATGCAAATGAGAGTGAGTGATGGCGAGGATGTGGGGGAAAGCCACCACTGTGCACCGTGTAATGTGACGTCATGCCATGTCATGCAATATAATGTCAGTTCAGCCACCGTGGAAATTAGTGTGAAGTTCCTCAAAACACTGGAAATGGCTGCTGTGCAGTCCAGTTCCACTCCCAGAAGTAAAGGAGGTAGAGTCAGCATGCAAAACAGATACCTGCCTTCACATGCCTATCAAAGTTCTGTTAGCAAGAGACAGGCTATGAAACTACACTACTTCACATCAGTGGGTGAGCGGATACAGAAAATGTGGTATATATACAAAATGGAGTATTATGCAGCCATAAACAGCAGAATCACGTTGGCGAGAAAACAGATAGAACCGAAGAGCATTATGTTACGTGAAATAAGCTAGACTCAGAAAGACAAAAATCACACATTTTTTGTTGTTATACATAGAAACAAACAAGGAGAAATAAGTGGTTGGGAAATAAAAGATGGATTATTAAGGAAAGGGATGGGGGAGGGGAGGAGGGAGGGAATGAGAATCGAAGGGTGGTGAGAATAATCAAAACACACTATATGCATGTATAGAAACATCATTGTGAAACTCATTAATTTGTATAATGAGGATTATTAGTAACTAAAATAATGAGGATATGTTCTGCTTTTGATGAGATAGTTTCATTTTCCTCATATTTGGGTTAAACTTATCATTGTTCTTTCCTGAATCTAATTGCTTATAAGGGATGGTGAGAGTTCCCACACCTGTTTACTTCAAAAGCATTTCTGCTAGAAGTGTCGATCACTGTACTAAACCACTGGGGTTGCAGAAGTTACTAGGCAGCTGAATGGGCCATGAAAGTGTCCGAAGGGCTGGAGGTCCTACAATGTCCACTGTTCCAGGTGTCAGGAATGAAGGTCGTAGTCATATATGCCTGATCTGTACAACTTTGCCCATCCTCCATATGACCCCTATAAAGTCTGCCAGCTCCTCTAGCTACCAGATGGAGGGACTAGGGGTTGGGTGTGTGACGTGGGTGATAGCTGTGCTTCTGCAGAGAGAGCATTGTGAAGCTTGTTGGCCTTGGGTGTTTGAAGATAGAACAGATGCCAATTAGCTGCTCATTAGAAAATAGCCTTAGTGGCTGGGCGTGGGCATGGTGGCGCATGCCTTTAATCCCAGCACTCGGGAGACAGAGGCAGGTGGATTTCTGAGTTCAAGGCCAGCCTGGTCTACAGAGTGAGTTCCAGGATAGCCAGTGCTATACAGAGAAACCTTGTCTCAAAAAACCAAAAAAAAAAAAGAAAGAAAAAGAAAAAATGAAAATAGCCTTAGCTTAGTTTCCCCACAGTTGACTTACAGAGCTCAGTGCGCTCTTTTGTACATTCCTAGGCATGACCTCTTCCTGTCACCTGTGTCTGAATGTTGCTCGAGCATAGTGTGCTGTAGTGACTGACCAGTCCTCATTGACCCGGAATGCCATGATGTAGATTTTAGAAACACTTAGGAGTGAGCCATCAAGACATTGCCCCAGCTATGCCTCTCACCTCTGACAAAGTCATGTGTGTGTCCTAAAGAGCAGAGGAATTTTTAATCTTTTTGGTACACACACACACACACATATACACACACACACATATGTATATCCTCTGTAAAATATATCTTTGCTGCAAGGTTGTACTTAGGACCCTGCTGCCTAAGGAGATGAAGTCACTATCACTGAGTGAGAGAAACTGACACTGATTCTAAGCACATCTGATCACCCATGCTCAGACTCCCAGTAAGAGATGGCATCCATCCATCTGCTTGTTCATTGAACACAAAGCTTGGAGTGTCTACAATATGATGACCTACCAGGTTCCTGCCCCCATGGGTGTATAGGTGATAAGTAGGAGATCTATTAGGCAATCTATGAACATGCTAATTGCTGAGGTAAGCTAGAGATGGGATTGAAGGAATGTGTCTCACTCCAGGAGCAGGAGGTGGGAAGGCATTCCTGGAAAAGGTATTTGAGATGCCCAAGGATTAGGCCTTGGGTGGTTTAATGATGATAGGAAGGTTCCTCAAGCAGAGGGGACTGCTGATGCAGAGGTCCTGAAATGTCAGAGGTTGATGCACTCAGAACTAGAGGAAGTAATGCAGTGTGGTACTGGGAAGGTGATGTTGCAAGGAGAGCTTTATGTGAGATCCATTTGGAGGTGGATATGGAAACTCCATGGGTTCCCATGTCTTACGTGGGCCACCCTGAGTGGAGTGAGTGGACTATGAAGTGGCCTGGCTCTGAGAACAGGTGCCTAGTCAGGAGGAGATACAGTCTGGACTATCTGGAGGAAGGGAGGGGCTGCTGGGTGGAATTTGCAGCAGCAGCAGCAGCAGCAGCAGCACAGCCGCCATGGATAAGTGACTGAGCAGAGGCAGTTGGGTGAGAAGGATGAAGGGAATGTGGTGTGGCACTTTAGAGCATCTGTTGTCAGGTCTTGGCTGCTCCATGTTTTGCCTCTGTGACCTGTGGGTAGCCAAGCAGGAGAAGCTCTGTGGCTGTGGTTGACTTTGTCCACCAAGCCGAATGAAGGGACTGAGTTTGAGTGACAGCCCCAGGGGCCTGAGAAGGCATTGTTGGGGCACAAAGAATAGGGGTGTCAGACTGGTGACCCTTGCAGATGGGTAGGGAGACTGATATTCAGCTTGTGGGAGTTCCCATACCATGAGGGAGCCTTCCTTTTCTCTAGAATGTGCATGGGACTGGATGCAGCTTATGCAGGTTTCCACCCCCTGGCCAACTTCTCCTTTTCACTGGGGCAGCTACGATGGATAGCACAGGGTGAGATGCATGGCGCTCTGGCTCACCATGACTGTAGTGATAGCTTTTCCAAATACCACAGACATAAGGGGTATTAGTGACTTTTATCATTTCTGGGACCAGAATTACCACACACACCCCCAAAGCAAATGAAAGATGAATCTATTCTGGCTTCATGGTGGGGAAGGGATGAACACAGGAACTTGTGACAGCTGGTCATATTGCATCCAAGGTCAGGAAGCAGAGAGAGAGAGAGAGAGAGAGAGAGAGAGAGAGAGAGAGAGAGAGAGAGAGGAGAGAGAATGAGTAATGTTACTCAGTTTGACTCTTCTCATTTTTTCTCACGCTCAAAGTGGGGATAACCTTCCCTGTTAATATCCCGTTAAATATTTCTGTTAAATATTTCCTTAGTAATATGCTCAGAGATGTGTTTCAATAGTTATACTAAATTTTCTTCTTCTTTTTAAAAGTTTATTTTAAGTATGTGAGTACACTGTAGCTGTCATACCAGAAGAGGACATCAAATCCCCATTACAGATGGTTATAAGCCACCAGGTGGTTGGTGGGAATTGAACTCAGGACCTTTGGAAGAGCAGTCAGTGCTCTTAACCACTGAGCCATCTCTCCAGCCCGATTCTAAATCTGCACCAAGCTGACAGTGAAGACTAACCACCATAGAAGGGGTGATAATTATACCTTACCACCAAGAACATCGAATGAGCAAGCGCTGTTGTCAAACTATGTTTAAATAAACCCTGTTTACAAGGTCAGCTGTAGTTTACACAAAGCATACAATGTCTAGATGGACAAAATTGAGAACAATCACCCAATCAATTATTAATAAGTGCCTCCAGCAGAAAGCCTGGATGTGGTCTCCTGGGTGATCAGCATAGGGATTCAAGTTCTTAAAGCACAGTGAGTTCATCTGAAGACTTGGGTGGTATCGAGAGCTAGACTCTCAGTCACAACCAGGGGGCCCTTCACAACTGTGTCTATATCATGTGCTATGGCTACTGAGGAGGCTCACATCTCTGAGTTCAGTTTCTCCTGGCCACCACTGACAATGGGGGAGGGGCTCCTTCTTCTCATTTTGGAGAATCATCCCATGGGGCCTTCAGAGCTTTCCTACTGTGAGGCTTGCCCTCCTGGTATCTTGAGGGTGTGGGTTTTATTTTATTTTTTATGTGGTGTGTGTGTGTGTGTGTGTGTGTGGTGTTATGTACTTGTTAGTGTGGATGTGTGCACTTGTGTATGTGGGTAAGTGCTTAAGTATATATGCATACTGAGATCAGAGGTTGATAGCAGGTATCTCTCCTTAACTGCACATCACACTTATTTATTCATTTATTTTGAGACAGAGTCTCTCACTGAGCCTAAAGCTCACTGAATCAGCTGAGCTGGACAATGAGCCTCAGGGATCTCCCTGTCTCTGCACAAGTGCTGGAGTTCCAGATGTGTGCTGAGCTCGTCTTTTATGCTTTGATGGCAGGCTCTTAACCAACTGAGACATCTCCTCTGGGAATGTGTGATTTTTAAAGATATTTTTAGAACATTTTGAGAGTTCTGCTTACACACAATATATATAGTCTAGCTGTCACAATCCCTTCAGTGCAAAAATTATTCAATGTTAACATTAAGAGGAATGTCCTTGTACAAAGGTGCTGAGCAATTTGGTATCTATGCGGGAGAAATTAAAAAAAAAAAAACTAACTCAGTCCTTGCATGGTAGATTATAAATCTAAATGTACAACTTGACACTATAAACTTCCAGAAGAAACCAGGAAAGAAATTCCCTAGACCTGAGGTAGGTGAGTTCCTAGATAAAACAATGTAAAATACATGCAGATCCATGAAAGTTAACAAATAGAATTTCATTAAAATTATAAATTTTGTTCATCAGAATACATTGCTAAGAGCATGAAATGATAAATTTCAATCATCTCAGTTGAAGGGTGTATTAGTTAGGGTCCTTTAGAGAAACAGAATGGATACAATGTATATTATTATATCTGGGGATTTTCTAGAATGGCTTGCAGCCAATAGGAGCTGGGTAGTCCAACAAAGCTTGGACTCACACTG
>LR749895.1:574858-688299 GCA_902729485.2 Mus minutoides | reverse complement strand
TGAAGGAGTCCTTGCAGTGCCAGCCCTCTCCTTGTCCTCTTTGGTGATCAGGCAACAGGGCACTCCCTGCAGGCATTGGATGCCATATTAATTTATTACAATGTTTTTCTTTAAAAAATTATATATATGAGAGAGAAAGACAGGGACTATATCTATCTATCTATCTATCTATCTATCTATCTATCTATCTATCTATCTATCTATCTATCTATCGAGACAGAGGCAGAGGCAGGGGCAGAGAGAGACAGAGGCAGAGGCAGACGCAAAGACAGAGAGGCATACACATAGAAACAGAGGCAGAGGTAGGGGCAGGGGCAGGGGCAGAGAGAGGGAGAGGCAGAGGCAGAGGCAGAGGCAGAGGCAGAGGCAGAGGCAGAGGCAGAGGCAGAGGCAGAGGCAGAGGCAGAGGCAGAGGCAGAGAGAGGCTTGCTGGCCACTTGCATATGCTTGTCTCCACCAACCCCAGTGTTGGGCTTACATGCTGAACTTTTCAAGGGTGGATTTTTGGGGCTCAAACTCAGGCCCTTATGATTGCAAAGTTGGAGCTTTACGGACTGGCTATTGCTTCAACCCTGTTACAATGTTTTTTCTCCAAGAAGAACTCCAAAGATTATTTCAAAAAGGATGATTTCAATACCAAACATTGCCTTGGTGATGCCCTGCCTGGGATATCTTAATGATTTCTTGTATTTCCCCAAGCATCAGTGCTGTGACGGAGTCCAGGCTCCCCCTGTTTGACTTGTGGCAGAGAGATAAGTTCTCCACGGGGCGTTCACACTAGGCTGGAGGGAACCAAGGGGATGTCTAAAGATAATCTCACACTTGACACATGAAAGAGCTGGCAGGTCCATTTGCATTTATTACTTTGTTTATCCAAAACCCGGGGACATCTGCAGAAGCCAGGCAGCAGGCAGGAGGAGCCTGGCACTTACCCAGCGACCTTGGTTTTACCTATAACACACCAAGAGTGGGTTTGGTCTAAAGGATTAAGAAGAGAATTAGAACAAAATCAGAGGGATTGAAATGGCTTCGAAGGTCCCTTTACAATGCTGGAATCTGAACTTAAAAAAAAAAAAGACAATACCTTATTGATGAATAGATCTGATGAGACTCAATGAAACCAAACAGGGAGTTTATTATGATAGGATCAATAGCCGTGTGCTGTGAAATATGCGTGTTGTTCCATATGAATAACGGCTGTGTGTGGAGCAGGGCCACAGGCATGCATCCTGCAGACCTGTTTCAGTTCCAGATGGCTGTGTATTCATGGGGATGAGGGGAAGAGCACTGCTCCTCTGCAGATACAAGATGGAGAGTTTTTCCATCTTTATTGTTTGCACTTCTCTGTACAGCTGAGGGCGATGCAAGCTAAGCATGGCCTTGAAGCTTGGTCACATAGGACATAGGTCTGGGCAAGAGCTTTCTTGCTCTGTTGCTTGGCGAACCCCACCCCTCTGCTTATATCCTCGTGTTGTGGTGGAAGAAAAGCTGATGAGGGATGCTCTACCTGGGACCCCAGGATCTGACTCAGATCTTTACATGTAGTGGCCAAACTCTTCTTCACTGTGTAAGCAATGAACAGATAAGGCAACTTGAAATCACAGGGGCTGGGTACCTTATCCAAAGTCCCACAGCCAGTGAGAGGCAGACATAGAATAGAAATGAACCCCTTCGTCCTGACATAAGTTGACCACATGGCTCTGCTTGACCTTTGAGGCCACTCAAATGAATCAAAGGCTCGGGGAGGACTAGAAAGGATGTTAGCAAAGTCAATGCTCATGTGAGCCCAATTTGAGCAGAAATTAGAGGAATGCATGCATAAGAATAATTCGCTGAGTTTGTGAAGTTAAGTTTGGATCCTTTCTCAGCAGGGATGTCATCAACTTGAGGACAAGGCTGTGTTTGTTGCCTCTCTGCCCCTGGAACCTGACATGGGCCCTGGCAAAGGAGCGACATTCAGCAAAGGTCGACACTAGGCATGGCGCAGTGCAGTCAAAGATCCTGGAAAGAAGACTGATGATCTAGAAAGCTGCTTCTCATTGCTGGCATGTACCTTCAATAAAGGCCATGGTTGCTGCAATGGTATGAGCAATTTTCTCTGTGTTAAATGAGACTTGGTTCCCAGCCCATGGAACTGCAGGAAGACAGTGGGTCCTTTGAGAAGTGTAGATAACAGGGACGTCTTTAGATCATTGGTAGCATACTTTTGAAGGTATAGCGGACTCTAGTCCCTTCATCTGGGAAAATGAACTTCAACTGAGAAAATGTTTTCACTAGAATTCTTTGATTAATGGTTGGTGTGGGAGGGTCTAGTGCACCACTGTAGGTGGTGCCAGCCCTGGGTGGGTGGTCCTGGGCTGTATAAGACAGCAGGTTGAGCAAGTATGTAAGCCGTATTCTTTCATGACTTCTGCTTGAGTTTCTGCCTCCAAGTCTCTGCCATGCTTCCCAAGCTCCTGCGTTGGCTTCTTCTCAAGTACCTGTGCTGGATTGTGAGTGGGAACAGTAAGATGAAGTAAGCCCATTCCTCACAGGTTGCTTTTGGTTAGTGTTTTATCACAACAGGCAGCAAAGTTGTTGCTGAAAGTACACTGCCCTCTTAATGTATGAGTTCCCTCATGTTCTAGAGCTTATCACTACCACCCCCATTCTATTCCAGGGAGCTGTAGTCTTTCAGTCCTTTCCGGACTATTCCCCCCATTAGCCTTGTGCATCTTGGTCCCTAATCTTCCCACCCATCACCTCAGGCCTTGCTTCCCACTCGAGGTCTGTTTATATCGCCCTTCGGTCTGGGTCCCCACCCTTCACCTAAACTATGTATTTAGTTCCCTTTGCTTGAGGTTTCTCAGTATGCAACAGGCTGCAAAATTTCCCAAGTTCTTCACATTTCCCAGTCTATCTCTCCATCCCTTGGAACTGTTAGGTGATGCGGGCAGTGGAACATACACTTTTCTGTGCTTTTAACTCACACCACTTGACATGAGTCTGGTTAGGTGCTCCAAGGATGAAAAGCCTGAAGAGAAGAGGTGAGGTCTGTTAGTGTATTTGCTTAGCCTTTTTATATCTACTACCCTTCCAACCCTTATTCCACCATAATCCCTTCTAACACCCCCTAATACTAGGTAGGGGAGAAAGAAGGTTAGAGAGGAAAGGAGGCATAGATCTATTTAGACTACTTCCTGCTGATTTGGGGCGTTGGGTTTCTTGGGGGAAAGTACAATTGTTATCTATAGAATATCTCCAAATTCTTCTTCTCATCTCTTTGCTCTTGACCATTTGATAAAACTCAAAACCAGGAACCATCAGGGACCAGCAGGCCCTTTCTAGACGGTCTGTAGTCCCCAGAATTAAACTGGCAGCTGGCAAAAATCATCCCTTGCTAGTGGATGAGGAAAAGCACAATCACCTGCTGTGAAGCAGCCTCTTATCCCACACCTGGGATTAAAACAAAAACATGCATATAACATAACTGGGTTTTAAAAGAAACCAGCATTCTCACTACAGAGGTTCCTAGCCATCAGCCTGTGAAATGAGCACACATTGGATAGGGTCACTCAAGATCTCACAGAGCTGATCACCTTCCTGCTGGAAGCAGACAAGGAAGGAGCCAGCAGAAGATGCCTGGCTGCTCACTGCACAACAAGCTCTGAATCATGAGTGTGTTACCTGTCAAGGATGGGGCGTTCTGCTACATAAGCAATACACATGGTGACCAGCTTAAAATATCTATTTTATCTCCATTCTAGACACTTCTAGAACTGGTGAAGTTCTAGGATGAAAGTCACTTGTTCTTGGAACTTTGAGTGGCTTGCTCAGAGGGCTTTACTTGCCCCCTTGGCTGCTGGGAGGAGTTAGTGGAACTTTGAGTGGCTTGCTCAGAGGGCTTTACTTGCCCCCTTGGCTGCTGGGAGGAGTTAGTCTGGTTCGAGGCTCATTGCTTCTTGATGTGTGGGGAATGTGGTGATTTCATACTTTTCTTATTTTCTGAGTTTGCACTCATGCATTAGGGTGTGGGTCTTGTATTTATAACTGATTGGGATTCAATGATATTTTAGGACATGATAATTATATCTTTTCACAGTCTTGTGAATTATCAACTGTTATCTCTTCAAACATGGCCTCTTTTCCTCTCTGCTTCCCTTTAAAATCCAAGCACATGATCTTTAGATAGAGCTGCAGTATGACTGCCTTTCCTTTCCATGCTTCTGCCTTTGTGTCTTTCTGGGACACGTTTTTGGATAACTTCTGGCATACCCAGCTCACTCCCTCTTAAACTCAGTTCAATATGCTTCTACTTCACTCATATTTTACTGGTTTTATTATTTTTCAAATCATCTTGTTCCCTGTTAATATATGTAGGCTTCTTTCTTAAATGTCCTTTAAAATTTTAAAACATACTAAAAGTTTAATATTGCATGTCTGATATTTCCAATATCTAAAGTCTTACTGAATCTACTTTTGCGCTCCTCCTAATCACTTAAGACAATCTATTCCTGTATGCACTGTTGGAACAGCTCGTCTTCCCAACTGGAAGTACTCTGAAACTTGTGTTAAAATTGTGTGCCTCCAGAGAGAATTAAAAAAATAATTTCACATTTATTTGTTTATTTGTATGTGTGTCTCTGTGTGTGTCTGTGTTTCTCTCTCTGTGTTTCTATGTATGTGTCTGTGTTTCTCTCTCTTTCTCTCCCCCATGTGTGTCCATGTGTCTATGTGTCTGTGTCTGTGTGCATGAAACATAGGGCACACATATGGAGGTCAGAAGGCAACCTGTAAGGATTAGTTCTTATCTTTTACCACATAAATGTGCTGAATTAAACTCTGTTGTCAGGCTTGGTACAAATGCTTTTACGTGCTGAGCTATCTCGTGGCCTTTCAGAGAGAATCCCTCAGCCCCTTCTTTCCTGGTTTGGCCCACAACCTTGGGGGCAGAGCCAGTGGCCCTGGATTCTCTTCATTTTCTGATTCTGTGTTTGCATGGGTATTCTGGCCATGCTGTTAGATTCAGATTCAAATACCATGTTTGATCTTCACGTTCGGTCAGGAATGTGGTGGTGGTGGTGGTATGTCACTGAAGCAGAAATCTGTGCCCTCCTCCTCAATACCACACCAACAGTTTCTTCTTTCAACCTCTGCTTTTGGGGGCTCATTTCTAGTGTGTGGGACTCTGTTTCTGTTGGCCTTTGTTCTTTTGTGTCCTCTCCTACCCTGCCTCTCACCCCTTTATCACTTTGTAGTGGCTTAGCTATGGCCTTCTGCCTGTAGCCAACTTGTCCTGGGACGGCAGCACCGTGGCCTGGACATCTGTCCCAAGGTTGACGATAGTGCTTTGCTCACTTTTGACATTGCCACGTGTCACAGCTCCTTGTAAAAACCCAGAGCTGTGAATGCTGAAGCCTAAGTGGACATCAGCAGCTGCAAAGCTTGGAGGAGCCTGGGATGGAAGCTTGGGTCATTGCCTCCCACCCTGGGCGATTCAGTACATTTACTGGTCACATCAGACCACAGAGTTTTAGTCCCGTGGTCCTGCAGGCTTGTGGCTTCTCAGCTCTGACTGGCCATATTTTCCTTTCTGCCCCTTATTTTTGGAAAGCAGGCTCCATTATTACATCTCTTGTGGTTTTACTTGAACCTGCAGCAGAGGAGGTAGTGGGAGTGAAGGCAAGAGCACCTCTCTGACTACAGGTTCAAAATAAGATCTGAAAACTACCTCGGTAGCTGTTGCCTTGAGGGCAGAACCATCCCCATATGGATTCATTCCTTCCGGAAGAGACCTTCATGTCACTGGTGAGAAGAGGGGCCCGCAATTTCTGTGCAAATCCTGGTTCTCTCGCTTGATAACTGTAATCACCAGCAAATTGCCTACTTGGGACAAATTCCTGTCAAATTCTGAAAAATCAGTCAGCAAATACCTCTTGAGAAGCAGATGTGTAGGGGGCGTGGGATGGTGTGGAGAAGCCTTACCTGAGCTGGGTGCACATTAGGCAGCTTGAAGACGGGGCACAGGGATTATTGATCTGCTGAACTTGATTTGGGGATATTTTCCTGGATTGCCCAGGTGACCTGCAGAATTACATGGGTCCCTACAGATGGACAGTGGAGCTGGAGAGCCAGTCATTGTCAGAGCAAGGTAGGATTTGCTGTGTAGCTGCCTCTGAAAACAAAGAAAGGTAACTGTGAACCAAGAGGTGCAGTGACCTCTGCAGGCTGGAGAAGGCACATGCTGGGTCATGCCATCTCAGGTGGGCTCCAGAAGGAAACCTTGATTTCAAGTGTCTGCCAATACTTGATTTCAGCCAGCGAGGCCTGTAACAGACATTGGGTCTCTAGCACTGGGAGATAGTAGTCCGTGCAGAGTTGGTGATATCATCTATAGATATCAGGTACTGCCTTCAATGGCAAATCACGGAGCCAATTGAGCCACGTGACTTGACTTTGGGTGCAGAAGGGACAGAATCTGCTTTCCGCTTGTCCATCTTGACCAGTATGGCCATGGGAGCACCTTTCTACAGATATTTGCTTTCAGAACAGATGCTCTCCACTGATTCTCTGAATACTCACAGGGCTTAAGTGCCCAAATGCTGTCAACAGAAATCCAGCTCTGGTAACTGCCCTTGGGCTATATGTGATTCTTGTCCCAGACAGAGGACGAGAGGACTAGCCCACATTTGACAGGGTAGCTGTGGGGCCTGAAGCTCTGGTGAGGACACTCAGACAGAAGAAATCAGAGAGCTACCTCCTGCAGGAAGCACAGCAGAGTTGAAGGCCAGCCCAGGGGAAGTCTTGTGTTCAGAATGTGGTCTGTGCATGTGCATGTATGCATGCATTTTCTGTATGTGTGTGTTGTTTGTGTTATCAATATGCTGTGTATATATACACACATGGTGTTTGTGCTATGTGGTACATATATGCATGCTTGATAAACATGAATATTATATTATGTACAGGTACAGTGTGATGTGATGTATATATGTGTGTATTTGTTTTATGTTTATTGTACATGTGAAGACAGTGTGACTCATGCATTGTTCATGTGCATGCATGATATAACATATATGTATATATGTGTTACATGTATGGCTGTATACATGTGACATGTTTTAAGTATATGTATCTGTCTGTTATATATTTATTTTTTGTTTCTTTTTGTTTTCTGTGTTGATAATTTGAGACTGGGTTTCTCTGTGTAGTCATGGATATCCTGGAATTCAATATGTAGACCAGGCTGACCTTGAGCTCAGATATTCCCCTGACTCTGCCCCCAAAGTGTTGGAATTAAAAGCATACACCGCTACCATCTAGATGTTATGTATTTGTTAATATGTGTATATATACATAATATGTATAGGCATATTATGTATGTGTGTATGTATACACATAACTGTGTGGTATATTGTGTTTGGTGTATGCATATCTGTTATGTAGGGGTATGTGTGTGTTGTATATAGGTGTGTGTTTTTAGTGCCATTTGAACATGGAGCCCTCTGAAAGAGGAACTTGTCTTTATATCTGCAGGATCATAGGGTAAGGTCAGTCCTGTGTCATTCTTACCAAGGCTGTGTTTACCTCTGCCCTCTGCTCGGTTCCACTCATCTCAG
Organism: Mus minutoides; assembly: GCA_902729485.2. Lineage (NCBI taxonomy): Eukaryota > Metazoa > Chordata > Mammalia > Rodentia > Muridae > Mus > Mus minutoides. The sequence goes on along the minus strand of LR749895.1, from coordinate 680,701 downwards.
GGCTACACACATGCATACACCAAACACACCGACTCCTAAAAACATCCACTCAAGCATTATGTGATCAGTACTTGTTAAGCGCCAACTATGAGTATAGCAAGCACTCTGCAGGAGCTGGGGTACAACAGTGGGCCAGCCAGCTGCCTCTCTGCCTTTGCATCAGCCTGTAGTGGGAGGGGGTAGACAGTCAGGTGGGGCCTGTGTAGTCCCTTGTCCAGGAGCTGCAGGCCCCAGAGGAAGCAGTCTCTTCATGGGGTTTGGCTGAAGGATGATAGCAACTATTAGTGTCTAGAGACCTGAATTCCAGTGGAAAAATGTTTTAGAAGAGATGGAGCCTGCAGCAGGCAAATATGTCTGTATGAGTTCCTGCTATGCTGGTAAGCAGACCAGCAGCCACCTCCTGTGAAGTTCCTGTCCGACCTGTGCTGACAGCTTTGCTCAGGAAGGCACTGTGCACTGATGAAAGGCTTGCTTGACTCCTCATTCTTGGTACCTGACTTACTTAGGTTTTTGTTGCTGTGATAAAACACCATCACCAAACATAAAGCTTATATTTGCACATCGCAGTCCATCATTAGAATAAGTCAGGGCAGGAGCACAGAGCAGGAACTGAAGCAGAGACCATGGAAGACCATTGCTTACTTGGTCGCTCTTCATGGTTTAATCAACCTGCTTTCTTACAGCAACTTTCTTTCAACAACTTGGGACCACCCGCCCATGAATAGCATTGCCCACAGTGAGCTGGGCTCTCCCATACCAATCTTTTAATTAAAAAAGAAAAAATAAGGCATGCAGGGTTAACCAAAGGCTAATCTGGTGGGGGCACTTTTTCAAGTGTGTTTCCTCTTTTCAAATGACTCTTGCTTATGCCAATTTGACAAAAAAAAAAAAAAAAAAAAAAACTAACCAGGACAGTCCCTTTCATGCCTGTGTGCCCTGGAGAAGATGGAAGAGTGGCCAACCCATGGGAATGGGTGTATCTGCTCATGTCCCTCTTCTACAGAAGAGTAAACTCAAGCAGAGAGCCCCCCCCCCCCCAGTGCTCGCAAAGGTCTGCCTATCAGTCACCATTCTGAGCTGTCTTTGCCATGCTGTGATGGCAGAGGCTGTGAACTAGGCTTTATCAACACAATAGAGCTGGGCTGGGCTGGCTTTCTGGTGTCCTTGACTACTCTTCACATTATTATCATCTCCCCTCTCTCTACTCCATCATGCTTTGCGAAGGTGGGACATTCCCCTCCTGCTCTGGATGGCCCACTTCCACTTAGCTCTTAGATAGGAAGCTTGGTTTCAGTTGGAGAGCATGTGGAGGTACTGCAGAGGGTCTAGGGGTGCTGTAGCCACCCTGAGAGGCCAGATCTGAAACTTGTGGTCCGGCATTCGTGCTCCAGCAGGCTTAGGAATCAGAGCAGATGGATGGTCATCTGCCCCTGAGGAAAAATCGGAGGTATTCCATCAATATTTTACAGAGTCTGGAAGAGGCTCCCCTTGCCGCAACTGTCTCCAAGGTCAATTCTATTCTGAGATGTGTGTTCACTAATCACCGTCCCGAGTCTCCTGGGAGGCAACGAGTGTGTGCCGGGGTTGAGGGAGGATCTGCTGAGTCCTGAGACTTGGTTATGGACAGTCTGTCCCAGAAACACAGGATACCAGTCACAAGGACGTCTAGGGAGGAACTTCCTGCTCTGTTACCCCAGAAGCCTCCTCCAGATCTCTGTTTGCAGCAGAGTACCCTCTTGCTTGTATCCCTTGTGGTCAGTGACGAGGTTCTGATATTTCATTGGTCTTTAGGAGGAGAACTGTATATCCTAGGAGGGAGCCCCAGTCTTGGATGAGTACATCCCAATGGCCATTTATCAGTGCCTCTCCAGTCCTGTTGCAGCCTCCTCCCTTGGTGACCCTGGGTCCTCACCCTCCCTAGGGACTTTAAGCATGTTTGGCCTCTCTGATGAGCCTCAACATGGGCCATTTACATGATTAGAATCAAAACATTGATGGATTAAGATTCTTTGAAATGACTTAGCTTAGAGATGATATGACCTGTACTCTGGTGGGGGAAGAGGCAGGAGGAGGAGAGGTAGGGTGTGAGGGGAATGTAGCCACACATCAGTCCAGCTATGAGAACCAAGAATTCCCTCCCAAGTCCTGCCCCCTCTGCTGACAGGTGTCTGGAGTCTTTCTTGTTAAGCAGAGAGCTTTCCTTTCCTCCTGGAGAATGGAGGTGCATTCACTTGGGACTTAGGTCAGAGGAATTATGGAAAGGTGAAGAGAGCTGACCCCTCCCAGTGAAGCACAAGAGAGCAGGGCCAGGGCCAGCCCTTGGCAAACTGTTCCTGGTAATGAAGATGTCTCTGACATCTTTTAGTTTTTCTCCCTCATCCCTTTTCCAGGTCTGAGTTCTGAGGTTAGGAGGCTTCAGTGTATGGCAGGACGTCCAGCTCTACACCCAGCATCAGGTACAAGGGCCCAAGGATGAGAATAAAGCCCCCTGCCCTTCCTGGTGCTCCATCTTCGTTATTCCTTCTTTGCTCTCCATGGGAGAGGGGACAGGAGAAACCTTTAACTCTGATGATCTCTGTAGGTACCTACCACGCCGGAACAGTGAATTATCACAGCTCACATGGGGAGCAACTCAGGCTACTGAAAGTAGCTGGTAGGCTCTGAAAAAGGGAGGGCTGGAATCTGGTAGCCAGGGGCAAAGTCTGTGGACCCTCTTCAGTGAAGTAGCAGATTAAAACATCGCTATGGATCTGCTCCTGACTCCTGCAGAGCATCTCACACTGGTTTCATGTCCTCTAGTGTCCATCCTACCTTTTCAGAGTGACTGAGACTGGGATCCTGCTGTGCCTACCCTCTACCCAAGTCTCCTGCTATGATCTGGGGCAGTTGATGAACCAAGGACACCTCCTGCCTCTAGCTCAGCCTGCCAACTCTCTGGGGTACATTTCATGTAGTCTGTGATCTGCCTGTCGGAGACAGGTCTTCCTTATTTTTTTTTTTTTAGGATAAACACTCCCATCTTTAGGGTGTCAGGATTCTTGTAACCGCTGGGGGGGGTCTTCTATGATGCCTTCCTGTTTAGATCCCCTTTAACCCACTTGGGGCCCCTACATTTGTCAATCACAACACTACACAGTAACCACATAGCCCTGCTCAGACCCTGCCAGTCCACTTTCCTGCTGTGCTACATCCTGAGGGTCCCCAGGCCTCTGTGGGCATCTTCTAGCTCAGCACCAGTGCAAGGTGTACTGTTGAGAGACAAGTGCCAAGCCAGCAGGTGTAGAGCACACGGTCGGTCCTGACACAGCTGCTAGCCTTTCCACTCAGGCTGGCTAGGCACCCACCCACTCTTGTGATTCATAAACGTTGTCATTCATTGGTATTGTCTGTCCCTAAAGGTCGTCTTCATAGTTCCACTTAAATTTATATTCATATTCCATGCCTTGAGATGAGGACTTTTTTTTTTCTCTCTCTCTTTTCTGACCCTTAGGAGCTGAAATGATATTGTCGACAGTGCATGGCATACATTAGAGTATATGTTTATTAAGGGTAATTCTTACCAGTCCTGATGGCTCTCAGCCATCTAGGTTTTGAATTAAGAGAATGGCAGGCACTGACAGGCAGCATTGCTTCATTCTGTCCTACTTCACCCTTAGGATGGGGTGCCCTGGAAGACCCTGGTGCAGTGGCTGGGCTGAAGCCAAACACAGATTTTTACTTTATGTTTTACTGAGAGAGTGGACTCCAAGGTTGACCCTTTCTCTGTATCTAGATGAAGAGGATGTATTAGTTACTATTTTGCTGCTGTGATAAACCCCACAATCAAGAAGAGAGACATTATTTTAGCTTGAGGTTCTAGAGGGTTAAGTCTCTAATGGTGTGGGCAGGAGGCAGCAGACAGGCATAGCAGTAGGAGCAGAAAGCTGAGCACCCAGGCCTTCAGGAAGCAGAGAGATCAAACTGGAAGCAGACAAGCATTAATGCACTCAAAGTCCAAGCCCAGTGACATACTTCCTCCAGCAAGCTTATGCCATCCAAACCTACCTAAATGGTACCACCAACCAGGGACTAGGTGTTCAAATGCCTGAGACTATGGGGAACATTTCTCTTCAAATCACTACAGGGCTTTACAGAACATGGAGTCTCCTCTGTGTCTGGAGGTGCAGGCTGGTGTCTATGTGATAGGATATACGCAGGCCCTCTGTGCAGCAGGGGTGCAACGGAAGGCTCTGGCTTCTGGGTGAGATTTATGGTGCATGTAACGTCATTGTGCAGTCCTGGACACCATGAGCGACAGTAAGACTTTCCCACAATACCATTGCTTCTGTCTTTTAGCATCAACCCAATGTGGTGACTATGATGGGAAAGGAAGAGCCAGAAACATGCTCATTTGGTTTGAAGGAATTAACTTCTTTAAAGACTGGATATCGTCCAAAGAAAAATACAATAGTCCAGAAGGCAGACTTATTATTACTTAAATGGAATAAAAGATACTTTTTTTTTCAAACCAAGGCAGGGCCTTTGGGACTAGGCTGGGCTCAGGCTGCTAAGTCAACATACTGTGTCTAGATAACATGTAGTTTTTCTAATGGATACTGCAGGATTACCTCCAAGCTCTCTAATCCTGGCTAGAAAGCAGAAATCCAAAGTTTCAGGGATCCCTGGGTGGTGCAACTGCAGAGCAGGGCTGTGTCTGCTGCTCTTCCCCAGACGTATGCCTAGTTGAGCAGATACATGCTGGATGGCTCCTCGGTGAATGCGCTTTTAAATCACATTCTGAGCAACACTGAGTCTATCTCTTATGGTCCTGCTTCAGCTTCTGCTTAGGTAAGGCCAGCTTGATGTTCCTGGCCGCTAGACTGGGATCCCCAGTGGTAGCTTCTAGAAAAGAGTGGAAGTTGGTAGGATGCACCCCATAGCCCACCAGGGAGTTACCCCTGCAAACACACAGTGCTGAGGTCCCCCCAGCATCCCACTGTGAGTTCTGGGTAGAAGAGACTGCCTGGGGTCTGACTTCAGCAGCAGGAATCAGCTGTGGGCCTGGCCCCATCTTCCCTGTCTCCTGGGGTTCCTCTTATTATGTCTTATCTCTGCAATTTGGGGGGATATTACTAAGAAGTGGGGATATGCTTTGTTGAGGAGGAGGCAGAGCAATCCACCCAGCCACTCAAAAACAACAGTTTTTGGGGAAGCCATTCCATCCAGTACTGGCTATTGAGAAATCCAACATTGGGTTCATTTGGCTCTGTTGTTGTCTTGAATTTCCATGGAAACTACCAGGTAGCTGGAAGCATAGGCGTGTTAAAGTTTTCCAACCATCATTATTTTAAAGGAGCTTTACTTTCTTCCTTGTCCACATTCACATGATGGTTTCTATGGAAACTAGGATGGAAACAGCCAGAATAAAAAAATAGGCAAATCCTGGCCATTTTTCATGATCATCTGCTCATGGAAGATCAGAAAGGAAGAGCCAAAATGGGGGCAATGGGTAGAGAGCCTAGCACCAACCCCCAGGTAGGAGCCCTGAGCTCTGAGTAGGGGCAGCTTTTCTCATGTTGAGGGCTCTGAGTTAGTCCTGAACCTTTGGTGATGATTATGTCCTTTGCTCGGATGGATTATACCTTTGGGACAGGTTCAATAGAGCTGGAAAGGGAAGAAGAAATTCTTAAAGAAACTTCATTCTAAAGTGTGTTCAACGCCCCCCCACCCCCCAGCCATGTTGCAGATGAGAAATCTGGCTAAGAACAAAGAGCAAGGACTCCTCCTGGGCTTGCTGAGGTCTTTCCAAGCCCTGCTGGGTGGAACCAAGAGAAACAGCAATAAGTCCAGGAGCTAGCTTCTCAATGGTACCCATGTTCTGGGGCTGGTGCATTACTAGTTTTGGGTATTTAGCTCATATGCCTACCCCAGAGTTTTGTCTGCCTGGTGCCTGTGTCCACTGCCTTGTTTGCATATGTGATTGATTTAAAGATCTTGAGATCATTTTGAATTTACACTGGAAATATGAAATAGATAATTTAACAATGGTATGTGGGAAATTCAGTACCACATTTTTTTGTTATTGTTCACAAGTGTGTTTGTGCACATGTGTATATATGTGTGCATGCATGAATGTGTGTGTGTGTGTGTGTGTGTGTGTGTGTGTGTATTTCTGCAAGCTCATGTGCATGTGTGTCAGCATATGTGTGTAGGCTGAAGCCCATCCTTGGGTGTTGCTTCCCAGGAGCTGTCCATCTTTTTGTCTGAGACAGGCTTTCTCACTGTGACCTGCTTTCTGATTAGGTCAGGCTGGCTGGCCAGCGAACCTCAAGGATGCACTTATTTCTATCTTTCCAGCATACCTACTTTTTCACCTGGATGATAGGGATTGAACTCAGGTCTTCGTGTTTGTATGGTAGACATCCTACTTTCTGAACTATTTCCTCAGTCTCCAATACTACATTTAAAACATTGATTTATTCTTCAACCATTCCGTATATTTGTATAATATATTCTGGTCATACTTATCCCTCCACCATCTTTTATCTCCCCTCCCCCACTCTCTTGCTATCTCTTCTGTTTCATTTATGACCCACTGGGGTTAACCAGGGCCACTTACATGGTCATGGGTGTAGATGTATGTGCTGGAGCTTGAGTGACTTACCAGCAACTATATCACTGAAGGCACCGATTTCCCATCCTCCAGTAGCCTCTATTCCCATGCTCTCTCCAGGACAGGCCCATGAACCCTTCTCCATCTGTAACTGAATGTTTATTGGGTCAGTCTTGTGGAGACCCTGCATAGGCAATTGTAGTGTTTGAGCTCACACGTGCTATTGCCATGCCATTACATCTCTGTTCTAGTCCTTGGGAAGTGGAAGCAAAAAAAAAGTAAATTAAGGAACAAACCACATTGGATCTCAATAGACACAGAAAAGGCATTGGATGGAACCTACCTATCTCTTCTTGATGAGACCGCTCTGCAACAAGCCATTCTGCATTCTTGCCATACCCGACGAGGGGCCTCTGGAAGTCTGCAGTACATGTCCTGCCCATTAGTGGGCACTCCAGGTCAGGGTGGAGGATTTGATGTTGTCAGCACATTGCCCAGAACTGGTAATAGCAGATTAGTGTTTACCAGGTCTAGGAAGAGAGGGTGAGGGTGACTGGGGAAGGGTTCAAATTTTCTCTTGGGAATGACATTTATGCTATAAAATTAGCCAGCTGTGATGGGCTCCCAACTGTGAATACACTGAAAGCCATTTAATTGTACATTATTCTTGTGCATATGCTCATGTTTGTGTGTGCCGGTACACCATGCATGCACACATATCTGCATGTACGTGTGCAGGCTAGAGGACAACTTTCATATGTCAGTCCTCAGGATCCAGCCCCACACTTTTTGGGGTGTGGGGGTGGGGCAAGGTCTCTCACTGTTTTGGATCTTTGCCAAGTAGACTAGGTTGGCTGGCCAGCGAGCCCCAGGATCCTTCAGCCTTGGTCTCCCCAGCACTGAAATCACAAGTGTGTGCCATCCCACCTGATATTATGTGGGTCTAGGGATTAAACTCGTCTTCATACTTTACTCACTGAGCTATCACCTAGCTTCTTAGTTACACACTTTAAAAAATTGTATGTGAATTATGTCTTAACAAAGCTGATGAAAAATTAAAATCGTGAAATCAACTTTTCGGATTCCACATGAGACTGTGATTATATGATACTTCTCTCTTAGGCTCATTTCACTTGGGGTCCTGTCCTCCAGATCCATCTGTGCCACCTACTCAGACACACAGTAGACGGGTAGTGAAAGGAAGGAGATATACACGTATTGTATATTGAAAATTTGCTGGAAGAACGCATTTTTAGTATTCTTGCCACTGAGAAGTGATGAGCCGGTGAACAAGGGCTATTGTCTTAGTTTCCTTTGCTGTGGTCAAATGTACAGAAAGAAACAACTTAAGGGAGAAAGGGCTAATTTTATCTTATACTTCCAGGAGACCATAATCCATCATGGCCAGGAAGACATGGCAGTAGACAGGCAAGGCAAGTAAGCTGGGGAAAGCCATCTGCTCAAAAGTGCTGAGTCATAAGGACCATGACTCTTGGTAGTGCATTTACATGACACTCAGGCTTTTCCTGGGCATGCTCTATTTATTAATGTGGCTCTATTTATTAATTATTCCAGTCCTTTGCCAAATGGCTGTTTTTTTATGTATTAATCTTGTCCCTGTCTCTTGTTCCTTCTCTCCCACCACAGTAACAGCTCTGGACTTGTGTGTAGAGATGACTTTCCTCTCCTTTATTGGTGACTGCTCTGCTCAGCATTAGCACTAGGGGTATAGATCCCTTGATGATTCAAGCACTATCTAGAACTTGCATAGATTCAAATACTTATTCGGTAGCTACGGTGGTTTGAATAGGTATGGCCCCCATAGGCTCATGTGTTTGAGTGCTTGGCCAATAGAGAGTGGCAGTATTAGGAGGTGTGGCCTTGTTGGGGAAGGTGTGGTCTTATCACTGTGGGGGTGGGTTTTGAGGTCTCCTATGTTCAAGGTATGCCAGTGTGTTACGCTGCGTCCCCTTCTGCTGCTTGTAGGTCAAGATGTAGAACTCTCGGCTCCCTCAGTGTGGCACACGGTTTCTTCTTGTTACCTGTGGATCAAGATGTAGAACTCTCAACTCTGTCAGCACCATGTTGGCTTGTATATTGCCATACTTCCTGCTGTGACAACAATGGAGTAAACTAAGCTAGCTCTGATTAAATGCTGTTCTCTCTAAGAGTTCTCAGGGTCATGGTGTCTCTTCATAGCAATAAAAACCCAACTAAGACAGTAGCCAATCCCTAAGCTCTGAGAATCAGGGGAGAGAGACCTGCTAGGAAGAAAGAACCTCTCAGCAAAGGTGACCTTCCCTCTTCCCCCACCCTTCTTCTTCTGACATTTTCTAGCTGTAGGTGTATAGCTTCCTTCCTGGTTAATATTTAAATATAAAAGCATCAAATGAATTTTTAAGAAGTAATTAAGCTTTTTTATTTCTCCTTAAAGACTGGAGGGATGGAGAGTCTTCTTAGAAAGCCTCAATTGTCCTGGGTTGTAGCAGTGAGGGCCCTCCCACTCTCTTCATGAGTGTGCCCAGCCCTCCCAAAGTCTGTCCTCTACCTCCTGCCCCTTTGACCCTTACACCCTTGGTCAAGACTTTTCTTTTCTTTTTTTTTCTTTTATTTATTTATTATTAGATACTTTCTTTATTTACATTTCAAGTGTTATCCCATAAGTCCCCTATACCCTACCCCTACCCTGCTCCCCTACCCACCCACTCCCACTACTTGGCCCTGGCATTCCCCTATACTGGGGCATATAAACATTATTAGACCGAGGGCCTTTCTTCCCCAATAATGGCCAACTAGGCCATCTTCTAATACATATGCAGCTAGAGACATGAGCTCTGGGGGTTCTGATTAGTTCATATTGTTGTTCCATCTATATGGTTGCAGACCCCTACAGCTCTTGGGTACTCTCTCAAGACTTTTCTTAACTTTACATGGTGATCATAGGTGCTGTAAGCCCACCTTTCCCTTGGACCCAGAGGCCAGTGTCCTGGGTGACCCAGGATGCCTTCTGACCCTCTGGGCCAACCCTAGATCTGGCTCCCTGGTAGGTTCTCACATATCTGTTCTTCTTTGGACCCCTCTCTCTTGTCATTTACTCCATCACCTACTGCCATCCCCATATGGTCAAACCCTAGCCCACCCCACCTACCCTCTGTTCCCTGAGGGCTCTTCAGCCCTATAGTCTTCTGTGACTGCATAGACTCCTTCCTGGAGCCTTAGAACTCCCCCAACATCCCAAGGCTTCCCCTGGCTTTCCCATGAGGACCTCTGGCACACCCACCCCAGGGAGGCAGTTCATGCTGTGAGTCTTATAGCAAACAGAAAGTAAGCCCAGATTCTCTGCTTTGGCAGGAGACATAGCTCCATCTCTTGGGTACTGATCACCTTGTGAGCAGAGGGACTGAGGCTGTAGCTTTCCTTTGTTATTCACACACACACACACACACACACACACACACCAGATTTCATTTGAGGCTGCAAGATGGGTGGGAGTGCTCCTTTAGCATTTAATCAAAGTGATTCTATAATCACATTGTCGTATTAAACAAAACCATTGCTTATCTCCCATGGAGTGGACCAAGTGTGCTAGTTCCCTATTCCTGGTGTACCAAGGTAATTTTAACTAAGTTTAGTGGTTCACAGTGATGATCATTTCTTATCTACAGTTCAGGAGCCAGAGGGCTGGTGCAGAACATGCTCCCCCACTGGGTGTGGGAAAGAACCCAGCTCCTCCCCTCCCTAGCTTCTACATCTGTGTGCTCACCACGCTCTCCTCCATCCTCAGAACGGACCTCGCAGCACTCACCAGTTTCCTTTCCTTTGACCTTGCCTCTGGCATCCTGTTTGCTTTCTGTTACCATGACGATACCTGAGGCCTACCAATTCAGAGGAGAGAAGGTACACTGTGGCAGAGACTACAATCCATGGTGGGTTGGGCTTCATGGTTTGGGTCTGTGGCAAGGCAGCAAAGCATGGTGGGAGCCTGTGGGGAAGGTGGCTGCTCATCCTATGATGGTGGGAAACAAAGTCAAGAAGTAGGGACTGGGATCACAATGTCCTCTTCAAGGGCAAACCCACAGTTGACCCAACCTCCTTCCACTAAAGGCCCACCTTCTAAAAGTTCTATCACTTCCTAATAGCCCCTCAGGCTGGGAGCCAAACCATCAATGCTTGCCTTCCAGGGGCAGTCAAGGTCTGAAGCATAGGCCACCCTCTTTCACTTTTTAACACTCTCTATTTCTATTTGCTTTTGCTTTCACAGTCTCCTCTCACACTAACTCTCTCCCCTCCCTCCCTCCCTCCCTCCCTCCTCCCTCTCTTTTCCCTTCTCTCTTTTCCTCCCTCCAGCCCTTCCTTCCCAGTGCCACAGGCATGCAGGAGACCGAGATTCTCCCTCCACTGCTCCTCTGACTGATGAAAAATGGGTTAGAAACGCATTGGAGCTGCTTACTGAGGACCCCTAAAGATTCTCAGACAGAAACGGAAGTGTCCTGGTTTTCCCTGGCAGGGGTGGAGTGATGTCAGAGTGTGCGGGGGCGGGGGGGGGGTTCTGCTACCTGTTTCTCTTCCCTTAAATGTGGACCACTGTCACGAGCATATGGGAACTTAAGGGGGACATCAGGATAGACTCTTTGTGGGTGGGTGAACTGGACTGAGCACCTCATCGTACCCCTCCCCCGTTCCTGCTGTGAGTCCATTGAAGACCCCCAGACTAGCCCACCTCTGGATACCTGTTTCTGCTTGATGGGAGCTCTGTCTTCTTTCTACGAAGCTTCCACTAGTGAACTAATTTTAGGATCTAAAACTCCTTTCTGAACGCATCTGCCTGTGTCTGTGAGTTTCATTCTTCCAATTCAGACGACAAGAACGTGAAAGCTATTGACCCAATGCAAGTTTGTGTGACCCCGACTATCTGTCCCCGAGCTCCAGGGTTAAATCCCGCCTGTGGCAAGAGAGAAAGCCTCTACTGAGCTCAAAGTTTCTCACTTCCCACCTATCATTGGTCTTTCTCTTATGGGGACCCCTGTCTCCCCATTCCACTCAGGCTGGTCCCCACATACCATCACAGTGTCCCCTTCACTGTCTAGGACAGTGACTCTCAAGCCTTTAATACAGTCCTCCTGACGTGGTGACTCCCAAACATAAAATTATTTTTGTTGCTACTTTATAACTGTAATTCTGTTACTGTTATAAATAGTAATACACATATCTATATGTGATCTCCAAGGGGTCATGATCCACAGGTTGAGAACGGCTGACCTAAGGGGACACATTCACAGACTCTGGGGGATCAGGATGGATATTGTGGGGGGCATCATCCCACATGTCTCTTGGCACCTTTTGTTACTGTCTTTCATATAAGTTTTCTACAAATCCACCCCCGAGCTATACAGGAGCAATCCTATCAGAATGAGCATCTCCTGCTGCTGTTGTGAAAGGTATTAGGATTTTTTCCCCTTAGCCGATGATTGCTACTATATAGAGATACTATTGATTTAGTTAAACGATCACATTCTCAACAACTTTACAGGATGAGTTGGCTCAAGTTTTTCCTCCTATTTTCTTGGTGCACTGTCACTACATTGACAAATCAAGATAATCTGAGTGTCTCCCAGGCATTGCTAGTGTCTGAACTCTAGGGCAGTTCATGTGCCCTCCTAGCAGTCACAGGGACCCTGGGGCTTTTGGTGGTGGTGGTGGGTGGCTTTAACTGCTGCACTGTTAAAGAGGCCCAGATAGGCAGGGTAATGGGTGAGGCCTAGGCCTCCTTCGGGGTGAGGCATGCAGCTGTTCTTTCACAGAAGATCTTGGGTATCTGGTTGTGTAGGAGTGGTACCTATCATTTGCTGTGCTCTGAGTTCTCTCACATAGATCTGTCCCTTGGCTTCAATCCCATGCCCAGCATGGACTGCCTATGGACCCCAGAGGTGGGTGGGGCTGGGGACTGTTCTTGCACTCCAGTGTTTCTTGTGAGGGGCGCAGCAAGCCTGGGGAGTTGTCATAACTGAATTGCTAGGCGACAAGTCATAAAATATTGAGAGCTATATCAGGGAAGAGAAATTAAGCCAATAATAAAAAACAGCCTGGAGACCCAGCTCCTGCTCTTTTATTTATGAGGGCTCCCTTTTTAGGGAGTGGCAGCATGGCTAAGCAAGCAGGGTTACCTGCTCTGAGTATTCATTTCTGTTACCCGCTGTCTCCCTGACCTCTGCCGGAGGACCACCTTTGCATCATCCAGGCGTGGTGGCTCACAGGACAACTAGAGCTCTGTGTCTGGAGGTGCTTCTTGTCCCCTATTTGCAGCTGGTGCTTCTGGCCCTGTTAGAGTGCCTGGGACCTGTTGTGCAGCTGACCATGCCGGTGAGCAATGGCTAAGGGCAGAAACCATGCATCTCAAATGTCACTGGAGTCCCCAGGGCCTTTTGCATTTTGTTTGGAGAGCTGATCGTCTCTGGAGCTGTGTGTCTTGGAACCTCTTTGCCGGGAGAATGGGAAACAAAAGTGCATTCCTGCAAGGCAGAGGGTTCCCAGCATACAGTTCAATATTTGAACAGATTAAATGGGATTTTATAGTAGAGTGCCTAGTGATTCTCTGTCCCTATCTATATGCTCAACACCCTTATGGAGTGACCGTGTCCCCTGTTTGAGGGATGGATGGCCTGTTGGTATGACTTCTTGTGTCCTCCTGGTTTTCATTTCATCCCATGGCTGTGGTCCTTGGGTAAGTCCTACAACTTCCTGGTGCCCCACCTTCCTGAACTAGAGGCTATAGTTGTGTGTGTGTTTGTATGTATGTATATATGTATGTATGTATGTATGTATGAGCACACACTACTACTCTGTAATGTATGTGTCCTCATGTGTACGCATACACACTGTTCAAAGAATACATGTATACACACGAACTTGAACAATTACATACAGATGACTACAATAATGTTCAACCCTACAACACACACACATACTACATATGCATACACATATGTGCATACTCACTCTGATCATTGAGGAGCCACCTTCCAGTGAACTTGGTGCCTGCTGAACCTAGCTTTCTTCACAAGCCCATGCTTTTGAAGTCCAGGTTGCTCTCATAATCAGGAATGTACTTGACATGTCTGTCATGATGTTCTAGCCCACACAAGTTCTCCAGGGAAGAAGGGGTTTGCTGAAGAGGGGACTCTGATGGAGCGGAGTCACCTCAGATGATTTACCATCAGCAGAACATCTTTGCTATGTTAAATATACACATATACGTGCACACAACACATGCACAGTCAGATAGACACACACACACACACACACACACACACACACACACACACACACATACTTTTTTGAGAGAAGGTCCCACTATGTGTTTCTGGTTGTCCTAGAACTTACTATGTAGACCAGCATGATCGTAAACTCATAGAGATCTGCTTGCCTCTGTGTCCTGAGTATTGAGATTAAAGGTATGTGCCACTATGCCAGAATTTAAATTTATGTCTTTAATTTTGACTTTATCGCTGTAATCATTTGTGTTTAATTAATTATTTTATTTGGGTTTTCAAGACAGAGTTTCACTGTGTAACTTTGTCTGTCCTGGAACTCACTCTATAGACCAGGCTGGCCTTCAAACTCAGAGATCTGCCTGCCTCTGCCTCCTGAGCACTGGGATTAAAGGCATGCACCACCACTGCCTGGCTAGTATTTAATTTATTAATATGCTTTGTTTTAAAATAAAATAAAAGCAAAAAATTCAGAGGCATGTGCCTCTAGGAGAATATTTGAATGAATTAAACAGGTTTATAATGAGTATTTCCAGTCAGTCCTGGGCCTGAGATGCTGCTCTCTGATATCTGCAATTTGCAATTCAAAACCCTTCGAGGTCTGGGCTAGAAGTCTGCAGACTAAGGGTGGGGGACTACTTCACCTGTTTCCATAAATAAAGCTTTATCGACATACACGTGTGCTTGTTCTGTGCCCTCTGGCTAGAGCTGTGGGCTTCATGATTGCTGAATGAGCTCCAGCAATAGTGACTGCCTGGCCTTCGAGGCCTGAAACATCAATTGTCCTCCCATAAAAGGATTGTCATGCCCATCTTCAGATATTGGTTTCCTAACTCCATTTAACACCAGAATCTTCTTAGAAGTTCACACCGAGAGCAGCCCCTGACCTTGCTGCAGATCACTGCCTGCAGCCATCAGCGGAGTCTTCTGAAACCTCCCGAGTGACTCAGCACTGGCTGTGCCCACCGTCCAGGTCTCTCTGCCTCTCAACTTGAGGCAGACGCTGATGGTGGACACCAGCCACTGCCAGGACATAAGGTGCAGGCCACCTCAATGGCCAGGAGATGCCCATTTGTAAGTGCACTAGGAGGGCTTGAGGCTGGGTCTGCAACCCCCTACCCAGTGGTTCTTCTGCTCTCTCTCCCCTCGAGCTGGAGAAGATTTCCCCCTTGACTCCTTTGATCTGTTCAAGGTGTAGGTGCAATGGACTTGTTCCCTAATGTAGTCATGTGACAGAAGAATGTACACGTGGTGACTGAAGTGGACACTGCTGAGACTCAGGAGGAGGTTCAGTGGTTCATGGCTTCTTCCTTACACAGGATTCAGATGCATTCAGGAGCCCAGGAAATGTTTACTGGATAGTGTAAGGAGGATTTGCTGTGGCCTGCAGGCATATGTATCTACTGGGACTGGAGCCAGCAGATACTAGGGATCTGTTCTGTCTGCTGTAGCCTCTGGACGCTTTCACATGCACACCAAGAACAGCCCAGGCAGCTCTCCTGAGCCATCACAGGCCATTTGCCATTCCCACTGACATTAAAACTGAGAAGGGTCAAAGGCAACAGGAACAGAAGGGGATTTGGGGAGGAGGAGAAGGAGAAGGTCAGACATGAGGGAGGCTGAAGCTTCAGAGAGCGGTCACCAGCCCTTCCTACCACGACACCAGCATCATCTACCATCTAGACAAATGTGTTTGCCTCTGGTGCAGGATTATTTATTTCAGCTATAGAAAGGGAGGGCATGGAGGAGTGAGAAGTGCGGGTAACGGGAGAGTAGAGGGATCATTTATCATTTGATAAAGAGAGGCTCCCAGAGAGGAGCCACAGGGAGCTAGCAGGATTCGGGGCTCAACAAGAAGGGCCAGCAGTTGGCTTCTTCCTTCCTTGGGGCCAGAGCTGCTGAGACTTAAGCCTCCAAGAACTACTTATCTTATCGCCCCTGGGATGCACCTACCGTGTATTCCTAGCAGGTCTCTGTGGGATTGTAGCTGGAGTCTTCATTGGCTTATGTTTGGTCATGTGGGTGACATAAGGGAAAAAAATAATCTATGACTGCACACTGGGCTCTGGGGACACTTGTCCTGAGTGTTGACATTCAGAATAATCCATTTCCTGTGGTTAATTCAAGCCCACTGACTTTGGAGGCCAGAGCTTCCAGAGAGCAAGGCTCTCTCTGGGGAAGGAGCCTGAGTTGATTGGCAACCCAGTTATGTGGTCCAATAAGCACTCTGCCCAGTCCCATGGGATCCTGCCTCTCTTCCTGGTTAGCCCTGGTGATGCTTTTGGAGTATTTGACTGACAGTGTGGGGTTTTGTTGTTTAAGATAGGGTCTTTCTATGTCAAACTGGCTGGCTTAGAGCTCCTTATGCAGATGGAGCTGCCAGGGAACTCGTACAGACCAGCCTGCCTCTGCCTCCTAAGGGATGAGATTTGAGAAATATGCCACCATATCTGGCTGACACTGCACTTTTCTTCTAGGAAGTGTCCTCCATCCCACAGTGGTTGCTGACTGGGTAGATGGCCAAGGTCAATGACAGGGAGACTCCATTCAGGCCTGTGCATGTCACAAATGTGTACATGGGGACTTATTTTTTTTTTTTTTTTTTTTTGAGTTGGAGATGAAACCCTGACATCAGATGTCCTGGGCAAGAGCTCTACCATTGAATCTTGCCCTTAGCCTAGGTATCTCTCCAGTTCTCACTGAATCACCATGTCCCACCAAGGGCCAGATCTGGGCTGGATCTGACTCTTCCTCAGGCCGGTTGGGAATTTCTTCTTTGCAGAATATCAGTAGGCTTGTGAAGCAACTTGGGGCCTTATCAGGGGGTTGGCTTGGGGAGATGGTACTTTGGGGACATGTCTGAGCAGTGTCAGCCCTGCTTAAAATTTGTGAGGATCCTTCTGTTAGCCCCACGGCACCAGCTGTTCTGACAGAATTATAGAAAAGGATCCAGGCTTCAGGCTCCCTGGTTCTGGGGCCTCTGGTGGGGGATGGGCTTTGATCCAGGTCAGCCTGGTTCATCTCTTTCCACTGTTCTGAACAGTGCCATATGCAGCCCCTCTCTAGACTGTGCCCACAGATCCTGCCTGGCACTGTTAGACACAAGTATTTTTCTTCTGGGAATCAGTAAATTTTCACTAATTTCCCCAAACATTACCAGAGTCTGTTTCCTTAAAGTACAAACATATACAGTATGTTCATCATTTAAAATATCATTTCCTTAATGGTTGAGAGTGTTCTCTGGCTGTTTCTTTCGAACTGTGAACAATTAGAGAATAGCACATTTCA
The DNA here is from genome assembly GCA_902729485.2 of Mus minutoides. Lineage (NCBI taxonomy): Eukaryota > Metazoa > Chordata > Mammalia > Rodentia > Muridae > Mus > Mus minutoides. Next base: position 663,553 of record LR749895.1, on the reverse strand, counting down.
TTTTAGAAATAAGTACTGTTAGTGATCATCGTAAGCATCAGATGGTGGGATAATTAAATTAGGGTAATATACTGGTTCCTTTGCTAATCGCCGGCAATCCATAGTGACTGTAATAACTGTGATTTGTCACGTCAGCCTGCAGTGGAGCCCACAGTGATGGAGATGACTGTTGCTAATGAACCTGCGGACCCCCTTCCTACAGACAAGCTGAAATGCCTCCTCCGCCGACGTCTCCTCCAAGGCTTCCTGTAGCATGTGGCTGGCAAGAGCAGGGTGTTTGCAGGCTCTGAGTGAATGAAGTTTGGGGTGTTTGTGTTAGATACACAGGGTAACACTCTTGACATGTTGTGAAAGTGTGTGTGTGTGTTTGTGTGTGTGTGTGTGTGTGTGTGTGTGAGAGAGAGAGAGAGAGAGAGAGAGAGAGAGAGAGAGAGAGAGAGAGAGAGAGACTGTGAGACTGAGAGAGAGTGAGATCATGGTCTTGGAAATATCATTGATTTAGAAGGATTTAAAAGTTGACTACGCAGTTTAGGGTAAGAGGATGTGAAAGTGAGCTGCTTTTGATTTTTTTTTTCTCTGTTAAGAACTAAAAGTGTTTTGGGCCCTGTTGGTAGCTTTGTTCTTGAAAGAGACCAGAGATACCAGAAAATAAGCTAACATGTCTTTGGTTCTGCGGTGGCCTGAGGCTAGGGATGCCAAAACCCAGGGGCGGGGTAGGCGGGGTGTTCTGGTATTTGTTTCCTTCCTTTCCCCTCACTTCTTTTCTGGGAGTCATATACTTATACAAGGATGTTACTGAATGCAAAGTTGCCTGAGCATCATGTGAATGGGAGCTGTACTGACTAGTCCATCCTCCATTCCATGCCTTCACGCAGAGCAGCCTGGTACTTCCAAAGCAGTGACCCTTGATGATTTCTCATCTCTAGGGATTTCTCTTGTTTTTTAGGCACCCATCTTTCTTTCTTTCTTTCTTTCTTTCTTTCTTTCTTTCTTTCTTTCTTTCTTTCTTTCTTTCTTTCTCTTCCTTCCTCCCTTCCTTCCCCTCCCTCCCTCTCTCCCTCTCGCTCCCCATTCTTCCCTCCCTCTCTCCTTCCCTCCCTCCTCCCTCTCTCCCTTTCTTTCTTTTTCTCAATCTATCTATAATAAAGTACTTTTCTTTTTTTTTTTAAGATTTATTTTATTTATTATATGTAGGTACACTGTAGCTGTCTTCAGACACTCCAGAAGAGGGAGCCAGATCGGATGGTTGTGAGCCACCATGTGGTTGCTGGGATTTGAACTTATCACCTTCGGAAGAGCAGTCGGGTGCTCTTACTTGCTGAGCCATCTCACCAGCTCCAATAAAGTACTTTTCAAAGTTCACCTTCTGTGGTCCATTCATTCTTCAAATTCTCTGGACAAGAACCTGGAGGCTGCCTCCTCTGGGGTAAAGTTTCGCATGACTGTGAGAGTCCAACACTTTTACTCCTGAATTAAAAGTCCACTTAAGAGTCAAGAAAGGCTCTGTTATTCTCAGAGATTTCCAGGAACGTCGCATCTTGTCACTGGTCCCACTCTAAACATGTTCCATACGCTCGTTTCTTTTCCTGTTGCTGTGCAAAATATCTGGTGAAAGCAACTTAAGGCGGAAAGAGTTTATTTTGACTCAGGGTTCAAGATTAGAGCTCTCGTGGGGACGATACAGCAGCAGGAGGTGGAGGTGGTTGGCCATATTGTATCCAGAGTCAAGAAGCAGAGACAAATGCTGGGACTCAGTTCCTTCCTCATTTTTATTCAATTTGAGATTTCAGCTCATAGAATGCTTCCATCTAGACTTAGGGTAGATTGTCCCACACTAGTTAACCCAATCTAGAGACTCCCTCATAGGTGTGTTCAAAGGCTTGTTTCCTGAAAGCTGTCAAATTGACATTCAGGATTAACCCTCCATCACACTGCAGGATGATTTGGAGACTCATGTAAGCCCACCAATCTGTACTGTGTGACCTTTTCTCTCCCACCCTTCTGACATACTCTCCTCCACACAGTAGGTGCCTTCTGTGCTTATGATGAGCCGTATAGGACAGGGGCCTTAAATGGAAGGCTGAACTGTGAACTGCCGGAAGAGAACAGCATGAAAGATCTATAGCATTGTCTGCAGAGTTGATGATTTTGATTTTGAGGGCAGAAATATAGACGAATGGAATTGTATATCACTTAAAAGCTTCAGCTCAGCCATGGAGACCCTCAGGAGAATAGACAGACAACCCATGTTAGGGGAGCAAACATTCGCAATACACAAATCTGAATGGGGTTAATATTTGGGATACCCGAAGAACTCAATCCCATGGGGAGAAAACACCTCAGTGGAGAAACGGGCAAAGGCGGCCACTTCTCAAAAAGAGGCATGTCACTGTCTCAGTGGTGTATGACACAGTGCTCTCAACCACCTATCATCAAGGGAATGCAGATTAAAGCCCACATTAGAGGTATCACCTTCTAGCTGCTAGGATGTCTGTTATCAAACAGGCAATGTCAGAGAGGGTGTAGAGAGAGGGGGAACCCTGGCCACTGATGGTAGGCATGAACAATAGAACAGTCATTGTAGGAAAATGGCATGGAGATTCCTCAAAAGTCTGAAATGAAACCATGTCACTCTGCAAGGCCACTTTGGGATTCCAAGGGCATTGAGTAAATATGCTGGAGATCCCACACTCCTGTGCACAGTGTGACATTCATCATAGTAGCAGAGATGCAGAAGAGAAAAGGAAATCCTGTCACTTACAGCATGTATATATCCTGAGGACTTGTCACAGGGAGTAAGCCAGGCACAAAAAACAGTGTACCTATCACCCAAATATCGAAACTGGAAAGTCAGGTGCAGAGGCACAGGGTATAGGGTTGGGGTTCCCAAATGCTGGGGGTATGCTTGGGAAGATGTGAACTGAAGGCTTTAAAATCTCATACATGTAGGAATAAGTTCAAAGTCTCTGTTGTATGCTAGGAAAGGTATAATCAATGATCATGTATTCTGAAAAACAAAGCACAGAATACAAATGAATGGAGAGGCACCATGCTTGAGTTGAGTCTGCCCAGTCAGATGCCAATTTGCTTAGTGAGGTGGCTGAAGGGTTAATACAATCTCTCCCAAAACCCAAGGAGGTCATTCTATGGGCACAAACAAGCCTACCCTAAAATTTTTGTGGAAAAGCTCAGGCTGGAGAGTCTCTAGAATAGTTTTGAAAAAGTTTAAGGTGGGATAAATAACCGCTTACAGTGCCTTCACTTTCTGTTGCTGTGGTATCCAGACATGACACTTGGGAAAGGAGTAGACACACAGGTCAGTGGGACAGAACTGAGGACCCACAGAGGACCTGCAGGAATCTGTCCTGATGTCTGATGCATGCATGAATGCTGTCCAGAGGTTCCTCCTCTATAAGCAGGCCTGGAGCAAGTGGACATCCACAGGTACAAGGTAATCCTTGATCTACATCTGATGCTTATACAAAAGGGAAATCAAAGTGGATCCTGGCATCAAAGGGAGACACGAAACAGCTCAAGCTTTCTGTAAAATGGAGTGAGGCAGAGCTTCCAGACTTGGCACGTGTGCTGGCTAGTCTCACGACAACTTGACACATGAACTTGATGGATAAGCATACAGTTATCTGAAAGTAGGGAAAACTAAACTGAGAAGATGCATCCATAAGCCACAAGGCATTTTCTTCATTAGTGATTGTTGGGGGAGAGCCCAGTCGGTACTGGCTGACCCCATCCCTGGGCTGTTAGTCCTGAGTTCTATGGGAAAGAAGGTTGAACGAAGAGTGGAAGCAGGAGAGTGAGTAGCACTCACTCACCCCTCCCCCACCATTGTCTTTCCATTGGCTCCTGTCTCTAGGTCCCTGCCCTGTTTGAGTTCCTGTCCTGACTTCCTTTGAGGATAAACAATGATATGAAAGTGTAGCATCCAGGAGCTTGGGGTGTACAGTCTCAGTCTTCATGGTGCTCCATGCCTTAATTTCCTTATCCTCTACACAGGGATTGTCGTATACCTACCTACTTACCTACCTACCTACCTACCTACCTACCTACCTACCTACCTACCTACCTACGGATGAGGTTGATGTGTTGATTCATGGGATGTAGAGAGTGCAGGTCACACTGTCCTCAGCCATGGGGCACTACCACATCACTGGAATCTCAGGAACAGGCTAGGCATTGTGGCCACTGTAGAGTTCTGAATCCTTGGGAGAACCAAGTCTCTCTGAGGGAGGTAGCCCCTGAAGCCTGGGATAGGATGGGGTATGAGGTTCCTGTATCCTGTTGCTGGCTTTTTTAATTCAGAGGCCCTCTTCTAGGACTGTGTATGGCTGTGCTCACTGAGGTGTCTCTGGGCCACTTGTTTTGTCTCTTTTGTGAGTGGCCCAGGTGGTCTCTTTGAGTGTAGGAGATATGGTTCAGTGCCCTACTCCTGACCTCCCTGTGTCTCCTGTCTGTCTATCTACCCCCTTACCTCCCACTAGTCCTGATGTTTCCCAACAGAACACCCTGAAGTTCTAGGGGGAAATCCCTGCTTTATTCACTTGCCCAGTTCACCTCTTTCACTGAGGAAAGTTTGCTTTATACCACTCCCAGTTCCCCCTCACAAGTTTAGCTTTGCTGGTGAAGCTACTGCTGGCAAGATGGCTGCCTGAGTGCTAGCTGGTGTGTGTGTGTGTGTGTGTGTGTGTGTGTGTGTGTGTGATGTGTGTGGTGTGTGTACACCTCACTCCTCTTTCTGAGTGTCTATGGTGAGATGCACATCATTACATTTTGAGCCTGTAGCATTGAGCTGGGGAAATTGGCTCTACTCTGGGCTGGGCAGATTACCTGGATAGGGATGTGCGTGATTATGAACACATCCCTGACAACAAACAAAGACACAGAGTTTCCAAAGCAACCGTCGGCTATGAAGTCAAGACAGATTCTTTCAAGCCTAGCCTGTCACCATGTGTCATGCATGGCTCCACAACTGCTACCGGGAAGCAGGTGCCCGGATGCCAGCCCCGCTCAGCCTGGCTTACTAGAGGGTGGGTGCAGCACGGCTGTGAGAAGCACTCATTTGCCTTTCCTGAGTATCACGATTTAGGAAGAGTGTAATTATTTTATTTCTAGAATTGGCAGCATGAATGTGGAAGGTACGGCTTACTTTGACATTTACTCACTTTGCATCAGGAATTTTTTTTCTAGCAATAACTTTCAATTTGCCAGCTCATTTATCATCTGCTAATATTAGACATGATTCTGACCCATATGGACAGTGGCAAATGATCTTAAGGGTGTATTTGTACTCCCTGTCTTAAAGGACAAATTCTATACATATTTCCCAGTACTATTTGGCTCAAGATAGTCCAATCATGTGGACCGTAACTCCTGTGATAATGGGAGGGTTGTCACTCTTTAATCGCTGGGTATGTCACAGGGTGGTTCCATGCCAGGCATATGTCGTGCTTGGAAATTGGAGGAGAACACCATTTCTGAAATATTTCCTACCAGCGTCTAGTACAAGTCAGCTAACCATGTTATTACAGCAGCTGTGTAAAATTATGAGCTGCTTGCCAAATGCCTTGGAAATCAAAGCCTAAAGATGCCTCCTACCTCCCGTTTGCATATTTTTTTGGACCTTGCAATAGAGGCATTTGATTGTGTGTTCTTGTTGCTCTACTGTGCAACTTGTTCACAGACTCCTGGCAGCCAAGGTTTCAGAAAACCCTCTTCCAGTAAGCTCAAGGTCCACAGATGGGCTTTGGGGGCACAGCAAGAGCCCACATGTGGCAAGCACCCATCTGGCTGCAGAAGCTCATAGACCAGGTGTTTTGTCCGCCTTACACTCCGTCCCACACAACCCTCCCTCCTCCCTTTTATCTGCTTCCACATCAAAGGCTTCTGATTTCTTTCCTGCCAACCATGACTTCTCAGGTATTCTCTGCCATGACTCCCCCCACCCCCGCAATCACAGACTCATACACACTCTTTTCAGGCAAAGAATCCGGCCATATAGAGCTCCTCCAAGCACACCTGTGTAGGCACCATGCCTACTCTTACTGAGCCCTAAGTTCCCGCTTTATCCTCCAAGTCTGCCTCATTCTTTTAATCCCCTGTACTCAAGGGTGATTCGCTTTCCCAGGGTGACCCAGTCCTCTCCCTGAAGGCTCAAGTAATCGCCCTGGTTTTGCTCTGAGCACCAACGCTGAGCTCCAGCTTCGGTTCATATAGTAGATGCTCACAGTCACCGGGCAGTAGTGGGCACTGCAGTCTCTGTAGTGAGACCTTGCAAGTTCAGGGCATGCTGCTTTGTTTCTCTGCCTGGCTGACAGGTTGGCAATGTCTACAGCCAAGAGTTTAGTAGGCTTTAATTCCCAAGACAGAGGATTTCACAGATGAGAAGGCTCCTCTCACCTTTCCTTGGGGAAACCTGTAAGCAGTTGTGTTTGAATGGGTGTCCCCACAGGGTGAGGTGAGTCTCTTCTAACTTCTTCATTTGGTACTGTCTAGCTCCACACAGGCTCACAATTTTCCTAGAAACTGGGGAGAGAATCCCATGACTTCTCAAAGAAGTATTCTTTCTCCGAGATTGAATGATTATGATCCTGTGCATGGGTGCTGGTCACCCATGCTTCTGCCACCATGGTCATTCCTGGGTCCTGCCACCATGGTCATTCCTGGGTCCTGCCACCATGGTCATTCCTGGGTCCTGCCACCGTCTACTTATGCTTTCAAGGCTGAGGTTGACACTGGGCCTCATAGACTCCAAGGTCAAACCTAGGTCACTATCGATAGCTGGTTATTCGGATCCCCAGGCTTAATAGTTAAAAACAACCATTGGCTTTCATCTATGAGATTCTGTGGGTATTTTGAGCATGTCCCAGGTCACCTAGGGACTGTTGTCATTTTATATCATGGTAGAGGAAATCTGGTTGGTTCAAGGTGGCATACTCCTATATGTTACAGGAGGTACTGAGTTTTGACTGAGCGGCCTTTCATCCCAGAATCAAGGTCTGAGGGAGGGGATATTGAAAGGCCTCATAAGATCTAGGCTCTAAGGTCAACAAGCTTTAACCCTGTGCCTTTGGCAAAGGCCTGTCACAAGGTGGGCTTGGGTTCTAGAAGGTTCAGTGATGAGAAGGCCTTTTTTTTTTTTCTTCTTCAAAATTTACTTATTTATTTATTCACATTATATCCCAATGGTAACCCTCCCTTTTCTCCTCCCAGACCTGCCCTTGCAAATACTTCCCCCCACTATCATCTCTCCTTCTCAGAGGAGAAGTGGAAGCCTTCTTTGGGTACCACCCCACCCTGGGCTAAGCACATCTTCTCCCACTGAGGTCCAGCCAGGAAGTCTAGATAGGGGAACGGGGATCCAGTGGCAGGCAATAGGGTCGGAGACAGCCCTTGTCTAACTGTTAGGGGGACCCACATGAAGACCAAGCTGCACATCTGCTATAAATGTGTATGTGTGGCACCGGGGGTAGGTCCAGCTGCTGCTGCATGCTCTTCGGTTGGTGGTTTAGTCTCTGTGATGTCCTATGGCCCAGGTTAGTTGACTCTGTAGGTCTTCTTGTGATGTTCTTGACCCTTCCAGGTTGCTCAGTTTTATGGGTCTCTGTATCTGTTTCCATATGCTACTGGACAAAGCCTCTCAGGAGACAGTTACTCTAGGTTCCTGTCTGAAAGCACAGCAGTGTATCATTAAAGTGGTCAGGTTGTAGTAGTCAGGTTGGCCCTCTCCCATGGGGTGAGTCCCAAGTTGGAGCAGTCATTAGTTGGCTGTTCCCTCAGTCTCTGCTCCATCTTTATCCCTATGCATCTAGCTGAGATTCCTACAGAGGGGGATATAGAGACTGAAGTGGCCACCGGTAGCCTGGCAGGACTTTCAGTGGAAGGAGGGGGACATCAACCCACATAAAACCTTCAATGCAAAATGTGTCCTGCCAACAAGATGCACAGGGATGAGAATGCTTGTAGTGATGTTTTAAGTGTCTTGAAGACAGAGGGACAGTGGACAGATTAGAGCCCACCTTGCCCTGGTTCTGCTTTCATAGGGTGGAGATCTCATCAGAAAGCAGAGGAAGAAAGAGAAATTCCTTCAAGGAAGGAGGCTTATGTGAGGGAGAGGGAAAGCGGATCCTGTTACAACATAGTGTAACTCTGGCCCGGCAAGGACACAGGGTGGGAGCACAAAGTGGGCATGGGGCTGCAGTGAGGCGCTCTGGGCTCTGCTTGAGACTTCATGCTGGGCATCATGAACAACTCAGGGTGCTGAGTGCTCTTGGAACATCATCCACAAGTGAGGAGCTACGCTTTGGTTGGATTTGATACACGAGAGCAGATTTCTCAGAAATGTCTGTACTACAGAACCAAGGAGACAGGAAAGTCCCAAACATCACAGCGGTGTGATGGAAACTTCATCACATCTAGCTGTGTGTGCAGTGCAGACTACACAGGCATTGAAAGGAGTAACTCACTAGTGTGGAAAGGCAACCATGAAAGAACCAATATTAAAATATTAAGATAAAAACATTGGATGAAAAGTGTATAAAATGTCCAAGTTTGTTCAAGACCAGGATAGGGCATCCCCTCTTTTGTTCTTTAGACTTTTTTGAAGTAGTATGTATATGTGGCAAAAATGCAAAGACAGTCCTTAGGCAGCATCTGCTGCATTTTCCCAGGATCTGGTTGAGACAAGAAGATGGCAGGGATGCAGGGGATGCTTCCGTGTACAGTGCTGGTGGGAGGACAGAAGGATGCATGCATTTGAAGAACAGCTATCACCCGCTTCCGGGACACATGGACGGGTAAGAACAGAGAGTGCTGTGCTCTGGGATCTGGGAACTCACATCTATGGGAAGTGAGGGACAAGCTGGGGGACTCAGCCCAAGGGGAGGGCACAACTTGATGGGATATTACAAAGGATACCCTAATGGCGATGCTGCCCTCAGATTGTAGATGCTGCCCTGTAGATTGTTTGGGAGACAGGGTCCATGTTTAGGGTTGTCTGGGATTGGCCATAGATCACAGGTACTCTTTTGGTTCCTGCAAGGTTAAGTTGTTTGTGAACACCTCCATATAAATCCTGACATGTTAAAGAGGGATCTATGGTATAGGAATTGTCAAGACACAAGCAGCCTGCCAGGACCTCACAGGTACCCAGAACTTAGCGGCTGTCAACCTTTCTGTGTTGTGATAAACACCTCAGAGAAACGATGAGAGGAAAGTGTGGTTTGGCTTACACTGTCAGAGGTTTCAGTCCAAAGTCAACCAGTACCTCAGTCAGGCTGACTTTTGCTATGATGAAACCCTGTGACCAAAAGCAAGTTGGGAAGAAAGGGGTCTGCTTGGCTCATGCTTCTGCATCCATAGTCCATCACTGATGGAAGTTAGGGCAGGAAGCAGGGCAAGGACCTGGAGGCAGGAGCTGATGCAGAGGCCATGGAGGGGTGATGCTTACTGGCTTGCTCTTCATGGCTTGCTCAGCCTGGTGTCTTATAAAACCCAGGTGTAGCGGGAGTTTTGCTTTCTTAAAAAACCTCAGTTATGTTATGTGACTGTGTTTTTGTTTTAATCCCAGGTGTGGGATAAGAGGCTGCTTCACAGCGGGTGATTAGGATTTGCCTGGTGCACTAGCAGGGGCTTGATTTTTGCCAGCATCAGATAGTTTAATTCTGGGGACTCTGGAGAGGGTACAAAGGGAACAGCCCCGAGTGGGCCTGTGGGGGTGCTGCCCACCCTGCTGCCCTTGATTGCTATTTAGAGTTTAGCAAGCGATCATGAGCAGAGAGATGAGAAGAAATCAGAAATTCTCATGACAAAGATTGGACTTGCCCCCCAAGGAACCCAATGCCCTTTCTCAGGAGGAAGTAGTCAAAAGAGGTCTCACTCCTTTCCCTTCTAACCTTCTTTCTTTCCCACCTAGTGTTGGGGGAGGCATTGAAAGGGACTAAGGTGGAATAAGGGTTGGAAGAGTGGCAGATATAAGAACCCAATAAAACAGCTAAACAAATACACCAATACCCCAAACTACCAGCTCAGGGATGGCACCACCCACAATGAGATGGGCCCTTCAGCAACAATCACTAAATGCCCTACACCTGGATCTTGTGGAGGCATCTTCTCAACGGCTGTTTCCTCTTTTCAGATAACACCAGCTTTTGTCGAGTTGACATAAAACTAGCCAGCGTATCTGGTTCTTCTGGGACCTGAGGTGAGGCTAAGCAATCATGGTGGTCAGAGCATGTGGGCAGAACTTCTTGCATCATATAAGCTGTGGTGAGGGGGTGAGGCAGAGACAGGAAATAAGATATATCTTTCCAGGGCACACTCTAGTGACCTACTTCCTCTAACAAGGTCCTTCTGCTATATCTCAATAATGCCACCAAGTGATGAATCCATCAAGGGGTCACTCCATCTAAGGGTCACAGCACTTCTCATAAAACCATCAGCTGACAATGGGGTTTCCAATATGTGAGCCCCAGGGGATATATCAGAGTCAAACCGTGACAGTCCCTCACTGTCACTTCCCAAGAAGGACTCTGACTCCAGGCTCCACAGGAAACCTACACAGTGAATCGGAGTATGAGAAAAAGCATCACCACTGTTTAGTGAAGTTCCCTCAGGGCATTGGATACTGCAGGACACATCAACTGCAGATGCCGAAGTAACATCAGACCCAGATGTTCCATGGACAAGATAGACTTAGCACATGCTACACACAGAAGAAAATATTCTACTTGCTAATGCTATGCCTTCAGGAGAGGCCTGCTAGAGTCTTTGAAAGGTTCAGATGTTGGGGCACAGTAGGCAAGGAAGGACAGGTGAGGAGACACAAGGGTTAACTGCACTGCACAGCTAATCACCATGTCCTCAGAGATAAAACAAAACAAAACTATTGAGAACATTGCTGGGACAGCAGGAGACATTCCAATCAGGACTGTGCCTTAGGAACCTAACATTTGTGCTATGATTGTCTCAGAGATTCAGGTTCTGGGGAGGTGGAAGTAGGCTGTATAGAAGGTCATGATGTCTTCAGTCAGCTCTCAAATGTACCTCTGAGCCCCCCAGAGGTGTGTGGAGACCTGTGGCTCCCTGACAGAGCATGTGTGTGCACTCACTTCTACAAGAAACGATATGGAGGAAGACTTGGACTCTTGAGCTCTCTTTCCCTCCAGGATGGATGAACCTGGAAGAAAACTAGTCTTCTGTGTGGTGTCAGGGCACGCAGGTAAGTGTGCTGGGTCTTCTGATCTTCGGGCTGTTAGGGGATGCTGAAAGTATTAGCCAGAGAGCTGGGATGTCACACAACCTCAGAGCCACTTTTCTGGTGGTTTCCATGAATCTCTTTTTACTGATGTTAGTAGTGGAGGCCCAGTATTGAGAGTCTGTCTCTAGGTCAGCTGAGCATGGCTGGGTGGCCCAGATAGAGAGGCCAAACAGCCCATAGCTCTGCTGCCAAGAGCTGTGTGTCTATGGAGTGGGGCAGATGCTAAGACATCGGCCTTCCAGAACTGAGGACTGAAATTCACAGCTCACAGGAGCCTCTAGGCAAGTGTGTATAAATGCCAGCCGTGGTGGCTCTTTCCACTTGGGGTCCTAACCCTTAGCCCTGTCCGTTCCTATCCTCTACTTTGGAAGTGTCCGTTCTCAGCCTGGCCGGGGAAGCAGCTCCTCATGGGGCTGCAGCTTGTTCTTGAGTTTTGTTCTCCTGTTTCCTAACTGGATGGATTTGGCCCTGAGGACCCGGTCCACCCTCTTCTAGGCCTATGTGACTGGGCAGCAGAATGTAGCCTTTAATCACAAAGCCAGGCAGCTGTCGGCCGCTCGACGCTCTGCTGAGCTGAAATGGCCACAGTGAAAAATGCTTATGACTCCTTGTGGGAATAATTCATAAAAGTTTAAAAAACTTTCTCCTGGCACTCTCTATGCTTTCAATTTTATATGACGGCAGACAAAAAAAAAATGACCTCTATTTTGCAGCCTCCGCCCCCATCTAGAGTAGCCTCAATCTTCCATCATGAGTGTGTCCCAACAGAGCCATCTGAAAGACTAAGGAAAGATGGAGGCCTTCTTCCAGCTCCTGAACAATTCCCTCTGCAGTTTCATTAACTTAACGGTCAAGGGCAATTTCATTAGCAGAAAGTTCCGGACTCAGAGGCCTCAGACTCCTCTGTTCGTGGGCAAATCTATCAGAATTAACAAATGATAAGAACTTAAGAAAGCACCCTATTCTCAGAGTGGATACCACTGGCCCCAATTGAGGGCAATGCCATGTGGGACAGGGACAAAGAGAACAAGGCTTCAGGGAGCATCTGAGGGCCTTACGGTGGTGAATATTCACCCAGAGGACAAATAGCAGTCATTTTACTTCGCATTTACTAGGCTGCAATGGACTCAGACGATGAGGCTCTGCTGGACTATAAAGACCAAAGCTCAAACTGAGCTCACTGGGGGCAGCTTTCCCTACAGGTCTCTAGGTCATATCTGGACAGCCAGGGGAGACCTGTAAGAGTCAAGGTGCCTTCTCAGCTGAGGTCCTAATTGAGCCATCCTGTAGCTGAGGTTATAGAATGATGCCTTCAAAGAGGCTATGAATGTCCCATAGCTGCAACCATTTGTTTTACAAGGGAGATAAAAGCTTTAGGCTCAGTTGAGGACCCCCCTCCACATTGCGGGTCGGTTGGTCTCAGCTTAGAGAGGTTGTTCTTCAACATCCGACTTCAGAGGGTCGTAGAGCCTGAAGCTGGACTTGAAGGATAGTTAGGGAAACTTACCCAATATCACCATCTTTAAAGGGAAAGGAAGGGACTGGGAGCCACCAACAGCTGGGAAGTATTGGAGGCTGGAGAGCAAGGGAGGACTCGTACTTGCTTAGTGTCCATAAAGGAGTCAGGCCTGCCATACTTTCTCTGAGTTCAGTGAGACCCCTTTCTACCCTGGTCCACATATCTCAAGCTTTAAAAAAATTGTTTGCGTCACTGGGTTGGTGTTCATTTGTACAGGCCTCACTGTGACCTTGACAATGAGCTTTCATTTGAATGTTATCTACATGCTCTGTGGGATCCCCAAGAGGAGACCTAATGGCCAGCAGCTCACAAAAGCTGAAAGCAGGAAATAATATCTTTATGACCACTAGGCAAGTGGAGGTTAAAGTCTGACAGGAGCAATAGCTGGGAATGAAGTGCCCTGTGCTCTTAACAACTTCATTTGTAAGTAACACACCCAAAGTGTGGGTACTTAGTGTATATAACCAGTGGGTGGATGTAGGCATATGCCTTTGAAATCATCACAAGAACCAGGTAAGGACCCATTTGTCACCTCTCAATGTTGCTCTCAATTGTATTAGTTCTAGCAAGAATATTTAATTTGAGACCTCCTCTCTTAAAATTATATAGTACCATACACAGAACATTTCCAGCTGCATACACAGCTGTAGGTCTGTCTGTAGAGAGGTTTCCACAGAACCATGTGATCATCTTGTTGGCAGCACTGTCCCCAGCACTGTAGATACAGAGGCAAAGTGCATGTGACTTTTGAGAAACTCACCTAGAGGAGAACCAGGATGAGGCTTGTTACGATAGTAGGCTGTTTCCTGTGTCTCTTACATATTTTACCCAACAAACAAACCCACAGAGACTCCTTGTCTCTCTTTCCCTGTCTCTCTCACACTCTCTCTGTCTCTTGTCTTGGTCTCTCCCTCCCCTCCCCTCACCTCCCTCCCTCCCTCCCTGCCTCCCTCCCTGCCTCCCTCCCTGCCTCCCTCCCTCCCTCCCTCTTTTCCCCAGTCTTCTCTTGGTCCCACCTCTCTGGCCTCTTTTTCATCATCACATTGTCCTTTATAGTGACTCTTCTGGTGACATGGAGCTTACCTATGTGATATGAGATGACATCTCATTTGGAGAGCATAACTCTGTGAGCTTCCTTCTGCCCATGTACGGTAACACATTCACAGTGCAAGACTGAGATTCACCCATATTTAAGGATCACACCTGCCCTGCCTGCATTCAAAGTCCTCCCTAGGAAGCACTACAGAGACCACACACACACACACACACACACACACACACACACACACATCGCTGCAGGTTTGTTTGTAGGGTAAAAAGATGTAAGAAACACAGACAAATGTTTTATAGTGATGTCTAATTGAGTGGTAGAAAGTGAGGAAACAGAGAAAGATTTGACAGAATAGGAACTGCCCAGCCCTCAAGAGAAGAGAGAGGAAAGGGAAGCTACTTGAGGGGCGGTGCAGAGAAGGAGAGAGAGAGCAGTTTTACTGGGAGAGTTTACAGGGACAGGTTGAAGAGAGAAAAAGACAGAGCTGGGTAAAGACAGAATGAGCCAGAGAATAAGGAGGATCCAGAAGATTAGAACAGATTGTTAGAGTTAGTTTGAGGCTAAACAGAGCAAAAGGTCAGAGGCAGAGACAGAGACAGAGAGAGGGGGCGGAGGGAGAGAGGGAGAGGGAGAGAGGGAGAGGGAGAGCAGGAGGGAGAGAGAGGGAGAGAGAGAGAGAGAGAGAGAGAGAGAGAGAGAGAGAGAGAGAGAGAGAGAGAGAGAGAGAGAATGAGTCACTCTGGAAAGGAGTTTGAGCCAGAACTGCTGAGTTGAATTGAACCAGTCGGTCAGAGATCAGAAAGAACAGGAAAGGGTGAGCTTATTCAGCAGTAAATTTCAGAGTCTGGAAACATTCTAGGCCTAGATAAGATTGTGTAGAGGCTAGAAGCTTCCAGGACTAGACCTGGGTTAGCAGACTGAGGCAGTAAGTCTTGGAAATGACAATTGCATCAGGAGAGTAAAAGTTACTTTTACAGAAAGGCAAGTTACTTTTACAGAAAGGCAAGTGGGGAGAGAAGAGACCTATGGAAGAGGGAGGGCTAGGTAGGCACACTGCCTGTTTGCTCTCTAGCTCATGAGGCCGCAGGTCAGAGGTGACAAGCTTATAGTGGAACATGATGTTTGGACAAATCTATTTTTCTATGTAATCTGAAATCTGTAAGAGCCTGCCTGCTGGGAGCTAGCACGAGGGAAGCCTTAGGACTGCTTTAGGATAACTGTTTACAAGTGTCTCCGTGATGATTCATACATCAAAATTCTCTGTTGTTTTGTCCAAATAAGAATCTAATGAGGAAGCCAAACACTGGTAGAGGTGAGAGAGACGTGAAAATTACACAAATCCCCAAAGCGTGCCGTGAGTATCAAACACACGAGTTTATTTTAAAAGGCAATTGTGTCTATTATTTGTTCAATGTTTATTACCATTTTTAATCTATATTCATTAGAGGTGTGCTTGGAACAACAGTCTCCAGTGTCCTGAGTCTTCATTCCTACCAGAGAGGAGTTGGAGGGAGGACTCCGAAATAGCATAGTTGGGTTCAGTCTTTAAAGTATCTCAAAGCCCTGGGGTGCTGTATGCAGTCTTTTCCCTTGGGTGGCAACTTTGTGTGGTCAACAAGAATAGCATCAGGGATGTCCTGCCTGTGGGTCAGGTGGGAGACTAAGAACTAGGTCTTGGATTGGGAACATCCAATTGACTCAGGGTTGCAAAACTGTCCCCTTGGCCAGGGCAGTGTGCCTGTATAGTGGGCTGATGTCTGACCCTGACAGTCCTGATGGTTGTGACCGGCTCTTCATGGAGTTTAGTGGTGTTGATAGCTCTATACAGCAGCTGGCTTCTTCCAGTGCATGTTGCTACCCCGCCTTTGGTTCAGATATACTGATGAACACATCTGTATGAAAACCCACTACCACTATTCTCTATGGAGACCCCACTAGTGAGTCATGGTACACACCTCAGAGAGGGCTCATCTGTGTTTGGTTTTCCCTGAAGGCGTGTATGCTAGAGTTTCCCAAGAATGTGCTGCAGAAAGGCAGAGAGAAGGCAGGCTTAGGTGACTTCTGGAGCCCAAACGATGCAGCACCCTATAGAATGCCACTTGACACTCAGAGATTGTCCTATCTCCAGGCATAGGGTGTGTCTGATGGTCATTAGAATCTGATACCAGGGTCCAGCACCCAAGGGCAGCCTCAGCAGATGGGTGGAGCCCGTCCAGGGAAGTCTACAGAAGCTGGCACATGAACCACAGCACTGAGTTGGGAGGTATCTTTTACCATGACACCAATGTTGCCATGGTGGTGCTAGGACCTTTGCCATGGTTCTGCCTCTAATCCAGTGCTTCTCAACCTTTCTAATGCTGCAGCTCTTTAATACAGTTCCTCATGTTGTGGTGACCCCAACCACAAAATTATTTTGTTGCTATTTTATAACGGTAATTGTGCTACTGTTATAAATCATAATGTAAATATCTGACACATAGGATATCTGATATGCAAGTCCTTTGAAAGGGTCATTTGACCTCCAAAGGTGTCTCTACCCACAGGTTGAGAACTACTTCTCTAGTCAGATGCTCTATCTATCTATCTATCTATCTATCTATCTATCTATCTAGTCATGAGGAGGATTAGAAGTCCCAGAGGAAAAATAAAAACAAATTCATCCTGAAATGATTCAGTCCTCCCCAGGAAACAATTGAAATTTCTGTGCATGCCAGTGGCCAGCCCAAGCCATCCAATGTGAAATGTTTTCCCACAAGCTTAAGTTTTCAATACTTGGTGCCCCAATGATGGCAAAGTCTTCCCAAAGACTGTGACTAAGAGTTGGAGCCATGCTGAAGGAAGTGGGTCACTGGGTGAGGGTAGTATGTGTATGGCGTGGGTGGGGGACTGGAGGTTTTGAAGTTGGGCCTCACCCTGTGCTTGCTCTTTGTTTCCTGGGTATGAATGCAGCTTCCTGCTCCTCCAGCCAAGCCTTCCCTCCAGTGATGCACTGCACTTCCTCAAACTTTGAGCCAGAAATAAGCTGCTTGTTATCAGGTATTTTGTTATAGCAGCAAGAGAAGTAGTCAGCCTATGCATGGCTAAATCCTTCAGGCTTCTGGGAAACTCCGTGGCTGAGATTCATAACCAAAGCTAGCAAGCTGACATAAGGCTGTGAGGTTAGGTGCCCAGACACAGGTACGGACCTGTTGTTATGCTATGCCCCCTCATTTTGTTTCCTGAAAATCTCCTAAACTCTGTTTCTCTAGACCCAGCCCACAGAGCAGGGCAGGGAACCTTTGGTTCAGGGAGGGAAGGGTACTAGAAGACAGCTCAATCCTGGGCTGATGTTCCCTCTACTGACTGACCTTCTCTTTGGATCACAACTGTGGGCTGATTTGGGAGAGATTCTTCCTGACACCTGAGCATGGCCCCCAGGGCTCCTCTGCCAGGACTTATGAAGAGGCCTGGTCGATTTGCGAGGGAAAGCACACTGTCATGAAGAACTGATAGGAATCGAGGCTGCCTGTCTTTGGTCTAGTCCATAATAGCTGCAAAGATGTACATATAGAATGGGGTGTGGTTGCCAACTTCTGATGTTTCCCAAACCTCTGGTGCCATCCTTAGCAAGTGAGATCTGACTTGTCCTAGGAAAATGTTTGAAATGTAAGTTGAATCTTCTCCAAAAAGGCAGAAACAGGCCAGCATCCAGGTGCCCCAGGGGCCAGGCCACATTGTCACTCCAGGACCAGGACAGTATCTGGACAGAGAGACAGGCAACATCTCCAGCCTGAGAACATGACTATCTAGAACTGAGACAAGAGAATGCCCAAGATGCATAAGAGCAGGCAGGTATGGATGCTGCTGTCCTTGCCAGGGCTTCTGAAAAGAACAGAGGGCCTTGTTCCTGCCTCCTTGGCAGGAAGGGTGTTCAGGGAAGAGGGACACTCCATGACTCCATCACAGCATGCATCCTAAGAGATGAACTAATTGGCTCCTGCTCTGCAGCTCCCTGTTGGCAGCTCCCCACAGTCTTACAGTGGGAAGATGGGCAGTCTGGCCAGAAAAATAACAAAAAAATGGGGGTGAGCCACCAGCCATGGAGGGCTGCACAAACCACACTATAGAGAGATGTGTAGTGGAAGGAGGAATGTGTGGTGGGTGGGGTTAGCCAAAGTCTCAAACATCATAAGAAGTTGGGGCAGAAGAGGACAGATGTTCCAGTCTGGCAATAGCCTAAGGCCAGCAGTGACCAGGGAGGGAGGGAGTCCAAAGAGCAGGACATATCTGAGGTGTCTTGCAGCTGGTGAGAAGGGGAGTATGAAGCCAGACTGGGTTCAAGACTGGCTATTCTCAGGGGACACTGGCCAGGACTTCCTGGGTCCATGAAGAGTGTTCTCAGTGTGGGCAGGGCTACAGTATGCCACTTGTCAATGGAAATAGCAGGGGGAAGGGACAAAAAGGTACAGAGCAAGCAGATATCTTCTGTGGGGAACATTCTAGGTTAAGACTGTAGCAGATACCCACTGTAATGACTCAGGTACTATGACAACTGGTCTTGGTTGTCAACTTGACTGCATTTGGAATGAGCTAAAACCCAAGCTCCTGGGCACTGTTGTGAGGGACTGTCTTACTCAGATTGGTGGGAGCAGGACACACTCTAAATCTTGGTAGCATCTTTAGATTGCAGCCCAGATAGAAGGACACAGAAGAAGAAACCTCTTTTTGCCTGCTTCTCCTCACTCTGACTGGCTAGTACATCCACCCTGTTGCTGAAACATCCTCTTCACTGAGATTAGAACCCACTTCTTTGGGATTCTAGCATAGAAGATCAACAGCTCTCCAGGAATCGTTCAGGTTTTCGGCACCAGATTGGAATGGCTAAGACATCCAGCCTCATAGACTGAACAAATAGTGCTCTCTCACCCTCTCCAAGGTGAGGCAGCCACTGTGGGGTTATACAGACTGTATCTTGTAAGCCAATCTGATAACCCTTGCCCCTTTTCTCTCCATCCTATTAATTCTGTTCCTTTAGGAAACCCTGTTAAAGTGGGTGTTATTCGTGGTCACACCCTGAGCAAGCAGATCTCAGACCTGTGATGTGCAGGGATACAGCCACTAGCCACCTGTAGCATCCTAAATGTAATATAAGGGTTTGGCTCTTGTTGCCCTGCCTGGCCACAGAGCTGCAGCTGACCTGGGCTACCATGATGGATCATGTGCATCTGGCCACTAGAGAAGGAGGTGTGGGTTGTAGGGCTCTGGTGCAAAAGAGTCAGCACACACAGGCTTGCTGAGTGAGCTGCAATTCTGCATAATTCAATTATGATAAGAGTTGGGATGTAGTGTGATTAAGAATCAGACCGTGGAGGTATAGGAGAAAATTAAAACAGCTGTTAATTTAATTTGAGTCCATATTCTTGGAGAACTGATAGTAAATTGAGAATCCTAATTAATCTCACTTCTCACATTTTTCACATGAGCAAACTGACAGTAGTTTAATAGTGGCTAGAACACGGCGTTTCCTCTTGGCTGGGGGCCCATTAGCTCTCGTGCTCTACTCTACCTTTGGAGTCTGTAGGGATTTGGGGCTGCATATGCCCAGGCAGGGATATCTCTAGATCTGCTCAGAAGTGTCCCTGCCCCTCCCTTTTGGCATCATCCTATCCCGTGCCCAGACTGTCTAAATTTCAGAGGGACTTTGTGACTACTGTACCAGTCTCCGGTGTCTCTTCACAAATCCTGTCCTCTTAGCTACTTGGCAGCCTGCATGGTTTTCATCAAACAGTAGATAGTGATTGTGTCCTGTAGCCAATGTGATAAGACAGGAGACAGAAAAGACAATGCCACCAAGTGGAGGAGAAACACCATGCGTGTGGGCACGGTGATGGAACACCTAGAAAGCTTCGGGGAATTAGGTGAAAATCTAGCCCAATCACTGGAATCTAGCTCAGCCTTTTGGCCCAACTCTTTCCTATCTTCTTATCTAGCACTTCTTAGTGGTGGCAATTTCTCCAAGCACTGCCTAGAGCTGAGTTCAGGATCCCCTTGGCCACATTTCAGGGGATGCTGTCACAGGTTCAGGTGCCTGAACAGTAGAGTACCTTGCATCCCTAGAGGGTTCTGGCTTCCCACTCTGCATTTTGGCTCTATCACAATCCAGAGGGCAGCTGTTTTGATCCCCTCTTCCTATACCCGAGCCTGTCATGTGAGCAAACCTGAGATATTCTCCTTTGTCTCTATATGGCCCCCACTTTCAGTCCCCTTACATGGCAGGTCAGTGAGGACTTTCCATGCTTGGCCACCCTTTACTTATCCTTACCTCTCTTGATTGGCCCACAGGAGTAGATTCCACTCACCAGGACCATCTATCAGTACCCTCGGTCACAAAGCAATGGACACAGGGTCTGGTCCAGAGCAAGCATTAGACTCCAAACCCCCATAGCTGTGACATCTCTGGACACAGAGCCCCATGTCCATGGAGAGACCCTTTAGCTGTTGCTTCTTTTCACAGATGGACAGTGGGGTATAGAGGACAGGAGACAGAAGTGTGCAGCTTCTGGCTTCTGACTCTTCCCTGGATTCAGGTTGGCTTTGGACACAATGCAAACACATCCAGGCCTTCGGGCATGGCATATGAAGACTAGAATGTCCCTCAATGAAGCTGAAGGCTACTCTTCCTGGGATATGCTCTGAAGGAGGAAGATTTTGCACTGAGACGAATGAATCAGTGTTTACATTTTAAACAGGTATCTTCTAAACACAACCAGCTGCCTGCGCTGGACAAGCCTCCACTTCTTGCTCACTGACGTCGGGGCCACAGCCAGAAGATTTAGGAATCTGTGCACCTAAATTACCTTGCTCTTGGAGTGATTCTAGCTTCGGAGCTGTTCTGTCCTCTGGAGCTGCAGGTGTCTCAGAAAGTGCCCTACTTTGTGTGCATCAATAGCTCACAGCAGCCTTCACAGCCTTCCTTTTCTCTGTGTTGGGGTGGAGAAGGAACTGCAGTGTAGACAACATCTACGGAAGAACTCAGACACTGGGCAGTCTCCCAGCTGGAGCCGCGGCTCTGCCTGTCACCGGTTCAGAGACTGGCCACAGGTCCTTGGATCACAGAATTGGCTAAATGACTCCCGGACTGTTACTCATTGCATTTTAATAGCTTAATATCTTTGTTTAGGCAATGGAGTTCTGAAGGCCAGGGCTGGCTGAGACGAGCCTTGGCTGGATGGAGTGTACTCTAGGCAAGGAAACAGAGCAACTGTTTAAAAGCCAAGATCTGCAGATGCCTGCTGGTCACTTAGGATGCTCCTGATCACAAATGAGCCAGAATGAGCTAAGGACTGTGATGTTTCTTTAACTCAAAAACAAGGGAACATTCAGAAACCACTGGACATTAGGAGAATAAAACACCATCCAGCTAAACAGTCAACAGGCAAGCTGCTCTCACTCGCCTTTGAAGCTCTTAGTCTCTGTTTCTTGTGATTCTCATGAATTTACTCAGCCCTAGCTCCAAAGACATTTTTTCACAGTGTGTAATGTGTCTTCTGATTTTTCAAAAGCAGCATCCTGAAGCACCTATAACACACGTTTTGAAGCCGCATCCTAAATCACACACAACACACATGTTTTTATGCAGCGGTGAATCTTGCTTGCAAATGAGATTTTGCAATTCTCAGTGTACTCTTCAGCATCGTACCCCTTCCTCCTTCCTTGACACAGCCTCCTCTCCTCCCTCCTCCCTGGACACCTACAGTAAGACCGAGTTAACTGGTCCCAAGACCAGTAACAGTTCCCATGTCTATGTTGAAATTTCCAAGAGTGAGAAAAGCCCTGAATATTTACAAGTGTTGGGAGCCACGTGAGGATTCTTTAGGGAGCCCAAAAACACCGTGTGGTCAGGCCCTGATCTCTGTGTTCCCTGGTTTCCTTCTATTTTATCAATACTAGCTTCTCTCCCTTTAAGGAAAAAGCAAGCAAGCAAGCCAGCCAGCAAGCAAGCGAGCAAGCAAGCAAACAGAATCTCCTCCTCAGGTGAAAGATTTGAAATCATGCACACAGTAACTACAACCATTCTAATCAGAAACCATGAGAATAATGTTGAAAAAACGATGTTGAAATTTTCAGCTGACAGAGGACGGCAGGTGGATTTCTAATTTTGCCTTCGAGTCCTGGTGGAGCAGCCTGGCTCTGATTCATGGCTGGCATGCCTTGTGGGAGGATTTGCTTGGGGCTTACCTTTGGGTGCTCTGTGGCTGTCCCTCTTTGAGACCTGGCTTTCTCTCTTCACTTGCTGTGTTCCCCTGCTCCTGCTGTCTAGGTGGTGTTACAGAGGTCAGTGTCCAGGTCCCTACAGCCAGTGTACTAGTGACTAACTTTATCTTGCTCAGTAACAGTTCCCGGGTCTATGCTGAAATTTCAAAGAGTGAGAAAAGCCCTGAATATTTACAAGTGTTGGGAGCCACCTGAGGATTCTTTAGGGAGCCTGGTTCACTTCTTTTAGCAGGCCCTGCTGGCAGCTAGCTGCAGTAGCAATGAGACTTTCATGGAGTGCTTGGTATCTGCGTTCACTGATTCACTGATGCCCTGGTCGCTAGGGTGGGACAGCTGCAAGAGGCTGACTGACATGGATCCCTTCAGATTCTATGGCCCTCTCCTTCCTCCTGCCTGAGTTCATCACTCTTTTAAAATAGTGAGTGAGGTTGTGTTGTTTCATATCCGGGGTTGCAGGGTTGCGGTCCTAAGTGGTGGGTGGAGGAGCCCTGGAGGGCACAGACATGGCCTCCGCAGGCAGTGTTTGGCTAGAAGGCAAGGAGAGCCAGGCAGAGCCATGGCCACAGGTCAGGCTGGGTGTCTTGGTTTGGAAAACTGGTTCTCAGCAGATGCAGGAAGCAAATGGGAAAGGTTACAACCCCAAGTCACTGTTGAATGAGAAAAGCTGTAATGGCGGGGATGTGCCTGTGGGCAGCCTTACATGGGAGGTCATGGTTGGCATGCTGGCCAAGTGTGCCCCATACCAGGTGTGGTCTGCCTGTCCCCTAGATAATCTGTGAGGAGCAGGGCACACATTGGGGGGCAGTTCCCAGAGCATCAACTGCCTCCATCCTTCTCCTGGTTTGCATGGCAGAGCGATGTTCCCCGCCCTGAAATTTCTAGCTCTCATCTTCAACTTCTTATGTTTATACTTTACAACTATGGTAATGAACTTGTAATATTTATAATAGATGCTTCAGAATCTCATGCTGTAGTTCATTTTAAATTCTTGTCATGTGTACTACACTGTCTTTGCCCCATACCTCGTGTACCTGAGCCCTGTTCTAATGGGAACACCACCCATCCCACTCCCATGGGAGTTGTTGGAGACACAGCATTCTGGTGGATCTTCAGACCCAGGGGGAGCTACCTGCACATTCAGCTCTCTCCCCAGCCTGCCTGCTGCACTCCTGATGTTCTACCCTTCTACCCTACGCTTCTGTCTGCTCTGCCTCTTACAAAGCCAGATGGCTGGACTTGTGTGAGCTCAGCTCTGCTCCCTAGAACAGCCCCTGGGCTGTGAGCTGGGAACCTGTGGGCCTCCCACTGCTGTGGCTTCCAGCTGTGAGCTGAGGAAGTGCAGGGCCCCCCATTGCAGCTTTCCTTCTTTCCAGGATCACATTGATTTGATGCCTGTTGTCCAGTACTTTGAGAGCTGTTATTTCATATATTTAATTGGGTTTTCTACCAGTTTCACAAGGAGGTCAGTTCCCATAGCAATTGATTCCTTAAGGCTAGGGAGGAAGCTGAGTGAGGCTTTGTTATTTAGTTTATGGCTGCCCATTTTGCTTTTTTTTGGGGGGGGGGGAGGAAGAATGTAGGATCTCATGTAGCTTAGGCTGGCTTGGAGCCTGTTATGTCTCTACTATGTGCTGTCCTGAAAAACTATGTATAACTTTGTAACCTGGGTGTCAGCCAGCATGGGTAAAATCATCCAATCTCAGTCAGCCTCATGTGTGTGTGTGAGTGTGTGAGTTTGTGTGTGTATGTGTTTGTGTGTGTATGTGTTTGTGTGTTTGTGAGTATGTGTGTTTGTGTGTGTGTGTTTGTGTGTGTCTGTGAGTTTGTGTGTATCTGTGAGTTTGTGTGTGTTTGTGCGTATGTGTGTGTGTGTGTGTGTGTGTGTGCCTGTACTTGTCATTTTTTCTTTTTGTTTTTGGAGTCAGGAAGTTATCCCAGGATGGCTTCAAACTCAGTACATAGCTGAAGAAGATCTTAAACCAATTTTCCTGGCTCCACCTACCATCACAGACATGTGTGAACGTGCCTGGTTTTATGTGATACTGGGATAGAACCCAGGGCTGCAAGAATGTTGGGCATGCACTGTACTAACGGAGCTACTTCCCTAGCCCTACAATATGCTCATGTTAAAGGCCAAAGAACTCAGTACTGGGTACTGGCTTCCACTGAGCTTCTGTCCCTGCAGTAGATAGCCTGCTTCCTTGTGGGTGGAAAAGGTCTTGCACTAGGTGGCGAGACCTCAATGGACTAGGTCACATTGGCTGAGTGAGTTCTCGGTGGTACACAGGAGTGTGCGAATGCACCAGTGTGTGTGTGTGTGTGTGTGTGTGTGTGTGTGTGTGTGTGCGCGTGAATGGGCATGCATGTATGTATCTCTGTGTGAGTGGGGTATGATCTAGGGTATGAGTATTTGTTTAGATGTACCTAGCCTGAGGGAGGACTCACACAGAACAAATACACCACTTCCTGCAAAGCCTCCTCCCTCCCAGGGCATCTCAGCTTAGCTCCTAGATGACCCTCAAGCAGCTGAATGCCTGCACAAGCTTTCTGCCCCTTTCCTGTTTTTCAGCAAAGGAGGCCTCTTAGAGGAGGAGATTAGCGTCGCTGTAGGAGCACAGAGCTCTTTATTGGAAGACAGCCTTGCCAGTAAGGGAGACTTTAAGTTTAGTGGCTTGGTGCCCTGACCTACATACGGAAGTCCAGGCTCCTCACTATGACTATGCTGCTTCCAGGCTGTGAGAATTGCAAGGGAAGATTAAAGTGGGACCTCCACTGCGGTTGCCTCCCACAGACAGGATGCGGATTGCAGAGCATGGGCATTTGTAGCCCCTAAATGTTAGGGTGATAAGCTGGGATGCCCAAGGAGCCTGGCAGCATTTGGTGGGGTCGTGGGTACCTGGGGGAGAGTCTGGATGTTCTTAGACAGGAGAGTGCCAATCAATCACCAGGGTAAGTGAGGGGTCAGCAATGACCAGCAATCTCTCATTTCTATGAGTGTCAAACAAACTACCGAGATTAGCTTTAGTCAGTTGATAGAGTCCTGTGCATTGTGCATCTTGCTATCTCACAGCTTGGCAGACTGGGGCTGTGCTTGGCCAGGAACGAGTGTGCAAAGCAGAGACAGATGCTGGCACCTTGGCTCTAAGAAGACTTCTGTTTCCTCTGAAAGCTGCCAGTATCCATAAAGTCATGTGGAGCATGGCTGGTGGAAGTGTTATGGTGAGATCACAGATGACAGCTGCATGTGACTTGGGCTGTGGTGGGATACTTTATGTTGACAAGTAAGAGCTTGGAGTCCATGGGGGCTAGACTTTGGTGAGATCCTTAGGTTAAGGACCAAGTCCACAGTCATGCTTTGTATTTTGGGATAAGAAAAGGTGGGTATTTAGAGCAGCTGTGAACTTGGCTGGTATTCTGTGTGAGACTACAGTGAGATGGATATGAAAATTATATTCATCCATCCATCCATCCATCCATCCATCTATCCATCCATCTATCCATCCATCCATCCACCCACCCACCTACCTACTCACTCATCTACCCATCCACCTACCCATCCATCCACCCATCCACTCATCCATCCATCTATCTGTCCACCTACCTACCCAGCGACCCACCCACCCATCCACCCATTCATCTATCCACCCATCCATCTATCCACCCATCTATCCATCCACCCACCCATTCACCCATCTATTCATCCACTCACTCACCCATCTAAACACTCACCCATCCATCCACCCATCTATTTACCCACCCATTTATCCATCATCCATCCATCGATCTACCTACCCACTCATCTACTTTCTCACCCATGTAGCTACAAATACAACCTTTTGCTCACCCACCTTATCCTCACAGCCATCTATTCCCCCACTAACCGTGTACCCACCCTGCCATCAGTCTACCTATTCATCCACCTTCTCATCCATGTACCCGTCCACCTACCTAACCACCTACTCATCTACTTACCTACTCACTGGTCTTCCTATACAACCACTAACTTACCCATACACCTACCCTACACCTATTTATCCATTGTCACTC
This sequence comes from Mus minutoides, assembly GCA_902729485.2. Lineage (NCBI taxonomy): Eukaryota > Metazoa > Chordata > Mammalia > Rodentia > Muridae > Mus > Mus minutoides. The sequence goes on along the minus strand of LR749895.1, from coordinate 637,414 downwards.
ATGTATCCATCTTCCTACTTACCCACATACCCATTCACCAACCTTCTCAGCCACCTACCTATATACATTTCCACCTACCCACTCATCCATCCACTCACACACTCACTAGGTTTTCATGATTTTCTTTACAATGCTGTGGACTGAGCTAGGGCCTTTGGAAGCCCTGTACCCTATCACTGAATAACTCCAGACCTTTTCATGAGTCTTCCTGGATCTCTGCACATAGGTGTGTGCTACTCCCCAGGACCAAACATGCACCCAAAAGGAGTTAAACAGGAAAGTGTGGGTTTCTCGCTCCACAAGAGCAATGATTTTTGTCTTTTCACAGCAAAGAACAAACAAACAAACAGACAGACAGACAAACATCAAGAACACAACTGTCCAAAGGCCAGTGTGACGGGACTAGGCAGGGCCTGAGTGGTAACTAAGGTTAGATGAGTTCAGGAAGTGGTGCCTGTGTGTTCTTAAGGAAAGGTCCACCAGGAAGCATCTCCTCCCACCCCCACAAGAGGTCAGTGGCATACAGTGGGAAGCTGAGAACCTATAAATCAGGAGAAAGAGTGCCCAGAGTGACAATTAACTTCCAGGTATCTTGGTTTTGGACTTACCAGGCTCCAGAGCAGTTTGGAATAAGTGCCTGGTATTTAAGCGTCCTATCTGTGGCTTGTCACCACAGCCAAGGCAGAATGACAGGACCAAATCCAGGACAAAATATGAAGGATTTCTATTTCCTGGAGCAAAAATTAGTAGTACAGTCTGGTAAAGGCCTTTGTCTACAGGTGAATGTGCAGCTCAGTTTGAAATCAGATTTCAAACAGCATCAAAGAGATAAACCTGTGGCTTTTATCTGCTTAGTGAGCTTTCTAGCTTGTCATTCAAGTCCACAGAAGCATGGCCCCATCTTTCATGGAACCGTGCGCCCTCCCCCCAATGTCCCCTGTGTTTATGGCCACCCAGTCCTGTTGTGAAAGTTCTTGAGCCTTATTTCAGAGCCTGTCTGGCTTCATTTGTCTTTACATGTGTGTTTTCTCTTTCTGTTTACCATTGTCAGATCTGTGGTTTCCTAGTGGGGAGAATGGGGCAATCTCACTCTGCATGCTGATGACCATTCCCTGCCCCCAGGTTCTGACACCACCAGCAGCTCCAGCAAAGAACTTTAAGGTTCAATAAGATTCAGGAAGCAGAAAGGCTCACAGAGGTCAGCTGGCCCTTCACCTCCTATTAGCAATGAACAATCTTTGAGGAAGAAACTTCTCAAGGGACCCTGGAAGGTCTTCTGGCCCTGGAATTCTGCAGGTGGGACACCCCAGGCATTGACTCAGACCTTCAGTGCCAGGGGATAGAGGGGAGCAGGGTGCCAGGCCTGGCTCTGTTTCTAAGAAAAGAAGTCCTCTGTGGCTCCGGGGTGTTCCAGGGCCAGTGGCTGAACACCTGCAGCCTGTTTGTTGCAGCTCTTCCTGAAAGTGCCAGGGTCCACGTCCGGTGTCCACTCCCTTCAAGTTGCACTGTGGGACAGCTGCAGCTCCCTGAAGGTCTCTGTGCTGGTGCGCAAATGCTGACCCAGAGGACGAGGCACTCACTGACCCCCGACCTCCAGCAAGCTGTTGGCTACAGACTCTCGGCTCTTCCTTTCTTCTAGAAATCACTTAAAGACGTGTAAGATTAAGCCCCGCATTTCATGCTCTAAATAAAACTCCCATTTAACATTTTCTTCTTCAGCACTAATGATGCTGGAGCTAAGGATTTAAGCATACCAGTTCTCTGCCAACTGTATATCTTCCTCTTTATTATGCAATCGTCTGATGACGTCTGAAGATGGATGGTTTAGAGGGGAGCAGGAAGGCAGAAGGTGAAGCTCCCCATTTCTTCATAGTTGCATGCAGTAAAGGTATGGCAAAAACCATGGTGGTCAGGGACATGAGGAGTCCCTGAGCTCTAGTGAGGATGATGACTGGGCAGACACCATAAGCTGGGCCTACCGAGGCTCTAAGAACATCTCTGGACAGTCAGTGTTTGGACCCCTGACCTCAGGGCACCTGCTTGTTTTAGCCTCTTAATTTAGTTTGATTAATTTTTGCCCAGTGTAGATCTCTGGAGTTCCATTCAGAGTCTTATTTGTTATTAGTAAGTGACACTAGCTGGTATCATCAGGTCTGCAGATGGGAACTGTGAACACTCACATATACGATTGTGTGTGAACACAATTTTTCTATTTCTCATTGCCCTGGGATAAATATCTCAAGGCACAGTTGCTGGGCTCTGGGGTCATGGGAGTTATATTTCTATGAAACTGGGAGGGCTCCCCCTTTACAGTCACACTAGCAATGCCAAAATGACCCAGTGTCTCAGCATCCTCCCAAGCACTGGCTATCACAGTCATTCCTGCAAGACATGGTTTACTGTGGATTTCATGTGTACCCCTGCGTCAGTCATGCATTATTTGCTCTGTGACCTCTTGGCTGTTACATGCTCTCTCATCTTCACTGGTAAAGTGACCATTCATATCTGAATCCCTCTTCCAGTGGGGCTTTTAGGTTTCAAGTGGTTCGGTCTGAGCATTATCTGTATATGTCCTAGAAAGGAATTTCTCTCTGTGTCTCTATCTCTGTATCTCCGTCTTTCTATCTCTCTGTCTCTGTCTTTCTCTCTCTCTCGTGTGTGTGTGATTTGCAGACATTTTCTCCCCATATATAGCACCAATCTCTTATGGTGTTTTCAGAATAAAAGTTATCAATTTTGATACAAACTAAATAATTAATTTATAGATTAAGCTATGTCTTTCTGTCTCTGTCTTTCTGTTTCTATTCTCCTGTTTCCTCTGTCTCTGTCTCTGTCTCTGTGTCTGTTTCTCTCCCCCCTCTTGTGAGTGTGTGTGTGTGTGTGTGTGTAGGTCAGAGGTTGAGGTTGAGGTTGGGTGGCTTGCTCAGTTGCTCTCCACTTTATGTTTTATCCACCAAGATCTCTCACTAAACACTGAACTGTCCGTTTATCTAGACTATCTGGGCGGGGAGCTCTGGGGATCAGTGTGTCTCAGCTTCCCCAGTGTTGGGACTACAGGTGTACCTTGTTTCACCATGCTTTTTATGTGGGTGCTGGTGATCTTAAATTAGGTCTGCATCCTTGTACAACACGCATTTTACTGACTGAGCCAACTTCCCAGCTCCCAAGATTGTGATTTAGATGTGATGTCAAATAGCTGTGCTTGAGGGGCTGGAAAGTTGGCTTGGCAGTTAAGAACATATACTGTCTGGCAGAGGACCCAAGCTTGGTTCCTAGCACACATATTGGGCAGCTCACAACTCCATTAACTCCATCTCCAGGCGACTTCAATGCCCTTGTTTGAACTCTGTGGCCACCTATACTTACATATATGCACATATTCATCCAACATGTACACACAATTTAAGTCTTTTTTTTTTTTTTTTTTTGAGACAGGGTTTCTCTGTGTAGCCCTGGCTGTCCTGGAATTCACTTTGTAGACCAGGCTGGCCTCAAACTCAGAAATCCGCCTGCCTCTGCCTCCCGAGTGCTGGGATTAGAGGCGTGCGCCACCACGCCCGGCTACACACAATTTAAAAAGAATTCATTGCCTTGCTTTAGAGGCTTTAAAAATGTCTACGTTTAATACAATTATTTTACAGTTTTACACCCATGTTCAGCATCTATTTTCAGTTTAGTTTTCAGCAAGGTATGAAAGTTAAACCAGAATCTGACTTTGTCTCTCTGTCTCTGTCTCTCTGTCTCTGTCTCTCTCCTTCCCATCCCCCTTTCTCAGTCGCTCCAATGGCTTGTTGAAAAGTTCTTTCTTTCATTGAATTGCCTTTGGACCTTTGTTAACAATCAGCAGAACATATACTTGTGGATTGGATTCATTCCTGAGTTCTACATTTGTTCCTTTTTCCTATCCCTCTGTAGGCACCACAAACTCTTGGCTGCTGTAGCTACATAAAAGTCTTAATATTGGTGGGCTGAATTCTGTCATTAACTTCAGGTATTTTTTTAAACCTATTTTAATTCCTTGTATTTTTTTAAACATATATTTTAAATGATGTGTTTACATCTACAAAAATAGCTGTGATTTTTAAAAATAGAAATTGTGTTAAATGTATTAATTTAAAGAGAAGTGACATATTTATTGCTGAGTGTTTGACTCCCAGAACACAAATGCCTCTATTTACAACTCCTTTGACTTTTTTGTAGGTTTTTTGTTTGTTTGTTTTGTTTTTGTTTTGTTTTGTTTTTGTTTGAGACAAAGTCTCTCTGTGTAGCTTTGGCTGGAACTTTCTATGTAGAGCCTCCTTTCTCTGTCTCCATCACTATGCCAGACAGTATTTTGAAGTTTTTTTTTTTTATTCAAGTTTTTTAATTGGATATTTTCTCTTTTTTTGGATGAGTATCTTTTATTAAAGAGATTTTTAAAAATAAATTTAAGTTTTAAAATATTTACCATTTACAATCTTTTCATTTATTTGTGCAGCTCAAGACTACTTTCTTCTTCTTCTTCTTCTTCTTCTTCTTCTTCTTCTTCTTCTTCTTCTTCTTCTTCTTCTTCTTCTTCTTCTTCTTCTTCTTCTTCGATATTTTCTTTATTTACATTTCAAATGTTTTCCCATTTCCAGGTCTTCCTTTTGGAAACCCCCTATCCCATTTCCCCCTCTCCCTGCTTCTATGAGAGTGCCCTCCTACCCACCCACTTCCATCTTCCCTCCCTGGCATTCCCCTACACTGGGACATTGAACACCCTCAGGACCAAGGGATGTTCTTCCCACTGATGTCCAACAAGGCCATCCTCTGCCACATATGTGGCTGGAGCCATGGGTCCCTCCATGTGTGTTCTTTGGTTTGTGGTCCAGTTCCCGGGAACTCCAAGGGGTCTGGCCTATTGACACTGTTGCTCCCTCCGTGGGACTGCAAAACCCCTCACCTCCTTCAGTCCCTTCTCCAACGCCTCCATCAGGGACCCTGTACTCAGTCCAATGGTTGGCTGTGAGCATGCTCCTCTGCATTTGTCAGGCTCTGGGAGAGCCTCTCAGGAGACATCCATATCAGGCTCCTGGCAGCAAGCACTTCCTGGCATCCACAATAGGGTCTGGATTTGGTGACTATAGATGGGATGGATCCCCAGGTGTGGCAGTCTCTGGATGGCCTTTTCTTCAGTCTCTGCTCCACATTTTGTCTCCATATTTCCTCCTGTGAGTATTTTGTTCCCCTTTCTAAGAAGCATCCACATTTTGGTCTTCCTTCTCTTTTAGGCTTCCTATGGTCTGTGAATTGAATCTTGGGTATTCCAAACTTTTGGGCTAATATCCACTTAACTGTGTGTACTGTGCGTGTTGTTCTGTGACTGAGTTACCTCACTCAGGATGATATTTTCTAGTTCCATCCTTATTACATGTTGGAGCATCTTCTAGGTATATGCACAGGAGTTTTTGACATGGTGAAGATGTACATACTTTTAAAGGCATGTTCACTGTAGAGTTTCATTTTTGTAATATTTGAGATATGTGGTAGCCCTGTGGTTTTAGTCTTGGTGTCAGTGTAATCAGACATGTGAATGGAAACACGATGGAGTTTTGTGTGTGAGCCTTGTACCTTCACTGACTCATCAATTAGCCCTGAGAGTTCTTTGCTTTGGTATAATTTGTGACTATACACACACACACACACACACACACACACACACACACACACACACATACACACAACCATGACACCGTAAAAGCAGAGATATCTCTAGTTCTTCCTCTCTACTCTGCATTTAAAAATCATGTTCTTGGGCTGGCTAGATAGCCTGGTGGCCTGGTAAGTGAAGGTGCCTGTTGCCAAGTCAGAGGGCATGGTTCAATTTCCAGCCTTCTCCAGGTAGAAGGAGAGAACTGACTCCTTTAAGATGTTCTCTGACCTCCACCTGAATGTTCTGGCTTGCACACAGAAGTGGCTTGGAATGCAGGCACTGTGTTGAGTCCCCGTGGTGAAGGCTGTGCTCCTCCTACGAGCCTTGGCTTGTTAGAAGTCGATTTATTTTTGCTAATATTTTTGAAGCTCTTTCTCTCTTATCCTTAACTTGCTCTTGATGAGAGCTCGGCCCCTTCTCCTCTGCATCCTACCCCCTGGCAATCCTGAGTGAGTTTTAGATTTGTCAAATGCTTTTCCTGCATCAAATGGTGCAATCATATGGTTTTCTATCTTTAATTTGTCGATACAGGATTAAATTTACTGATCTCAAAAGTTGGACCGGTGACTTTTGCTTCATTCTGATTTCTAGTTAGTTCCACTTCTGTGTCACTGAGTGGCACATTCAGTGATAGGGCTGCATCTTCCCGAGGCAAGTTCTATCTCCATGCTCTTTTGAATTTGGGATTTTTGTCATTTCTGGTATTGAAAAGCTCTCAGAGTTGGTAACAAACAACTATAAGGTGTTTCCCTCTCTGAGGGATGAGCCCCTGGACAAGGGAAGGTCAAGGTCTTGGTGTTTTAGCACTTGGACATCTTTGCCACTATGGGAATCTCTGAAAGGATAGCTCTAAAACCTTCTACCCAGGAAGAATAATATTATGTATAGTGGAAATGACCTGTCTCCCTTTGTCGAGATTCTGGAGTGTTCTTTGACACGTGTGTGTGTGTGTGTGTGTGTGTGTGTGTGTGTGTACTTATGTATTGTCCAGCTCCATTTCTTTCATCCTTGGTCCTAGATCTTGTGAGACTGGGGACCATCTCCATACATCTGAGTTTCTGAGCTTGATCTTCTAGTCCAAACTGTGTTCATGGAAGTACTGCTCAAGTCTTTGCTCTTTGGTGTTCTGGGTTATTCTTCTGAACACTTTGCCCTACCATGCCCCCACAGCCTGGTACATCTCTGGGCATTAGTGGATCTTATCTTCTTCTTGGGCTTTCAGTTTTCCATACACTCTGTTCCTGTGATCCAGTAGTGACCATATCTGGCCAGTTCCCTCCCAAGCTGCAGGTTTTAGCTCAGTGTCCGTATCAACCCCAGGCAGTCCACTTTGTCTGTGTAGGTGCCACACTGTAGTCCTAACCTGGGGAGTCCTTGTTATATCCTGAATGCCATGTTTCATTGTTTCTGTGAGTATATGGGGTACTGATGTTCTGGGTAAAGTCCTGGGATCTAGTGCATGAGACCCATAGATGGCCTTAGAGGACGAGAGGACAGGGGCTATTAATAATTCCCATATATACAAGCTGACGTGCCAAGTGGGTTAACCTCTCCTCCTCTCACTAACAGAGGTCACAGTGTCATTTTTATAGAATATTTGAGAGCAAAGTATAACGTGAGTTTTGGGGATAGTTTAAAAGGAAATTATGTATTAAAAAAGGAAAGTAACTTTTGAGGAGAAACACCCACTGGGGAAAAGCAGTTCTTAAGAGCCTAAGAAGTAATTGAGCCGCAAATTACACCTTCCAGATGGTGCAAGCACACAGCAAATTCAGAGCAGAATTGACCCCAGAAAAGAAAAGGAGGCCCTAGCTGGAGAAAGCTACAGAGCCAGACAAGTAATTATCCATAAGCATGGTCAGGGGTGACCAGGAAGCTGCAGGTTTCCCTAATCTGAGAAATGTTCAAAACAAGGACCAAACACTTATCTGCCGTGGTTCTGTTCCCACAAGACATGAATATTCATGGACAAATCTGTTTTTAAACCAGGCCACTTTCCCCAGTCACATGTGAGCTAACACAGACACATATCATCCTGACTGTGCTGGAAATGAGGGAGGGGGTGGCCTCAAGCGCCTTCCCTAGCACATGCAGTGGCCTCTGAGTGTGTGGTGTCCAGAGACTGATGTGCCTTGTGATTCCAGGTTACTTTCTGATGTTTGTTCCTATGTGTGCTAACTATCTCTGTGCTAACTGATGATGTGTGCTAACTGCCTCTGTCTCCTCCTATATAAAATATCAAGTGCAGAGTGCACAGGCTAGACTCCAGGATTCAGGGTGGAAAAAATAATGCACCATGGTTAACCAAGTTGGGCCTCCTGCTGGCCAGATTTTCACAGAATCTTGGTCATTCTGTGTCACTGTCCTGAGTGGCCTCTATCCTGCATTCCCTCCTGCACCCTGGGCATGGGACACAGTGACTTGTTGAGTATCATGTGGTGAGAGAAGCCAGGCTGGGCACAGAAAGGAGAAACACATACAGACAGCATAGTACACACACACACACACACACACACACACACACACACACACACACACACACACACACACACACACACACACACTTGTCCACAGAGCACACACACACACACACACACACACACACACACACAGGCACACAAGTGCACACACAAAGACACACACACACACACACACACACAGAGCATAGCACATACACTCTCACACAAAAGCACATGAGCACACACTTATGACACAGCACTCATACCAACATATATACACACACACATACTGGGTCTGGTATCTGGGTCTCATGAGGGGTCTTGGCTTGCTTGTCTGTGATATAGGCTCAGAGATGGGCTCTGTGATAGTGAATCTTGGTTGTCAACTTGATACACATCTGGAAAAAGGGAACCCTAGTTGAAGAATTGCCTCCATCAGATGGCCTGTCTATGGTATATTTTCTTGATTGCTAACTGATATAAGTGGGTGGTACCATCCTTAGGGCTTGGGCTTTATAAGAAAGGTAGCTGAATGTGAGCCTTAGAGCAAGCCAGTAAACAGCTTTTCTCTGTGTGTTTCTGCTTCAAGCTCTAGCTTTTGGTCATGATGTTTGTCACAGCAACAGAAAGCAAATGAAAACAGAGTTGGCCCATGAAGGCACACAAGGTCTGCAGAGCATGTAGGTCTGCAGCAGGAGAGCTAGGTACCTCTGTGTACCCACTCCAGGGACTTGGTCCAGTAAGGAAGAAAGGCATGTCATGGGAGGGGTTATTGCTGTGTCTCCTCCTGCCCTGCTTCCTCCCCAAGATACTGAGCTCAGTTGACCCTTAGAACATCGGCATGAAGTAGCTTCCCAAAGTCATCACCTGGCTCAACTTGGAGTGGAATGGTCCTAGGCTGGTATTTTCTGGTTACCCTGTGTCTGGCCTCTCTAGGCAGCATCCATAAAACATGGGCACCTACCTTAGCTTTCTAGCCTCTTGGACCCTCTTCTCCGAGGGCAGCAGTTCAGGTAAAGAACTGTTCATGTGCAGTTCCCTGTAATGTTCACAGAGCCCAGGGACAGCATGTCTCCTGCTGGCTTCCTGGTTCTGTATCCCTGTGTGCTCTAGGAGAATTCCTGGAACCACAGACTCAGCAAAGCTCTACTACCCTAGGGCTGCCATGAGAGATTCAAGAAAGTAGATGGCATCCCAGAACTGTGTGACGGGGCACTGCAGCTAGTTGTTTCTACCTCTCCACTGGCCTAGCTCTTTCCTGAACCCTGCAGTCTCCAGTGACTACAGTGATTGGCTCACTCACCTAACAGGTCCCAGTGCAGCTGCATCTGATAAGAGCAATGGGGCTCGGGCTGTGGACTTCCAGAGGACTCTGATGAGAGCTGTGCATGGGCTTGTGCACATGTTTGGGTGCTGTTTGCAGAAGCAAGTGCGTGCTCTGGTGGCTGTGTATGTGCTGGGCTGATGTATGTTTGTGAGCACTATGTGCACAAGCATATGCATGCTCCAGTGGGCAATATGGGTTATGAAGGTATGTGTGTGTGCATCTTGGGGGAGCACTGTGTGTACAAGCATGTGCTTTTGTGTGTGTATATGCCATGTGCAAAAGTATGTGTGTGTGTGCTATGCTGTATGCCTATGTCTGCTGTGTGTGCACAAGTGTGCTTCTCTGTGAGTATGCATGTATTTCACTGTGTGTGTGTATGAGTGCTGTGTGTCAAGTGTGTGTGCTTCTGTGTGTGTGTGCTGTGCTGATATGAGCACAAGCATGTTTGTACCTGTGTGAGTACCTATGTGCTGTGCTGATATGTATGTGCATGTGTTCTTGTGTGTGTTAGCTCATCTGTGAGTGTATATGTGCTGTGCTGATGTATCTGTCTCTGTCTCTCTGTCTCTGTCTCTGTTTCAGTCTCTCTCTCCTCTCTCCTCTCTCCTCTCTCCTCTCTCCTCTCTCCTCTCTCCTCTCTCCTCTCTCCTCTCTCCTCTCTCTATGTTTATGTACTGTCTTAGGATGTGTTTGCTCCTCTGTGAATGAGTTTGTGCCATGCTGATGTATGTTCCCTGGTGTGTATGCTCCTATGTGAGTGTGTATGTGCTGTGCTGATGTATATGTGTGTGTGTGCTGTGTATCTTTGGATATTTGCTCCTCTGTGAGTGACTATGTATTTGCTTGGTGTGATCATGTTGTGTGTATCATTAGCAGGCCTCTCTGTGTGAAAGGGTGTGATTACTATAGCAGCTAGAGTCCCTGGTCTACCTATCATGGACCTCTGATATGGCCATTGCACTATAGACTGGGAGTCCCAGGATGATGTTATTTAGGAAGGGACTATAGTCAGCTTGGCATCTCTGCATTCACCTGTATGTACGTGACTACCAGCTTATTTGATTCCAAAATCCAGAACAGATAATCTTCGCCAGGACACATGTAATCACCGTTTCATAGATTATAGGTGGTACCTGGAAAGGCCAGCAAATTTGAGCAAACAAGACACCCACTGAATACCTGCCAATGCCCAAGGGCATCATTCACTGGTCTTCTTGATGGGAGACTAATTTGGTGTCATCCTCAGCTAAAATAAAGTCAGTATAAAAGAAGAGCAGGGCTGGGTCTTCTGATCCAGGGTCTGACCCTGTCTAGGCTCTCTTCTGGCATTCACTGATCCAAGCAAGACTTCCAATCATTTCTTGGTCCACGATCCTGGTACTAGTGATACAAGGCTCACCTGCAGCAAGTTGGGCACTGGTATCACAACTAACTTCTGTGGAGGACCTTTCAAGGCTTCCAAGGCTCACTTGCTCAGGATTTGACACACCTCAGCTACTTAGATCTATAGTAGTCTAACCTAAGGTTGGCACAGGATCTCTCTACACAGGTCACCTTTCAGACCTGAAGTCACCTTGCTGAGAAATGACGTTTCAGGATCCAAGAAGTGATTGAAAGCCTTGCTTGGATCAATGAATGCCAGAGGTAGCCTGGAGCCCCTCTGGCTCACTGGTGAATGGTGGGCTGTGCTTTGGAAGACAGGGCCACGGATGCTGCCCTTGCTCTGATGTAACTGGGGGTGGGAGGACTCTAAGCCTTTTAGCACACTGTTCTGGAATGAGGCAGGCAAGTACTCACATTCACTTTCTGGAGTAGATGAGAAACAGCATGCAGATTGAGATGTGTTTGTGTTCCTGAGAAATAGGCAGTTTATCTCTGAGTGGGGAGGTGTGTAAGTGGAGGAGACAGTCTGAGCCTTGGGATTATGGTCAGACAGACTCCAAGAAGTTGGCACCAACGACTGCTGTCACGGTTTTTATTGTCACACTATGAAAATGAGCAGGCCTTGCTCTCCCTGGGTTGCTTTTCAGGTATTTGTGCCCCAGGGCACCCTGAGGCCATTCCTTGAACCTTGGGCCCCATAAGACCTCCTCCCCCAAAGGCTGCTCAGCTGCCTTCTCTGTGGAGTTACACAAAGGCAGGTTTCAACACTTAGGTTTAGAACCCTAAATGAGGGCCCAAGTAAGAGCCAGGGAGGTGCATGGAAAGAACTTTGAACCTTGTTTTCAAAGCTGGGATTCAAATCAGGCTCAGTTTGAAGGGCACTGCGCATGGTGTCATAACTCCAAATTAGTGATGACGGGAGACCAGGCAGAGAGATGGATGCCCCTGCAGCCAAAGGAAAGCACGCTGATTGGCCCAGCTGAGAAGAATAGGGCTTTTTATCTCCTCCTTACAGCAAACAGCCCATTAATAGAGAAGCGTTTACTGTCACTTCCTGAGGAATAAAGACATTAAAGATGCTTGATACTTAAAATTATGTTTACGTTGTCTGTGAAAATGTGATAAGTACACCCCATAAAAACAGCAGAGAACTCGCCTTCCACTAAGTTGCAAATTCAGAGCTTCAACTGGAAGGAGCCCCTCCTGTGTAGTCAAGATGTGTTTTCCAGAAGATGGCCCCAGCCAGTCAGGAGAGCTGGCATCCCTGCCAGGGCACTGGGGCCACTGTCCTAGTGATGACGGGCTGGCTGCTGTCCGTGTCAGAGGGGGCCCTGTCCTCAGTTCTGCCTCCCTCACCAGCGTATGTTCTGGTCAGCAGAGTAGCCGAAGAGTCTAGCCTGGTCCTTATGCTGCCAGCTGCAGCCTAATTACTGGGTCTAATTTGGTAACAGGCAAGTGCAAATTGATGCCAGGCAGCGACAAGGGTCAGGAAGGAGGCACTGATGGTAGCTGGAGAACACAAGCTGGAGGTGGCTTTGCCATCTGTATGCAGATTTGCTGATGCAGATGAGTCAGAGGGAGAGAAGGGACCTTGGCTGTCTCCTTTGAGTCTCCTTCAAGTCTCGAGTGATCAAAATGCAAATTGCTATAAACAAGGAGATGGAAGTGCCCCGTTCCCCCCACTCCTGCACTTTCTTGCTGCAGAAGCCAAGACTGTGTGTTGGCTCCTCTCTGCTCCAGGACATCAGGAAGCCTATATCCAGAGTGCAGCTGGAGAGATCTAGGCTGTCACTGGAAGGGGACACAGGCTCTAAGATATAGTTCATGGTCACAGGCTCTGTAAGCTAACTACCTCTTTCCACTGTTCACTTGCTTTTTTTGCCTTAAGAGGCTTAGCCAAGCTTCTCTTTAGAGTGATAACATTGATAGTCCCCTGAATTTGATAGTTCCCCCTTAAGTGGGGCTATCAGATTATGAAACAAGATGGCCTGTGGTCTGGGCTGCTGGGGTGGACACAGCATCCTGTCTGAGCACTCGAAGTGCCCATCTGCATAGGATTGGGGTTAAGACATCCCATAATTTATCAGTCTGACATTGCCTTGCACCTGCCGTCTGCTCCTATCCCCATAGTGCATGAGTATGGAGGGAATCCACTCTTTGAGAAGCGTTTGAAGGTGCCGTGGACCTTGGACCTTTCTCTGAGGTCTGATGGGCGTATGTTCTCTGAGATGTGCTACCCCATGGCCCCAGATGAAGGTTGGCTTATGATGCCAAGAAGCCACTGAAAGTCTGGTGGCCCTGAAATTTCCTGTGGGGAATGAGACTACATTAAAGAACTCTCTAGAACTCTGGTGAACAGCAAAGTCTCAGGGGAGGCAGGTTTGGAAACAGGTGTTATATACCACCTCCTTACCTGAGATCACTGACTTGCTGAAACACAGAAGCTGGCCTAGGGCAACTGTAATTTGAGGCTTTGCTCATGTTGGTTCTGGGAGCTCAGGGCTCAACAACCCTATATGGTACAGACTCAGTCCCTGATAAAAAGTGTAGGCAGTGGCGTAGAGGCCCCCAAAGGAGGCTTCATCTAGCTTTGGAACAATCTGGGGAGGCAAGGAGAAAGGAGAAAGGACTGGAGTGAGGTGCTCACTGACAGCCCAGGGGAACCCACCAACTTCTGCCCCCTTGCCTCCTGGAAGCAGGCACCTCCAAGACCCAGGAGCAAGACAAAGTTGGGGACAGCCATGTGGGTTATAGGCTTCCCTCTGGCATCTCATTCTTTGTAAGGCTACTAGGGTGTGACTTATTGATCTTTTCCTTGAATTAATCTTTACAGAGACAATATTTAAATAAAAATCCTAAATGTACAATGACATGTGATAAAGCTAATTGAGCATAATAAGAAGGCCTTTTATTAGCCACTGAGATGGTCTGGGTACCTTCTCAGATAGGAAAATAATGAAAGATCAATACTGCTGGTGGACGGAACCAGATGTGACTATATAAATCAAGGGGACTTCCTGAAAGGAGGGTATTTTACACGTGTGAGGTGAATTAATCTAAGTGTCAATAAGGAAAACAATTACAACATGGAAGCTAGCCAGCCCATCCCGCAGGAGAGGTGTGCACACAGGCTGTGAGGAGTCTCTTTTCTCCTCAAGCAGGTATAAGTGTCTCAAAGTGGGCATCCCAGCCAAGGCCTGGGATGTAGTAGTAACAAACTAATTATTGCATATGCTCAGGAAACTTACCCTCCTATCTTAGTTATTTTCACTGCCCCTAACAAACAACAGTGCGTGGGAAGTTTAAAAATCCCCGTGGTTTCCCATGTAAATGGCTGATAATTAGTGCTCACTTAGAGATTTCAAAGATGTTTCAAGTGGTAATTATTTGAGATCCAGGCTCCTTGACATGCGGTCATGTGTTACTCTGTTGATTTATCGTTTACTAGTACTTATGTTGTATTAATATCCCAAGTAGGAGAGTCATCAAGCATATACAAATCCTAACTGTAATGTGTAGAAAGAAAAACACCACCCAAGAGGCTCAACCATAACCCAGAGGTGGCATCCCGGCTGGGTGATGTACTGTGGGCAGAGAGGCCTACCACGTTCTATGGGGCTGAAAAATCAGACCTGAAATTGACAACCAGATCGGGGGACAGCTAGGAACACTTCAGGGTGATCTTGCGGTGGGCAGCAGAGAGCCAGAGCCACCTCCTTGGATGGTCAGATGCTGCTCCTGTTTCGAAGGGAGAGACGTTCAGAAAGTCTCCAGCATCATCCTTGATGCAGCTCACTTGATGATGACAGTTGGCCAGGCAATGGCCGCCAGGGCATTTCCAACACGTTTCTTCCCTTTGTGAAAGTAGGGCAGTCCTAATAGTAAGATCCCAGGCTTAATCTAATAAAAACAAAAATTTCCTGGGTGTCCCTCTCTGATTAGCCTTTTCTAATTTCTCTACTTGATTTTTAAGAGACCATTAAGGGCAGGAGAGCATGACCTGGAAGAGAGAACACCATCCTGACACTGGTAGCCTGTGGATGCTCCGTGCCCAGGTTTTCTTGTTACTGTGCTAAAAATACTGTAATGAAAGTCACCTAAGGAAAAAAGGGCTTATTTTTGTCTCACAGGTCTAGGTTACAGTGTGCCCCAGTAGAGAAGTTATAGCAGCAGGAGCCTGAAGAAGCTAATCACGTTCCATCCACAGTCAAGGAGCCAAGTGATGAATGCATGCTGCTTCTCCATTCTTCTCTACTTACATAGACAGGGATCTCAGCCAGAATATGGTGCTGTGTATGATGAGCAGATCTTCTCATGATAGTTCACTCAGTTAAGACAACCCTCAGCCCCTACGCACCAAAGAGGACTGTCTCCCAGGTGATTCTAGAGCTGACAGCTAATGTTAACCTTCACACCATCTGAAAGTGTGTGCACATTCACACGCATGCTCACACACTGAGATGCCCTCCTGTGCAAGCATGGAGGTATTTGTTGCAGATAGATGTCACCCACTTGTGAGGGCCAGCTTACAAAGGGAGAGGACAAGGACAGAGGCAGATTCACAGCTATTGACATAGATGCCCTGTCTTTAAGTCCTACAAGGACAAGCTATCCTTTATGCCACCCATCCTTAGAGGACTGGTGGTCCTCCTTATCACCGAGTCCCCAAAGACTCTGCTCTTGGATTCTCACTCTGCCTCCACACCCTTGAGCTGTTGTCATCTTACATCAAACTTTCTATCAAATGCCAAGGCCACTACATTTTGGGATGGACAGTTGATTACCTTACACAAAGGTAGTTACAGAAACTGTGTCTTCATGTGCTGGAGTGCTGCCTGTGCCCTTGTGACATGGAATCAATGGAACAAACTGAGAGCACTTGAGAAACACCACAACAAAGCTTGTCTGAACACTGCTGCAAGCTCCTTTAATAACCTTCACCCGTGCCCCATTGGTCCAAAGAAAGCATCGCTTCTAAATAGCAGTTCCTGATTGGCTGGTGTTGTCTGTGTTAGTAATTCTTGGTTTCTTTGGCAGTCTTCAATTAGGTCCTCCTTCAGGAGACACCTTTGCAGCAGTGGCCTCCAGCATTTATGCAGAGGCGGCTGCACCGTTCCTCCTACATTTCCACCCCTTTGTTTTTAGATCTGGACAGCCTAGTAGGAGTCGGGTGCCATTGCCTCTACATTGTTAACCCCACAGCAGAGGATTCCCAGTACTCTGGACTGTGTATGTCTTAAGTTGTCCTGTCTTCCGTGATCTTAACTGCCATTGACTACCAGCCCTCACCCTGGAGGCATGTCACCCAAGGAGGAAGATGAGAAACAGTCTACACGGTAGTCTCACGGATCTCTACCATCCAGGCTTCGATCACTTTCTTAGTGAGGCTGCAATCAGAATTTTCAAGAGCTATCAGCACCTGGAGAGTCACCTTATTTATGGAGCGCTGCCTGGGGATATGTTGTGTGTGAGAGACACTTAAACAAAATAATTATTAGTATGACAGTTCCTCCCATCACAGCATTAAGTGGCTATCCACAAACAGCCTCTTGATATTGTCCCACACTTTCCCCAGAATCTGGAATCTAAGGAGAGCACAGACACCCTGGTTGCACTGAGGTTGGCTTCCACCTCCTACACTGGAGAATTGTGATATTTGAATGTTGTGTTTATTCTATGAGAGTTTCGCAGTGTTGGCGTGTTTTCTGAAGGTGTGGGATGCCGCTGAGTACGTATTTCAGTCAGACGAAAGCAGACAACTTGCTTTCCCCCTTATTCTTACTCCTGACGAGCATTTATTACATGTCAGCGAGATCCCTCGAAGTCCCTGCCATGGAAAACGAATAGAAAGTTGTTCTCTGATTTTCTAGGGAATGAATTGGTCAGTGTGGACAAGGGTATAGCTGTGACACTGGCTGTGAGACACGAAGAAGGTATGCAGGGAAAGCACTTGGCAGAGGCTCCCTGCTTCCTCTAAGGGAGACTTCAGGAAGAAGCTTTCCAGATGACCATTGCTCCCTGGCACACCTTGGAGGTGGTGGAGCCCCCAGGTGGCAAAGCAGGATGAAAGTAGTTCCCATGTCCAACCTGAGTTCTCGGGCCTCACAGACAACCGGTCTGTGCACAGGATGCTCAGCCATGGGACGGAAGCCATTTTAAAATTACAGTTGTACTGTTCATATGTGCATTTCCTCCGTAGTCTGTGGAAACCCCAGACTCATGCATGTACACAGTCTTGTCATTTTTGAG
This sequence comes from Mus minutoides, assembly GCA_902729485.2. NCBI lineage: Eukaryota > Metazoa > Chordata > Mammalia > Rodentia > Muridae > Mus > Mus minutoides. The sequence goes on along the minus strand of LR749895.1, from coordinate 620,322 downwards.
TGATTATACAGTTGTCTCCAGATAAATGAACACTTTGGTCATTGAAACATTGCATCCGTGGACAGTACCCTGTGGACTGCACTTGTGGACTGTAATATCTAGAACTCCTTATTTTTCTTTAATTTTGAGAAAGGGTCTAACTATATACTTTGGACTTGTGGCCATCTTCTGCCTATGATGCTAGGGTCTGCTATGGAAATTACAAGCATATTAGAAGAAGAAAAAAGCTGCCAGGGATTCTGGCTCTTTTTATTAGTATCAGCTTGGTTGACCTCTGGAATATTCTAGAAGTTCCAGCTTACGTTTAGGGCAGAATATGGAAGGGATTCCTTCAAATGCAAGGCATACTTATGTCTTACCCCAAAGATGCTGTCACATCAGGGTCACAGGGAATGCTTCTGAGGACATACCTTGGATCAGAGCCCAATGTTCTGTTGTTCTGTCCACTGTCAATCTCAAATGGATCAGTGTAAAAGCTGGGACAGACCCATCTGAGACAAGTCCTGCAGTAATGTTCTGATGTGTAACTAGGCAGAGCAAACCATCAACCAAGTTGATGATCATGCAGTTCTCTTCCTGTTGGGGGATGGACACATAATAGAAAAGCAGCTTCCTCTCTGTCCTTGCTACTTACCTCAGCCCTACCAAGTCAAAGTTACCAGGGTCAAATCATCATTTGTTCAATGCAAGTGACAGATACCACCAGACCATAAAAGGTATACCTTGCCTCTAAGCCCTACAAGGACATACTACCCTTTACCCCACCCCCAAAGCAAAATAGAGGACAGGATTCTGGATGGAATTCCATCTCTCACAAACCCTGTGCTCCCAATTGTCTTCAAGGTCGAGCTGCCATCAGCACAAGCTGAAGAGGAATGTGTTTACTGATCTCAGGAGCAGAATGTGTGGAATCCTACCTGCCTTGTGTGTAATGAATGTCCTCTGATTTCTCTTTTCAAACAGCCTTACAAGTAGAGGTGTTGTGACTATAGCTGGCTATAGCATGAAATGTGTGCTTTGTAAAGCCACAGCATCAAGGATGGTCTGAAGAGGGAATTAGGTTCCTGGTCCATTAGAGAGATAGATGAGGACCGAGTGGCTTCCTTCTTTCCATTGCAGTCCATGGTGTAGGCCAATGGTATAGTCCACAGGTGTGGACCACAGGTGCAGTTCACAGGTGTAGTCCACAGGTGCAGTCCACAGGTGTAGTCCACAGGTGCAGTCAATGGGTGCAGTCCCCAGGTGTAGGCCATGGGTGCAGTCCCCAGGTGTAGTCAATGGGTGCAGTCCCCAGGTGTAGTCCATGGGTGCAGCCCAGAGGTGTAGTCCATGGGTGCAGTCCCCAGGTGTAGTCCATGGGTGCAGTCCCCAGGTGCAGTCCCCAGGTGTAGTCCTCTGGGTAAAGTCCACTGTGTCAGGTTTTGCACATCCTGCTCATCTGCTTCCAGTGTTCTGAAGTTCTGACGTTCCTCCCAAGGGCAGCTTTTCCAGTGGGGATTGTCACGTGAGGATGAGTATAGAAGACTTCATGCCTAGAGGGTGATTTAGATTTATGGCTGTGTTCAACTAAAGTGTTTAGAATAGTTCACCTTCACTTTTATTCTATAAAAAGTTATACCTCTTCTATATGGCATGCACTTTTTCCTAAGAACACAGTGCAGACCTCCTTCATACCCAAGGCCCTGTGGAGTCCACAGAGGCTGGTGTATTTGCCTTCTGCTGTTGTTCTTATGAGAAAGTCTGGACACCAAAAGGGGGAAGCCCAGGAAAAACGCAGCAACCAGGCTGTGCAGGTGGGTCTGGGGTTTGGCTGCATTTGGGCACTGTCAGCTTCACTCTGAAGGCAGGTGTGACTGACTCATGGGTGTCAAGAAGAGTGAGGCCAGAGGTCAGATGAGCTGTTCAGGGCCTGGTCAGATGGGCTGTTAGAGCAGTCCAACCTTCCAAAAATTTCCAACCCCTCATCCCTTTAACATGCAGGCCTGGCTGGAGGACCAGGAGCAATGACTTGTCTCTGTTAAGCATGCAGAGATGCTGATCTGGGGTGTGCCGGAGGCTCACCACTCATCTAGGTTAGCATTGCCCCATCCTCTGTCTCAGGTGGGTTGGTGGACCCTGTTTAGCCACTGGAACCTGCCAGACCTGTGACTCTGTCCACTCAGAACACCCCCAAAAGAAAGCTCCTATACACCCTGCTCCCTGTTATCTGGAAGGTACCAGTGTACCCTGTACAAGACTGTCTCATGCTGTCAGAGCCTAAAATACAACACAATGTCCAGTATAATAAGAGAATCATACAGATGACTAAAGGAGCACCAGCACATACTTGATAGCTATGGAGGAGGGCAGCAAGACTATGTCTCCATTGGCATGGAGAGGCAACCTCCACATGCACTTCAGAGGAAACCGGACACGGCAGTGAGCACCTGTTAGCAGTACTCAGGAGGCAGAGGAAAATGAGCTTTAGTTCCAGACCAGCCTAGTCTTTAAGACTCTGTCTTTAAAAATATGGATTTTTATTTTATTATCATTATTATGTGTGTGGGGTTTGCCTGCATGTATGTCTGTGCATCTTGTGTGTGCTTGGTGTTTGCGGAGGTCAGGATGGGCTGTTAGATCCACTGGAACTAGAATTATAAGCTGTTGTAAGCTGCCAGTTGAACCTCGGTCCACTGGAAGAGCAGCCAGTGCTCTTGACTGTGGATACACATATATACATGTACACACATATATACATACACATGCACATGCACAGGCACACACACATACACACACATATACATACATACAGTCATACATGTACACATGCACATACACACATATGCAATCACACAGATACACATACATGCACTCATATATGTACACACACACACACACACACACACACACACACACACACACACCAAAATCAATTGAATAAAATGTCTCTGTAACCCTAATATTATAATATAAATTATCCACTGGGAAAAAAATTTAGGCTGGTCTCTATGTGGGACAGCAGCCTGGTTTATTTCTTATTTTATAACAGAGCAGGTAAAATGATTCAACAAATACTCACCGAATTGAATCAAAGGATATGCAAGCATCACCACCCAGCCTCTGTACCCTGAATACAATTTTTAAAAATTATCCAGCCAACAGATTTTTGTGAATACACACATCACATACATACTTTACAATTCCCCAAATAGCTTAGTCAGCAAACACTGAAGCGTCCACAGAATAGGGGATATGGTGTGTTTCTTCCACCTGTGTCTCTGCTTACTGAGGTATCCTCGCTGACTGATCTGAGGCAAGAGGTTTTAGTTCCTCATAGTGGTAGGTGCATCAGTCAAGCACCATTTAGACAGAGGGACAGGTGATCACTTGTACTGTGAGATTGTGTTGTGAGCTGGAAGGGGGTTGAGAGCCTGTGACAAAGCCAGGGTGTTCTGAACAAAATCTCTCATGCATGTCTGATCCAAGAAGACCTGCCTGCGATGGCTAGTCTAAGACATCAAACAAAATGTTTGCATTTCATAAATGGTGACAGGAAAATAAATGATCATGTATTTCCACTTTCTGGGCAAACTGTTATTTTTAATTTCTTTTGAGAGCAAGTTTTTTTTTCTTTTTCCTCTATGAAGACAACATGTATAGACGTGTACTCCTTTCATCTCTATGGGTACATAAGCCATTGTGAGGTAATCAGGCTTAGACCTTTTGAGAAAATCTCGGAGAACATGCAGACTCATTTTGTCTAGAGCTAGAGGCAGGCTGTGATGATCCTAACAAACCCATTGGACGTGGTCTTGAGGAAGATGCTCCTAAGCTTCCAGGGAGCCTGCAGGAGCCTTTGAAGGATACCGAGGCCGATACTGTACTCCAGGCACAGGTTACACATTTCAAGTGCTGGTGGTATTTGGAAAGTGACAGCTGTTTAGCAGCTGTGGGGCAAAGCAAGCTAGAGTGTTGAGACAGTAAGGGAGCAGGTGTGTCTTCAGAATGTTGACACAAACATCCCCCACCCCTGTGCTGTGCAGGGAAATAGGAGATGCTTGTGGAATGGTGGATGGTGGTGTCTGAAAGGTGAAGGTGGTACACAGGGCCCTTTGGGTTCCTGGCCACACACGATCATTAGACTCCTGATGGAGCTTGTTAAGAATGATGCAGGCGTGCACTTTCTAAGGCACATGTTCATGTCATTACTTCAGTTCTCATGAAATTGCTTTTCTGTATAGACAGGTAAGTTCAGGTCTGTGGGACACTGGCCATGGTTTTAACCTTGGGTTTGAATCTAGGTCTACCTGATGCCTGTCTCTGGCTGTTTTTTATCCCAGCCTCTCTGGGTAGTATCCATGAATGATCATTTGTTTGTTCTCACACGGGTTGTGACTTTTTGCAACATTATTAACACAGTTTATTGGAAAACAGTTGATGTGGCACTGTGGGCCATTAAATGCTTTGGCAGTGAGGGTGGGTTTCTATGCAGGCAGCAAGTTCGATTTACCATCAGTCAGTTGATGCTGCTGCTTTTGCACACTAGCCTGGGGGGGGGGGTGTCACAGGGTCACAGGGGTGCTCTGAGGACCAACTCAGTTCAACCATCTTCTATATTAGGAAAAACAGCTGGAGATGTGTGAGCTGCAGTGGGCTAGCCTGCACTGAATGAACTGGATGCCTTGTACTGCATATGTGATTCCCCAAAGAGGATGAGAACTCTCCTACTTCCCTTCTGGGTGGCATGCTTCAAGGATCTATAGGGAGCCAGGTCAGAGGAGGCAAAGAAACTCACTTGAGTTCTATGTTCCTCGATTGGGCTAGACCCATGGACTACCCCGAGAGAAACTACTGTGTTGGGTCAGCATGTTTCAGGGAGTATGGGGACCTGGTGTAATTAAAGCCTGTGTTCTCATCCCATGAGTCTTCCTTGGCCATAGAGTACTTGATCAGCCTCTTAGAAACATGACATGCATGATTGGCAGTCTCAACAACCAGTGGGAAGCCTTTCCTCTTGCAACTCCTCTTCCCTGGTTCTCAGGGCTTTCCCTGCTGAGGGGACAGAGAAAAGTAGTGTGAGGGTGGTAGGCTGTGCACAGACAGCCTGGTGCCTGTCAAGCAAAGGTCTGAAATTTGGAACGTTGCAGGTCCAGAAACATTATCTTTAGCCCCCTCGTTCCCCCTTTCCCCGCAATGGCCATCCAGTCTTTGTCCACCTCTGTGTCAGAATTGACATACTGAGACTAATAGATAAAAACCTTTTTGGAATCTATTAGCTTAGCAGACCACTAGTTTTCACTAATCCAAAAGCTAAGAATGTCACCATATAGCATTTGAGGTCTATAGTTCTTGCTGTATCTGCCTCTCATGATTCCTCTGATATATTTTAAAACTGCCTTGATTATGGCTTTATATGGTTTTTTACTATAAACTTTATAAACTTTATATGCTCTTTTTCATTAAATTGCTTCTATGTAGGACATGGAACCTGGGATAGCCTAGCTCTGTCTCCTAGGCCATAGCCACCCATGTTTAGCTTCATAATAAACTATCTTTTATTCTCTCTGGGACAAGAGCCATGTTTTTGTGTTGACACTTGAAATACCATCTACAGCTGCTACAGGGAAAACGAGACACTGGCCAGTGGTGAGACACAGCCATATCAGGTTTCCATATCAGTGTTTTCTGTAAACAGTACATAGGATCAACATAGTTGATTATAAAAGAAGTGATTATAAAAATGATTAATATTTCAAAAAGTCACATATACTCTCTAAAATAAGCAGTCCTGTTAAATTCTAATTTATATTTTTATGGGAAAGCTTTCTCTGTTGTCCTGGATCAGAGCTTTGGAAGTGGGTGGTCGGGAGGCAGTGATGGAGACAGGCTACAGCTGGGCACTGGGCCAGCCTGTGTTGGTTTCTTTTGGAGACTTTGGACCACAGGGCCTCTCAGTAAGTGGTAAGGTGCATTGTTTTCTTTTCCAGCTCTGCCTTTTGGAAAGAGACTCTAGAGCTTCTCTCCCTTTCTCAGACTGGCTTAGCCAAGCTCTGTGGTTATGACTGTTTATGTGACTGTTTACTGTGTTCACTGTCCAAAGAGATTAATTAAAAATGTGCAGACTTCACATCTCCCACACTGGGAAGGCATTTTGCATTCATTGTCTGTTCCCTTTCAGCACTTGCCCAGGTCTCTCCCCTCCCGTGTCTGAGGTGAGGCCAGGCCACTCAGGTAGGAGGGGAGCAGCAGGCTGAGTAGTTTCTGTTTCCACCCCAAGCAGTGGACTGGGGCTCTCAGCACTGCCCACTAAACCTGCCTGAGTGGTGTGTGGGTGTCACTGGCAGCCACAGGAGCGCAGTGATTCCTTCCCAGGCCCGGGTGAGGACTTCATTATTATTCTGAGGCTGTGAAGAGAACTTGATGTCCAGTGTGGTGGCACATATTTTTAATCCCAGTATTAGGGAGGCAGGGGCAAGTGGATCTCTGAGTTCAAGGTCAGCCTGGTCGACATGGCTAGCTGTAGGTCAGCCAGAGCTACAAAATGAGACCCCTGGGGAGGGAGAGAGAACTTTGTGCTATAGGCTGCATGTAGCTCAGGAATGCAGAGAAATTACTACTTACGAAAAGTAAAATTGTCCTGTGTTTTGCAAACACTGACTACGCATTTTAAATCTTGGCTCCATGAAAATGTTCATCATTGAAAATAAAGTGAGCCGTGCTTCTAACAGTTTCCACTGAGCAGCTCAACCGAGCTGATTCCTACCTGGATTGCAAGGTTTCGCCTTTCCCTTTAGGAGTAGCCAGCCCCTGTAATGGACTCTGAACATACCCCCTGTGCTTCTTGACCTTGTCTGGATGTTTGGAGGGATCTCAGCTTTACTAATAGCCAACAGTCTGTGGTAAACAGATTCTATGGAGCCCTGAACTCACATTGTGGCACTCATCCTTTGTGTCACTGGCCCCCTCCCTACCCCTTTGAGAGCCAGCGGCACCCATGACCTACTTCCAGCCTAGACTTTGGTGGGGTTGTTGGGAGGGGCCGCACAGCTATCATATTGTGTGAGAGGCTCTTTGATAGAAGTTCTGAGATTTTCCTGCAGACTTGGTTACAGTGGGCATGGAGGAAAACCGATGGCAAGGGCCTGAGGAAAGATTTGGGGAAGATTTCAGTCAGGAGGGGATGGATGTGGAAGCTCTTGGTGAGTGTCTTAGTCAGGGTTTCTATTCCTGCACAAACATCATGACCAAGAAGCAAGTTGGGGAGGAAAGGGTTTATTCAGCTTACACCTCCACATTGCTGTTTATCACCAAGGAAATCAGGACTGGAACTCAAGCAGCTAAGGAAGCAGGAGCTGAAGCAGAGGACATGGAGGGATGTTCTTTACTGGCTTGCTTCCCCTGGCTTGCTCAGCCTGCTCTCTTATAGAACCCAAGACTACCAGCCCAGAGATGGTCCCATCCACAAGGGGCCTTTCCCCCTTGATCACTAATTGAGAAAATGCCTTACTGTTGGATCTCATGGAGGCATTTCCTCAACTGAAGCTTTTTTCTTTGTGATAACTCCAGCTGTGTCAAGTTGACACAAAACTAGCCAGTAGAGTGAGGAAGTAGGGATTGGAGCACCCTGAGTCTGGAAGGCCAGTCCTCTGACAGTCTAGAGAATGCCTGCCCCAGGTTAACTCCAGCAAGACCTGAGTGGGGAGCCGGACATGCTGAGTGAGACCAGGCTCTTGGCCAACAGGGCAGATGCTGTTTCAGGCTGCCAAGTGTGGTAATTCTGTTTGGCCTGCAAAGCCAGCATACCTCCCTCCCTGAAGGAGGGTTAACACAGGCAGGGGACAGTGCACCTCACAGCCAGACTAAGGTATTGCTGAGCAGGCTTTTCGTTCATCCACTAGACTATGGGGCTGTCCCAGTGCCAAGTGGGAGGGCCTCTGGGTCCCAGTCTCACTGCTCAGGGAGAGTTACTGCATCTCTTCCATAGCTCGGTTCATTGTCATGTAATAGGGCTGCTGAGACCCTGAGGTGCAGAAAGCCCAGGGTACCTGAAGCTCGCAGTGCCTAGCTGGAGTCAGTTTGTCTCAGGCATCTCTGGAATCTACTAGGCAGCATGGTAAGGTGAGCTCTGGGAAAATGTCCCTCCCTGCACGAGAGCAAAGCACTGGAAAGGTTCTTCAGCCACGCCTTGTTCTTTCAGGCTAGCTTGATCCTCTGACTATGGGGGAGGGGTTAGTCTTCCTCACTGGTCACCCTCTACCTCCAAGCTGATTTCCCAGCAGGCCTTTCACTAGGCTAAGGTGGACGAGGCAATAGAACTGTGGAATTAGATGTTTAGCTCATGCTGGGAGTCTCAGTGACAAACATTGGTTGACATTTATTTCTCGGCATAGAGGGCACATTGAGAGTCAGTGTCCCTGCGTGACTGACTGCCTTCTGCCTTTCCTCACATCCACTTCTGAGGATATCACCAAGGGTAGGTTTGAAAGCTTTTCTCACTGTGGATTCAGATACCAGCATCAGGGTTTCTGCATGCCACTCTAGTGATTGGTGTTAACCAAGCATAAGGCTCACAAGTGCTACTCTGGATATTGTAGAAAGAACAAATGGGAACGGGCCCTAGGCTATTTGTCTGGACAGAGATGAAGGTCACAGGAGTTGGGAAGTTATTTGTAAGCATGTGGCATTCTAGGGACACAGGGACAGAGTTGGCGCACAAACACTAGCCTGTGCGATTAGTGCCAGCAATTCACAGTAACCAATGTTTGTCTAAGACCCTTGATTAGTAGCTAGTGGGGCTCATGCAGGCCCAGTAGAGCTGGGTAAATGCACATGTGTTTGCCAAATGTCCATGTCATAGTGAACTGAATTCAGGACACCACCACTAGACTCTGCCCTGTGACAGTGACTTCCATTCTGCTTGAATTTTGGCGACATGATTCTTCATCTTGCTGAGGTGACAAGGGCAGTCATTATACCTGGCTTCTGACTCCAAGGAAGCCCCCTCCCCTTGCATCCACTGATCATGAGAGACAGTGAAGCTGCTCTTGGTGTAGTTCTGCAGACCCCTTGCTCACTGGTAGTGCTTCCTGCACAGTCCTCTCAGTTATCACCCAACTTCTAGTGACAGAGAAAAGTCACACTAGAAATTCACCTCTCAAAACATTTCAAAGGGAGGAGCTTTCCGCCTTCAACATAATCCTCACTGGTGGTGGCCAGAGTGGAGAAAGAGACACTCAGCTCCCATTGGTTCTCCTGGAACAGCGTGGGATGCATACAGAATGGGTGCTATTTATTAAGCCAACAATCATCCCCAAAACTGTCCAAAAGGAAGATTGCAGAGTACCTCTCTCTGAATGGCTTCTTCCTGGTTACCAAACCCCATGGGAGGAGATCTGGGCTGGGATGGAAGCGGGGCACAGATGTCCTGGCAGGGAGGCTGATCTGGAATGTAATTGTCCTGATTGGGTAACTGGACAGGTAGCGAGTGTTCTGGTGTTATGGGGATGAGGTGAGGGCGTCCCGGTAGAGTGACAGGGACGGGTCTGTCCCCATTAGAGTCGTATGTCTTATCAGAATCAGCACTTCTCTGTTCCTAGGATTGTGTCTTCTTAGAATGGGAGCCATCTCCAGGAAGGCTTCCCATGTGACATCTTTAGATAGTTGGTGTCCCATGTGTAGCTATTTCAGGAGCCACCTGTGAAGATGAGCTGCAGATCTGAAGACAACCTAGGAGGTATGGTCTTCCCCTAGGCAGCTACCAAAAGGAGTCTTTCTGGGCATGCATAACAAACATCCACAAAGCAGGCTCCTCCCACTCACTTGCTGTTGCTTACACCTCTTGAGAGAAGTAGAGTTGCAGTGGGCAGCAGTTGATGCTCTTTATCCCCACCCAAAAGGCACTGGATCCAGTTCTCTAGTTTTTAAGCAGCCAGAAGGTGGCTGAGGGTTCATCTACCTCCTGGGCTGGGGGTATGAATTTCTGGGCTGAGAGTGCTCCAAGAGAGCTAGAGGATGTCCACTGGAAATTTTTTGATACAGTCTTTGTATTGGGGAGTCAGTCCAGACTTGTAGATTTTCAAGGACTGCTCAGGAGCACACAGCTTTCCTTTTACCAGTCAGGCTATGGTCAGTGACCAATACAGCAAATTCTCTCCACCTTGCTCTGCACTATCTTCTCCAGTTGTAGAGAAGCAAGGACAGCTAGTAGGTCCAGGATCTCCAAGTTAAAAAAAAAAAGAGCTAGGATCTGGAAAGTCCAAGGCATAGGTGGTCATAGGTAGGACACTGGAGAGGAAATAGCCAACCACAGGAAGATGGCAGGGGCTTCTAGAGGAGACCTTCAGGTCTCTAGCTGACTGCCAATCAATGTACATACACACCAGGAAACCACCCAGGCCAGAGGACACTGCAACAAAGGGAGGGACTCTCATTACACTGTAGTATCCATCCTTACCCTCCAGAATGGATCCCTTCTTGGTGCACAAGGCATCTTGGTACCTCAGGGTTTGTCAAATCAGCTTTAGGCAGAATGCTGCCTGGCAGGGCTTAAAATCAAGAATTGAAAGGATGAAATTGTTTCTAAGCAGCTGGGCTTCCTCTCTCATCAGGCAGCTAGGTTATCTGCAGGCACACAGGCACACGCCAACTAATGCATGGAAGCACAATGTTTCATGTGCAGTGAGGATTGTCATCCATACACAGAAGCAGGAAGAGTGTCCCTCCATGACAAAGACATCAACAAAAAGGCCGTCTCATAAATGACACATGGTATGCTTGGCAGACAGACATGAAAATAGTCATTACAACTCTGCTTTGTATCTGAAGGAAGCTGGGGGACCTTTGAACACGTTAAGTAGGGGCATGAAAGACATGAAATGTCCCAATGCAAACCTCTAGGGTGAAAACTGCAGGTTTGTATAAAAATTAGTGGGGAGTGTTAGGGAAGATGATGTTACCCTGTATATTAAGACACTGTGTCCCAGACAGTCATTAGTGAGTAGACACCAGTGTCTAGTATCAGCAGGCAGTGCATTACTGAACTTGAATTCTTATCAATAGAAATGATAAAAAAAATGACACAGATTAGAGCCATGATATGCATGTCAAACAATCTAACAAACTTGTAATTAGAATGGCAATGGGATGGAGAAGCACAGCAAAGGGGTTAAAGGAATGTGGGTGATAACCATCCAATTGTTAAAGCTAACATCTCCAAGAAACTCAACAACCACAACCACAAGAGTTACAAAGAGACACAGAAAATGCATGGCAGTAGGCATGCAATAATAAAATTGTTTAAATCAGTGATGAATGAACTTAAAAACAGCCAGAGGGAGCTGATGTGCCCAGATGAATAATCTAAGAGTTCTCATCAGAAACAATGGAAGCAGAAACCAGTGGGAGAGAAAGTTTAAGTCCCAAGTAAAAGAGAAATGCCCACCTAGAATTCTTAACTAATGGATACACTGTTAAAAGAATTTTCCAGATGCAAAAGCTGGCTCTTCATCATCACCAGAAGAGATGGGCAATGATAAACAGTAAAAGGAAGAAGGACAATAATGCTAAAAGGAAACCTCAATTTCCAGATTCCTAAAGATGGATAAAAATGCAAAGACATTCTATGCATTTCAGTTAAATACATTTAAAGGGAAGTTGATTGCTTAAAGCAAAATACATACACTCCAGGAGTTTATAGGGCATATAGGAACACCACCACCAACACACACACACACACACACACACACACACACACACACACACACACACACACACTGATGCAGAGGCCATAAAGGTGTGCTGCTCTTCATGGCTTGCTTAGTCTGCTTTCTTATAGAACTCATGACAATCAGCCTAGAAAAGGCACTTCCCACCATGGGCTGAGCATTCCCTGAACAACCACTAATCAAGAAAATGCCTTATAGATGGATCTTATGGAGACAATTTCTCAGTTGATGTTTCCTGTTAAGGAAATCGGTGAGTCAAAAACAGCATCCCATCCGGGAGGGATTTGTAGATATTAGCAGTACCATAAAGGACCTGAAAGATGTTGGTGTGGTGGTTCCCACCATATCTCCCTTTAACTCGTCTATCTGGCCAGTGCAGAAGACAGATGGATTCTGGAGAATGAAAGCTGACTATAGACACTCAATCAGATAGTGATTGCAGATGCTGTGCCAGGTGTAGTGCCTTTACTTGAACTAATTAATACATCTCCTGGGGCACATACTGAATAAATCTCTCTCTCTCTCTCTCTCTCTCTCTCTCTCTCTCTCTCTCTCTCTCTCATCTCTGTCCTCTCTCTCATACACACACACACACACACACACAAACACACACAAAATTAAAAAATAATTTAATCAAGAAGTAATTTAAGACACTTTAAAAATCATCTAAAAATGAAGAAGTAAAATCTAGAGGAGACACTTGCTTTGAGGTAGGATAGGCATTTTCCTCCTGTTGATTTTGGTGTGGCGGGTCTATAAACATTTGAAAGCTTATTAAATCGTACCTTTAAGTGTGAGCAATCCATGGACTGCCAATTATACTACAGGACACCAGGGATTTGTTAGCTTTGCTTATTAATTTATAAAAAAATGAAAATCAATATGTGGCCAGTTCCTTCCTACACATAAATTCTTCTGTCCAAACTGTTTACATATCCCAGAGGTGAAGGAACAGAGGACTTGGGACTCTGCTCTCTCTTGGAGCATCTGAGGACAGTAGAGAGGTAGGTAGGGATGTGTCTTGAGTAAGAGGGCACCTGGCTAGTAACAGTATGGCACAGCCCCAAGGCTGCTCAGAAAGTATGCTGGACTACCTATCGCTCTTGCTGCTCTGTAATCCACTAACGGTGAATGCCATCCTGGCCTGTCCATCACTGCATAGGTCACCCTGGAACTGAAGGGAGAAATAGGAAGGCTCACCAGACAATTTATGTAGAAATTGCTGTCTGTGATTTATGGTTTTAATTAAGAGCTTTTTAAGCTTTAATTAAAAAGGTACATGAGCATTCAGTATTTAAGAAAAATGCCTTTGTGTTTGGGTCGATAGAAAAACATAAAATAAAATGAGATACATATTTCTAGTCAGAAGCTTCACATAAGAAAGCTATGTACATAATTAAGAAGTAAATTTAAACTGATTTGGGCATAAAGGCCTTATAATGGAGGAAGGTGGCTAAGGGGATATTTTATCCTTTATTGCAATATAGCTGGATATCAGATTCTACGCATTAGTGAGGTTACTTCCCGGGATGAGATCAAATTGAACATGTGACCAGCGCATGAGGGTATTATCAATGACAACCTGTGAGCCCTTGGTAGGTGGAGCTCTGCATATGCTGGGGGCCAGTGACTTTGCATCACCCTCATCTTTCTTTTCCTTTACTTTAGCTGGCTTCTCAGGTGGGAAAGCTCCAGTGAGCACACCAGGGCAAAGTCTACCTGCATTTACATAGAGCCAGGAGTGTCTACAGTACAGACAAGCTCATGGATGTGGGTTCAGGAAGAAGAAACAGCAATGCTGGGGAAAGGCACTCATCATGCACTTAGCCATTGACGAACTTTGCAGAGGTCAGATCTCTAGGCCAAAAGGATGCTACAGCTTTGCTTGATATGGAGTGGGGTGTGTCACCATGGGGCCACATGCCCGAGACTGCAGAGTGCAGAACCGTGGGACAGTAGCATGAGACAGGGAGATCCTGTTTGTGGAAATACCTGTACTCTGGACTATAGGCATACATGAAACGTTCAACCTCTCCTCTTGCCCGCCACCCATCAGAGGTAGTAGAAGAGAAAAGTTATTAGGATATGGGGGAAGTGGACCTGTTTAGCAATAGTTCTTTGGGGGTGAGGTCAATCTTCTTTCTCAACAGTTCAGTTCTGTAGCAAACACCAAATACGAATCAGTAGCTACAATCCAGTCCTCTCGGTAGGCAGACACCACAAACGAACCAGCAGTTTCAGTCCAGTCCTCTTGGAAGGCAAGGCTTACCAACCATCCTGAGGCCCCAGAAGCAGCAAGAAGCTGCAGGAACCTCATGAGCAGTTCTTTGGCAAGTTTTTCTCAATGGCAGCATTGGCACAAGTGGAGCTCAATAATGCCATGGAAGGTGAACCAATGCATATGTGTTGTCAGCAAAGAATAGTAAGGTGGCACAAGCCTAACCGATGCTCCCTCTTCCACTGTCTGTGGGATCGTGTTTATACTCCTTTATCATGCGTCCTTTTATGTGTTTGCTTTAGCAAAGCATCACTCACCTGTGTCTGCTTCAGGAAAACATTCTTTCACATGTCTAGTTTAGCAATGTTTTCCTTGAAGGGCTCAGACTCTCAGCCCATCCACTCCGCCATGGTACTTTGTGACTCCAAAACAATATGAATAGAAAAGAGAAGAACCATGACTAGACCCCCATGTATCCTCAAGATCTGTCCAAGACTCTCTTTGCAAGCTAGTTTCTGAGATCTCACCATGGCACTTTGCCTCACTGTGGGACCTTGCCTCAATATGGGGGCCATTTTGAAACATAACATAGTTTGGTCTTGAATCGTTCATTTCTTGAATTTATATTACAGTTTAAGTCACTTCAGAGGGGTTATCATGTAACTCAATGGCCATTTGGGGGTGCCCATCTCAAATTCCTCCCAATGGCATCTCTGATGATAACTCAAGAGCATCCCCAGGAGGCAGGGGACATTACCCAGCTCAGAAACCTGGAAGGACATATTTGTTACAGTTCTCGCCTCCTAGGCCACACATCAGACGGGAGACATAAACTGTCAGGCGCTTTAATCACGGAGCAGCTGGGAACTTGGTTTGTTTTTCAAATCACACTTGTGATGATGGGTAGACGATAAACAGCAGCTCCTAAACAGAAATGTTGTGTTTCCACAGCTAAGGGGCGGGGGGAAGACGGCAGTGATGGGCATATCTGTGTTCTTCTGTGTTTGGTACCATAGCACACCAAACACTCTGGGTTTTAACACTTTCAGATACTCCTCGTCTGTCTGATGGGATGGAAACCATGCAGCCTTCCTCACATAGGTATTTTGACACTGAGCTGGCCACTGTGTTTAGTCATCTCAGGAATGTGGCTTCACATATCAGCATGACCCTCAATCTCCCTCCCTTTCCCTTGTTAAGACCTGAAATTTCAAACCTAGGGGGACCCCTCCTTGTCTCAGGACATGGGACAGAGAGTCTGCATGCCATGCAAACGAGCTGATCACCAGCCACTTGTGCCTGTTCGGATCAAGCCAAACATGACCACAACCTCAGAGATTCAGTGAGAAGCCTCACCTCAGCAAGTGCTTCCCTCACCGTGCAGGAATCTTGATTTCCTTCATGTTGGAGTCCCTGAGTTTACTGAGACTTAGAGTTTCACAGCAAGTGATCTTTCCGCCATGGTCTGTTTCCAGAGGCTAACAGGACAAGGGTT
This sequence comes from Mus minutoides, assembly GCA_902729485.2. Lineage (NCBI taxonomy): Eukaryota > Metazoa > Chordata > Mammalia > Rodentia > Muridae > Mus > Mus minutoides. Next base: position 604,907 of record LR749895.1, on the reverse strand, counting down.
CATGAAAGTGGTGGCCAGATGGGTGAGGCCTGAGTTAAGCTTCCAATTCAGAGCATCACCTCACTGGAGCATAGACTAGCATCACCTCACTGGAGCATAGGCTAGCATCATCTCACTGGAGCATAGGCTAGCATCACCTCACTGGAGCATAGGCTAGCATCACCTCACTGGAGCATAGGCTAGCATCACCTCACTGGAGCATAGGCTAGCATCATCTCACTGGAGCATAGGCTAGCATCACCTCACTGGAGCATAGGCTAGCATCATCTCACTGGAGCATAGTGACTAGACACATTGGTTCTTAACGTGTGTTGAGATCCCTTGGGGGCTCACATATTAGATATCCTCTATATCAAATATTTATATTACAAGTTATAACAATAGCGAGATCACAGTTATCAGGTAACAATGAAATAATTTTATGGTTGTGGGTCACCACATCATGAAGAGGCTTATTGAAGGATCACAACTTTGGGAAGGTTGAGAACCACTGGGCTAGAGAGACCGATCCAGACCCTATGACCCACAAGGCACCACAGCTCTTTCTAGAACCACGTGTGTAAAATCTCATTTGTCTTCACAGTTAGGTCACATGCTGTTCACGAGAGTGACAAACTTTTGTGAGGTTGGTTACAATGCTGCATCGGTGGCCCCAGGTAGGGCATGTTCTTAATTCCCAAGTCTTAGCCTTAGCCTGTTTGGTCTCCACCTGTGCGCTCATGACATGAATGCCTACCCTATTGCAGGCAGAAAAGTACTGCCTGAGGATATCTGGCTGCTGGCCACCTCTGCAGCTTGTTCCATGCACATCTTTCTACCAGCATCCTGTGTTTCTCTACCCCCAGGAAGGAGTTTCATTCATCTCCAGATCTTAGCTTACCAGTCTCCACAGCAGGGAAGTGAGACCTCTCCCAGTTCCCTGTCTCTCTTCCCTGGAGATGTCCTGCCTGCTTGTCCATACTCGAGCTAATTGTCCACCATAAAAGATGGGTCACCATGGGCAAAGCCTTAGCTCTTCCTTCTTGTGTCCCTAACCTGGAGGGGCCTGGCTCTGGCTTTTTCTCTTCTTTCAAATCTGCTCCAGACTTTTTTTTAAATTCTTTTTAAAATTTATTTTTTATTAGATATTTTCTTTATAGTTCCCTATACCCTCCCCCTGCCCTGCTCCCCTACCCGCCCACTCCTACTTCTTGGCCCTAGCATTCCCCTGTACTGGGGCATATACAGTTTGTAAGACCAAGGGGCCTCTGTTCCCAGTGATGGTCAACTAGGCCACCTTCTGCTACATATGCATCTAGAGACATGAGCTCTGGGGGTACTGGTTAGTTCATATTGTTGTTCCACCTAAAGGGTTGTAGACCCCTTCAGCTCCTTGGGTAATTTCCTCTAGCTCCTCCATTGGGGGCCCTGTGTTCCATCCTATAGATGACTATGAGCATCCCCTTCTGTATTTGTCAGGCACTGGCATAGCCTCACTGGAGATAGTTATATCAGCAAAATCTTGCTGGCATATGCAATAGTGTCTGGGTTTGGTGGCTGATTATGGGATGGATCCCCAGGTGGGGTAGTCTCTGGATGGTCCATCCTTTCATCTTAGCTCTAATCTTTGTCTCTGTAACTCCTTTCATGGGTATTTGTTCTCTATTCTAAGAAGAAATGAAGTATCCACACTTTGGTCTTCGTTCTTCTTGATTTTCTTGTGTTTTGCAAGTTGTATCTTGGGTATTCTAAGTTTCTGGGCTAATATCCACTGATCAGTGAGTGCATATCAAGTGACTTCTTTTGTGATTGGGTTACCTCACTAAGGATGATATCCTCCAGATACATCCATTTGCCAAAGAATTTCATAAATTCATTGTTTTTAATAGAGGAGTAGTACTCCATTATGTAAATGTACCACATTTTCTGTATCCATTCCTCTGTTGAGGGACATCTGGGTTCTTTCCAGTTTCTGGCTATTATAAATAAGGCTGCTATGAACATAGTGGAGCATGTGTTCTTATTACCAGTTGGAATATCTTCTGGGTATATGCCCAGGAGAGGTATTGCTGGATCTAGTGGTAGTACTATGTCCAATTTTCTGAGGAACCTCCAGACTGATTTCCAGAGTGGTTGTACCAGCTTGCAATCCCACCAGCAATGGAGGAGTGTTCCTCTTTCTCCACATCCTTGCCAGCATCTATTGTCATCTGAGTTTTTGATCTTAGACATTCTGACTGGAGTCAGGTGGAATCTCAAGGTTGTTTTGATTTGCATTTCCCTGATGATTAAGGATGTTGAACATTTTTTCAGGTGCTCCTCTGCCGTTTGGTATTCCTCAGTTGAGAATTCTTTGTTTAGCTCTGTACCCCATTTTTTAATGGTGTTATTTGAATTTCTGGAGACCAGCTTCCTCATCTCTTTGTATATATTGGATATTAGTCCCCTATCAGATTTAGGATTGGTAAAAATCCTTTTCCAATCTGTTGGTGGCCTTTTTGTTTTATTGACATTGTCTTTTGCCTTACAGAAGCTTTGCTATTTTATAAGGTCTCATTTGTCAATTCTTGATCTTACAGCACAAGCCATTGCTGTTCTGTTTAGGAATTTTTCCCCTGTGCCCATATCTTTGAGAGTTTTCCCCACTTTCTCCTCTATAAATTTCAGTGTTTTTGGTCTTATGTGGAGGTCTTTGATCCACTTAGACTTGAGCTTTGTAAAAGGAGATAAGAATGGATCAATTCGCATTCTTCTGCATGGTAACTGCCAGTTGTGCCAGCACCATTTGTTGAAAATGCTGTTCTTTTTTTCACTGGATACTTTTAGCTCCTTTGTCAAAGATCAAGTGACCATAGGTGTGTGGGTTCATTTCTGGGTCTTCGATCCTATTTCATTGATCTACCTGTCTGTTGCTGTACCAGTACCAAGCAGTTTTTATCACAATTGCTCTGTAGTACAACTTGAGATCAGGTATGGTGATTCCACCAGAGGTTCTTTTATTGTTGAGAATAGTTTTTGCTATCCTAAGTTTTTTGTTATTCTAGATGAATTTTCAAATTGCCCTTTCTAACTCAGTGAAGAATTGAGTTGGTATTTTGATGGGGATTGCATTGAATCTGTAGATTGCTTTCAGCAGTATAGCCATTTTGACTATATTAATCCTGCCAATCCATGAGCATGGGAGATCTTTCCATCTTCTGAGATCTTCTTCAATTTCTTTCTTCAGAGACTTGAAGTTATTATCATACAGATCTTTCACTTCCTTAGTTAGTTTCATACCCAGATATTTTATATTGTATGTGACTATTGTGAAGGGTTTGTTTCCCTAATTTCTTCTCAGCCTGTTTATCTTTTGTGTAGAGAAAGGCCATTGATTTGTTTGAGTTAATTTTATATCCAGCTACTGTACTGAAGCTGTTTATCAGGTTTAGAAGTTGTCTGGTGGAATTTTTATGGTCACTTATATATACTATCATATCATCTTCAAATAGTGATATTTTGACTTCTTCCTTTTCAATTTGAATCCCCTTGATCTCCTTTTCTTGTCGAATTGCTCTGGCTAGGACTTCAAGTACTATATTGAATAGGTAGGGAGAAAGTGGGCAGCCTTGTCTAGTCCCTGATTTTAGTGGGATTGTTTCGAGTTTCTCTCCATTTAGTTTGATGTTGGCTACTGGTTTGCTGTAGATTGCTTTTATTATGTGTAGGTATGCGCCTTAAATACGGCTTCTGGGACAGACCACCATTTCTGGCAGCAGAAATTAAGGCTGCTCCAGACTTCTTTATGTCCACCACAATCTAATCATTAGATGTTGGTTTCTGGTTCCTTCCGTTTCTTCCTCTGTCTAGAATGTGTCTTCCTCAGAATCCTCACCCTCTGCTCCTCTCCAGAGTGGCCCATCCCTGCCTATATTCTCTAAGAGGACCAATTACTTCCTCCTATGACCTTAGAGGTTTCCACTCAGCCTACAGGAAGTGGCTTCTGCCTAGAAGCATTCATTGGTCAAGGTCACGGAAAGTCTCCCATAGTCAGCATAGGATTTTCTAGAAGTGGGAACAGACCACGGATTAAGAACCCAGGTAACAGAATGAAAAAAAGAGCCCTTGTTTCTCTTTTGCTGGCTGCCACCAGTTCCCATGGCAATAACAATAGCTGAGGAAGAGGAGGCTATGAGAGCTGGTGGCTGTACCCTTACCCATCACAGGACACAATGCAGCAGTTTCTACATTTGGAAGAGGGACCCCCCCCCCTTTAGAAGCAATGCAAACTTGCTCATAAATAAAAGTTTTAATTTCTAAGATACCAGTAGTAACATTATACTTTAATTTAAATTGCACCAGTCTCTTTGCCTGGTTCTCTGATTGGATGTGGAATGTGCTTGTTGTTCAGATAGGACCCCTGCCCCCTGATCTCTTGAGTCCCAGCAGGACAAGGCTCTTTACAGGATGTGCTCAAGCTCTTGAGTCATATTTCTAGCCCCTGCTCTGTCTTTCTTGCTTCTTTTAACAGCTACAAGGTTTCTATTGCCAAGCACTGTGCTCCCTCTTTACCTACATCTGTCCTCCGGCTTCCTGACTTCTCTGTTTTCTCCTCCGTATGCCCTTGCCTTTCCCCCTTTTTAGAGGAGGAAAGAGATGCCAGAGGACACATGTTTTTAGGTGGCACAGCTGTGAGAGCAGGAGTGTCCTGTTCAGGTCATGCATGGGGACTTGTCATGCATGGGGACTTGGAGGAAACCTGAAATCTTTCTAGGAAATGAACAGCTCCACTTTTGTCCAGCTTTGTGTCCAGTTTGTGCTGGTCCAACATCTGGCTGGCTGCCTCCTGTGCAGTAATGAGATGAGGGAGTGGGTAAGAGATCAAGAAACCCAAGATCCTAGGGCACCCCCTTCCCCAGTGGCTGGATGACCCAGACCCTGAGGATGCCCCTCTAAGCTCTCACCAGGTGCCATGGGAAGGTGTGCCCATGTAGAGAAATGAAGACAACTAGGGTGGCTAATACCTGGTTGATTCTTCTGAAAGATGCCCCTTAACACCTCTTATTGTAGAATACATCACACATGATGAAATGGTTACCCTTAACTGTTGTAACATATTTTACACATGTGTGAAACATTTTCCCATTCCTAAAGATTGTACTGGGAAACCGGTGGTGGTCAGTCCATGTTATCCTGACTGGAGCCTGTTACCTTTCCCCAGATTTCCAACCTCTTTATCTCTGTTCTTCATTTGTGGATTTCTTTAGTTATTAAGTTCATGGAGTCTCCCTTCAGCCTTGTCAAGTTCACTACTTTACTGATCTTGTGGACTCCATTTGGAGCCCAATTTTTATGTTTTTACTTAAGCCTTTTCATTTTTATGTTTTTACTTAAGCCTTTTCAGACTTGTCTTGCTTTTTTCCCCTTTTCATTTGATCAATTCCTATTTTTGTACGACTGACTCTTCAGATAAAGAGGTCAAGATGGTTTTAAGGATTGGTGTAGATTGCATTTTTGTACCAGACACCAAAGCTCTTTATGAAACACCCATGTTCACCATCCCAAGAACAAATATATCAGCAGACGGATCATGGATCAAACTTTCTTGACCTGAAATCAACTGATGCTCACATTAGAATTTGGCCTTAGTAACCTGTGGATGAAAGACTGTGTCATCTGGCAGTTTTTCTAGTGGGGGAGAGGGAATTAGTGGTATACACAGACAAAGCAGATCCTTATCTCACTTTGTAAGGCTGAAAGAAATCAGTACACTCCAAACATGAAGGTGCCTTGCTACAAGAATGTCTTGAGGGCACAGTGATGAGAAAAGCATGAAGAATTTGAGAAAGATGTATGTCTTCTCTACCCACCCATCCTCAACCCACACCAACTAAACCACAGAGGAGGAGAAAGAAAAACATTTCTGAATGGAAAAAAATCATAATGTATACTGTGCATGTGTAATGGCTGACAAAGAGTAGAGACCACTGGAGATAAAACATACAAAACCATGAGTGATTTTACCACATTGTGGAATCAGGGCTTGGAAATCAAGAGGCATCTAGAAGCTGTGGATGGGCAAGATCTGCCAGAATTCTCAAGAGAATTCTGAAGGTATGGCATCCACGTTTGCTTAATCACCTCACCCAGGTATCACCAAGGGTTCTGCCTAGGTGTGTGACTCAAGACTCTTATCAGGTAGTCCTAAGATTTTAAGCAGGTGAGGCCCACCGTCAATACTCTGCTCAGGCTATGATCCACTTCACTGGGGTCCAGGACTATTTGGTCAGTGTTGTGTGGGGTTCTACCACATGAAGGCCAGGACTTTGCATAGTTGAGGACAAGGGCTCCACCATTTGTGATCAGCTCCTTCTCCAGGACATGGCCAGGGGTTCACAGGAGTATAGAAAAACAGGACTAAGAAGTCCTAGAACAAATGAAGGCCAAGGACACTTTGTGTCTGTGTCAGCTTAGATGAAATACCTTCAAGTGCCTGGGGCTTGGTGTCAGCCTTTGTGGATAATCTCAAGTTGAGTTGAAAATTGATATGGAAATAGAAGGACCTAGAAGGGCCAAAACAATTTTGAAAAAAAGAGCAAATTTGATGAGTTACAGTGGCTGAAATCAAACTTAATATGAAACTTATCAGTAGTGTGGGTGGTATTAGCATAAGAATAGACACAGAAGCATGGAATAAGATGAAGGGTCTGGAAATAGAATTACACATGTATGGCTTTGTGGCTTTCCTACAAAGGCACCGAGGCAATTCAATGGAGAAAGAATTTTTTTCAACAATTGCTTTTGAAAAATCTGAATATCTATATGAAAACAGAAACTCAACACTTACCTTATACCGTGTATAAAATTTAACTCAAAATAGATCATAGATTAAATTAAAACTTCCTGAAAAATCTGTAGGAAAAAAAATTTGCCATATTTGGGTTAGGAAATGATTTCTTAAATTGAACAAGGAAAGACTAAAACAGAAATGCAAAGGAAATAGGAAAATTGGACTTCCTGAACAATAAAGTGCTCACTACTTAAAATACTCTAGGAAGAGCAATGGCCAGGTCAGGCATGGCTCAGGGGAGGCTACATCAGAACATATGTCTGATAAAGAGACAGTATACAGGGTCAATGAAGAGCTCTTGCAAGCCAGTAATGATGATAGAAATGCTCTGATAAAGTTGGAAAAGGACTTGAACAGACCTGTGCACATGTAGCCAGCAAGTGCGTGGGATATGCCTGGTGTCATCACACAAGCTCAAATGAATGCAAATTATTCATGAATACAAATTAGTGATGCCGTTTACTCGTCCACATGAGTGGATCAACAGGCAGATGACATGAACCCACTGTACTTCAGATTCAGTGCAGCAACAGTGGATGTCAAGGTCACCCCAGTCGGCTGCTGAGTATAATGGCTGACTTCATGCCCTCAGGCTAAGGTGAAAGGAACACTAATAAATACACAGTGGTGTTTGTTAGCAAGTAGAAAAGGTTTGAATGTGTTTTATGGAAATGTGCAAATAAAAAATATATGTGGGGCTGGGGAGATGGCTCTCTTGGTAAAGTGCTTAGGCTTATAGGCACAAGAAGCCAAGTTAGGTTCCCAGAACCCATGTAATGAAGTCCAGGCGCAGTGACACATGCTTGTAAGCCCAGAGTCAGGGAGATGGCGATGAGAAATCTCTGGGGCTCATGGCCGGGCAGTCTATCCTGTTTGCTCAGCTCCATGCCAGTGAGAGACCCTCTCTTAAAATAACTGTGTGAGCAGGGTCTGAGGAACGAACGCTAGCTGAGGTTACCTTCTGTATTCTGTAGGCACATGCACACACACATGTACCTGCACACATATGTGTACCTAAGTACACACACACACACACACACACACACACACACACACAGAAAGTGATGTGGGTAACATTAGTAAGGTCTCTTTCTTTGAGACAAATAATAAATTCCATAAAATAGTTGTTAACTGCAGAAGACAACAAAGAAAAGGCCTCTACAGCAGAGAAATCTGTTGGATACCACTGTGACTAAGGGGCAAAGAATATCACCCACATGGGTGCAGGTGGCCATCATGTGTCATGTGCCTCTCATTAGTGTACACTAAGGGCACATGGTACTTTCTGGTATCTCTTCCAAAATTACACTGCAAAAGAAAATGTGAGATGGCAAGGGTATCTTACAAAATAAATGGACTGCACTTTTCCAAAAAGTCAAGGTCAAGAGAACAAAACAGATGGTGAGGTAGCCATCATTAATGAAACCAGAACATGTAAACATGTCACATGATACAGGGCTAGATTCCAGGATGATTTTCTTATGGTCTATATAACAGTGTGGGAATTGGTAAATTTTGAGTAAGATCTGGAAATTAGATAATAATACTGTAGCAACATCAGTTTCCTGATCTCGATCATTGTGCTGTGGTTACACCAGCAGATATGCTTTTACTTCAGGAAATATGTACTGAGTTATTTACAGCCGAGAGGACATTATTCAAAAATCTACTCTCTAACAGGTGAGAAAAAATATCGTGAGAGAGAACAATGAGGCAAATATGATAATTTGGAACATTTCGGGAGATTTGAATGAAGGCAAACAGGAAGTCTCTTTATTCATTGGGCAACTTAGTTTGAAGTGATTCAAAAGAAAATATAAATAAAATAAAAATGTACACAGATTAAAGTGTACAGATGTATCCTCCCTTCTTCATTTATCTTTTAAAAGACCTTGACACCTGACTATGTTACTGTTGCAGATGTGGCTGAGGAGAGAGACACCCTGCTGTGACCATCATTTCCATTCCACAGCTACTATGCTCCATGAGCCTTCTGAACACACATATGGGCTGCATCAAGACTATTTTGGATCATGTCTAATAATAGCAAAGACTTGGTGGTAACTTAAGTATCCAGTTGGGTGAGGTCACACATACATTGTACTATATTTTTACAGATGACTAGCACACACATCAGAGAAAGTAGATGGCTACAAACTACATCTACCAAGACACAGAATTACACATAATCCTATGGAGTAGCAATGGTTCCAGAAAATTCTGTGTGACATAAAAGGCAGGATGTAGACATTTTATAAGTGCTTGTGAATTCACATCTTTCTATGGAATGCGGCAGTTTGGGGAGGAGTGGCACTGCTTTTAGTACAATTGTTACTTTGGGAAATCGGAATGAGTGGAAAGGAGATTTTGAGAACCTGGATATTTCATGACAATTAATATTAATTCAGTGATTAGTAATTTGAAATAATGGAGCAGATATTGAGATATTGAGATGAATCAGTCTAAGTGGAGAAGATGCAAACCCCAGTTCATCTGATGACTCTACTTTCCAGTATGTTAGGGACATTTGCTGAATCTCAAGGACGGCTTCGTTTGACCTGTCCCTTCCATCTGGTTCATATGTTGATGCTATCTAGGGTCCTCTGTTCTTACTGGGGTCAGCTCAGCTACAGGAGGAGGCCAGGTGAGTAATCACTCCAATGTACTGACTAGAGGGGCTTCCCTAGACCCAAACCTTTCAGTTATAGCATTGGAAAGTCCCAGCAAATTAGGGTGAACCAGGAAGTTGAGAATACCATGAAATTCAGTGTCTGTGTCTGTCCTACATAGAGGTGATAAAACACCTCAACAGCAGCTCAGGGAAGAAAGGGTCTGTTTGGCTTACACTTCCACATCACAGTCCATCATCATAGGAAGTCGGGGCAATAACTCAAGGCAGGAACCTGGAGACAGGAACTGGAGCAGAGGACATGGAGGAGCGCTGTTTACTGCCTTGCTCTTCATGGCTTGCTCAGTTTGTGTTCTTATTCAACTTAGGACCACCTGCCCAGGGCTGGCATAACCCACCAGAGGTTGCTCCCACCCCCATCAATCATTAACCAAGAAAATGCCCTGCAGACACAGACATGCCTACAGGGAATCTGATGGAGGAATTTTTTTTTTCCTCAAAGGAGGTTCCTCTTCCAAGATAATGTCTAGGTTTATGCCAAGTTGACAAAAAGCCAATAATCAGTGTCCTTGGTCTTCCTCCTTCCTCAAGCAGATATGCTTAAAGCTGGCTATGCCACCTCACTGGAGAAAGAACTCGGCACACCTGCCTTCCTTGTTCCTCTCCCTTCTGCTCCGTCCTCAGGCCTGGAGTGACAAAGTGATCTCGTTGTAACTTGCCCAGGACACAGGCCCATCTCTGAATGCTGTGTATCCATAAGCTGTCCTTTGATACCCAGCTGGTAAAGTGCACCAGCTCTCTGCTTCCTCTGAGTATGCTGTAAAGAGCACCAGCTCCCTGCTTCCTCTGAGTATGTTGGTTCGTGCTGTGAGTCCTGAGCCCTAGGTACCATCAGCTCTGGCATACTGAGGCTGGTGCTGAGAGCTGCCTTATGGTCTCTTGGTACACAGGGACCAGAATAAAGGGTTGGGAGAGAAGAAACTCTCTGCTTAGACATGTGCCTCATTATCTAAGGACGAAGGGCCAATACAGCCAACTTTCACATAAGGGTCTGCCCTGAAGGGCATACTTTTCATCGTCTTGGAGGGAAATGCTTCCATTTGTCTAAAGGAACAGCAGGAAGCAGTTCTTCCTTATGCCTTGAGCGTGCCAGCTGGAAATACTCTTGACTATCATCTGTCGTTTGTCCCTACCTTGATATTACACCAAGAGAACATGTCCCCACTCCTTGGTGCTAAGAGGCTTCTGGATGCTGGCACTTCTCGGCATGGGAGTGGGGGTGAGGAGAGGGGGAGGAAATGGCTTATTTCCTGTTAAGAATGAACTCAGAGCTAGCTTGCTCAGGAAGGCTTGGAATGTTCCATTACAAAGAACAGCATGCACAGCTTGAGACATTTTATGAAAACCTCTCACTAAAGTGCAGTAAATATTTCTGTTCAGAGCATTTCATTTGCCTGAGAGTGCTTTGTAATCGTTGATGACCCAGGGAGCCCATACTTCAATTTTATCAGGTTTAATAGGTTGTAAACTAAAAACAGCAAAACTGAGGCTACATGAAACAAGTGGGAATGAGCCAAGCAGGTGTGTGATTGACCTTGGGATGACTTTGAACCCCTAGCTTTCATGCCAAAGAACATCTTTGGCTGTTGCTGTGTGTGGCTAGCCATAGGTAATGTCGTTGCACCTGCTGGAAGACACTCAGTTAATAGTGTCATTTCCATAATTAGGGTAAGCAGCTTGGAAGCCATTTCTATATAATGAAATACATGAGGTTCAAAATAAATTTTATTGAAACACCCGTGGTGCCTTAAGTTCTGCTCAACAAAGGCCATAGGAGATAAAGGAGGGACATAATTTGGGGATGAAAGTGTGATTGTAACCTTAAGGATAGAAACTTTATTTTTCAAAGTCATGGCTGAGATGACAGGTTCTGCTTGTTTCCTTCTACAGTTATACGTATAAATGTGCAATTACTTATCATTAAAACCTCTTAAAACATGCAGGGTTCTCAATTCCACAGACTCAGTGGTAATGGGATTGGGAACTTAGAGTAGATCATAAATTCACTCTTAGAAAGGACATAAACTGGCTTGATATGTGCGCTTGTTTTCCCTGAGACACTCATCCCAGCTCCACACCCACCCAAGGAAGCGATCCTTCCTTCATGCCTGGCCTTTGGAGGAGGAGGCCACAGGGAAGGAGGGTGATCAGCATGGTCAGAATCTCCAGCTGAGCTGATCCACTTACCATTTAATTTTTAAACATTAGCCTATTGCCCTAGCTTGATTTCTGTTGTGACAAAATACATCGACAAACAGCAGCATATGGGAGGAAAAGGCTTATTTAGTTTATAAATCCATGTTATGATCCATTCTGTGAAGTGAAGGCAAGAACTTAAGTAGCTTGTCATACCACATCCAAGAACAGAGAGAAAAGTACACACCCATGTGACCTGCTTGTTTGTTGGTGTTTTTTACTTTTATACAGTTTAGGGTGACATAGTGGGCTAGGTCCTCCTATATCAATTATCAATGAAGATAATTCCCTATAAGTATGCCCATTACATAATTTCTTTTTAAAACTTTTGTATAATGTATTTTTATTTTATGTACACTGGTGTTTTGACTGCGTGTATGTATGTGTGAGGGTGTCAGATCCCTGAAACAGGCATTAAAAACAGCAGTGAGCTGCTATGCAGGTGCTGGGAATTGAACCTGGGTCCTCTGAAAGAGCAGCAGCCAGTGCTCTTGACTGTAGAGTTATACCTCTCCAGCCCCCATTACATAATTTCCCATTGATATTTTCTTCCTAGATGATTATAATTGTGTCACGTTCACTTCAACGCTAAGCAGCACACCCATGGTGGCAACTTCAGTAAGTTTTAAAACTTTACTGGGCTGTGCACTGTGATGTACTCAAAAGTCAGAGCCAATGCCTTGTTTTAAAAAGTATTGCTTTTGCAAGGTGCGTGTGCGCGCGCGCGCGCGCGTGTGTGTGTGTGTGTGTGTGTGTGTGTGTGTGTGTGTGTGTGTGTGTGTGTGTGGTGTTCTTGCTCCCTCACAGAAATATTCCAACTACAAACTGAGAGCAATGGCTTGTGGGAGTTCCAGAAACCAGTCAAACACCAGCAGCAAGCAAACAAGTGTTCAATCTACAAAATTCCACGCAGGAAACAGTGAGAAGACCAGGGGCTCTCCATCTCCTTTTGCCCCACATCTCCCTGTCTTAAGTAGATAGCAGGAAGGAAGCTATTCCACTTGTTATGGTTTGCATGGGAAATAGCCCCCAAAGGCTCATTCTGTAAAGCTTGGTCCCCAGCCGTTGGCAATATTGAGAGGGTATTGGATCATGAAGGTTCTGACTTCATCAAAGAGTTAACCCATTCATAGGTAATAGGCTAGCAGGAGGTGGGGCCTATTTGGAGGAAGTAAGTCACTGCCTTTGAAGGATGCATGTTGTCTTGTTCCTGCCCCTTTCACTGTCTCTGCCTCCCATCTGTCATATTGTTACCAGCCTTATTTGAGCATGATTCTCTGCGACAGAGTTCTCCCTCAGGAGCACATGTCTGGAAGCAATGGAGCCAGGAGTCCATCGACTGAAAGTTCTGGAAGCATGAAGCAAGATGAATAAACCACCCATCCTCTCAGTTGTCATTTTCTCAGGCATTGATTACAGGGCCACATGAACCGGGTACTCCTGAAAGGCAGGCTGGGGCTGAAAGAGAATAGATGGCGAGAAAAGAAAAGGACGAGGCCAAGACAATATTCTGATCAAAGCCCCAAAGTTTACTAATAATCTGTGCTTATATAAACGGAAAGCCCATCTCCTGCAGATCCATTCTTGATGCCTGTCACCAGCCTGTAGGTGATCTATCTGAAAGAACTGTTTTGGCAAGTAGGTATAAATTACTGGATTTCTTGCTGCCTCCTCAAACATCTCAAGGGCCTCTCAGCAGGTAGCAGTGTCTTGGAGAAGAGCAGAGCCAGGTGACAGAACAATAGAGCCATCTAGGTCATCTAGGGCGGAAGGCTTCACCCCAGGTGGTCTCATTCTCAGTGGCAGCAAGGTCAGAGCCAGTCTACTCAAGTCTGGGGGAGGCTACAGAGGTGAGAGATCACCAATATACCAACCCATGGACTGGAAGGGAAGTGCAGAGGCTATTAGTAATTCTCACCCTACCTAGGCTTCCAAGGGACTGCTTCTGTAGTTCCCCACTTGGAGCTCAGAATGGGGCATATGTACACTCTGGGTCTCTGCCTTGAAGCCTTAAAAGGCAGCCGAAGACAATGATGGAAGCCTATGTGCTTAAGGCCACAGATGCTAGAGGGTCAGAGATGGCAGGCAAAGGATCCAGCCTCTGGAAAAAAAAGCAGAGTTAAACTCTTATGGAGAATTAAAACATGTAAAAGCAGCCATGTATATGAAAGAATTTTTTAAAACACATGTACATGCCTGGGGATGAGCATGCTTAGAAAAAATAGAGCAGATTTCTCTAACATTCAACCTTCCGGGGCTCAATAAGAATTTCCCCATACAGAGCTAGACCCTAGAGACCAAGGAAGAGCCTTTTCAAATGCTCAATGCTCAACAAAAGATCACATGCTATCCCCCCCCCCCCAATTGAGGGAAACAGCCTATAGGAGAAAAAATATCTGTAGTTGAGAACTTAGCTACTTTCCTTCCGTGTAGAGACAGCTGCACTGACAGAGGCAGAGGCAGCCCATGGAAAGATCACAGACAGCAACAGTTCTCATCCCAGTGGGACATAAAGTCGGGTGGATTGACATTCAGGGCTCAAACTAGATTGAGGGCTGAGTCTCAGGAAGATATACAAACCTTTGCTATGTGACCCTATACAAAGTACTGGGAATAGTTCAGCAGGGATGAGATAAAGACTGTAGACCTTGGCCTCTCAAGGCTAATTTTTGACCATCACTTCTCATCCCTATAGTTGACAGAACAGCTTATCATCCAGTGCATCCCTCACTTGGCCCCACGGTGTATCTACCACTCGTGGCCACTTAGAATCTACGTGGACATCCTTCTTCTCCTACAGTCTCTGGATTTGGGAGCCTCTGTTCACCTTGACTTTTAGTTACTTTTCTAATATTTGTGACCAAATATCTGACAAAACCAAGTAAATGGAAGAAGATACTTAGGAAGAAGATATTATTTGAGAGGATAGTCCATCATGGTGGGGGTGAACACGGCAGCAGAAAAGTGTGAGGTGGCCAATCGCATTGCATCCATAGTTAAGAATCAAGAGAGAGAAGGGTGGGAGGAAAGATTGCTGGTATTTAGCCCACCTTCTCTTTTTTGCCTTTTTATACAGCCTTGGGCCCCAGGCAATAGCATGGTGCCACCCATATGCAGAGTGGGTCTTCTTTCACAAACACCTAGAGGTGTATCTCCTAGATGATTCCAAATCTAGTCACACTGGCAGTGAAGACTAACCACTACACCCTGTATTGGTCATGGTTCTTTACCTGTATTGGTCATGGTCCTACCTTAGGGGTGTGCTTGGCTCATCAGGGCTGAATTGAAAAGTCCTCTCTCAGAAGCTGGCAAGCTGGAGACTCAGGATAGCCATGGTCTCTGCTCAAGGCTACCAAACAAGCACAGGACAGTCTTTTGCTCTGTTTTGGACTTTATCTGATTGATTGCTTCAGTCTATAGATGTGTATCTCATGAGGCACATTCTTTGGTATTAAGTCTGGGCACTATGGCTCAAGCCAGTTCACACAGAGAATTAATCCTCAACCCCTGATATCCTGAACCTTACTATTAGCTGCATCTCCCCTCTCCCAACTCTATCTCCCAATCTTGTTCTCTAGACCCCACGTGGCACTTTCCTGACTGTTTCACCACTCAGCTCTATCCCTGGTCCCTCCATTTTCTCTCTATCCAGTGTCCATGATATGATGAGCTCAGCCTCTTCTAGGATCCCAATATTGAAGGCTCTGACTCTTCATCCCTCACCTGAGAAGACCCAGGCAGGTGTACCTCATCCCTGCCTCAGAAATAACTTAGCTACTCTGATCTATCCTGGCATATTCCTACACAGAGAGCAGGTAAGTTCCCCCATGTTTCTGTCTTTCACGTATGCCTTGTCAGTTTCTCAGCATCTTCTGGCTCTCTGCTCAGGGGATCTTTCCTTTTGGCACCCCACGAACAGAACACTCAATGACTTTGAGTTCTGCACCCAGCTGAGCCTGGCTGCTTCTCTGGACCATTCTAATTACACTAGTAATTCATGGCCTTAATTGTTAGGACTTTATTGCTCTTCTCATTACAGGCTGGGGCAAGACAACACATTGTCTGAGGCTTCCTATCCCTTTACTCTTACAAAAATCATTAAACAAGATTATGGCTAAGGCCAAGTAAAAATTGAAAACCAATAAAATGGAACAAAAGGAACAAAAGAAGAAAGCACAAGCAGGATGTCTTATTCATGAAGCTGGAGTCAATGTTATGAGCAGTGCTAATAACCACCCAGGCCCTCACTGCTGTGCGCTCCCGACTAAACTCTGCAACAGATTCGTAAGAGAAAGTGAAGACAGCTGGAATTCTCAAGAGGACTTTTCATGCCACTCTCTAAAGCAATGTGTGGGACTTATAGTGTTACATAAAAGAAGATTTCAGTAACGTTAAACCAACTAGTGGTGTTTTATTTTGAAACAAGGGTTTAGCTCTTGCTGGAGTCCCCCCACTTAATCCCAACCCTGAGAGAAGGTACCTCTGTGAGGGGCTTCTTTAAGATGGGGCTGAAAGTAATTCAAGACTTCGAGGAAAGCAACATAGGGATGGGAGAAGCCAGTATGGAGTTCATGCCAGACAGGAGCTGGCTCACATGACTATGGCATCTGAGAGGTCCAGGAACCTCCAGGAAACCCAGGGGAGCCGGTGGTATATGTTCCTCAGTTCCCCTCTGTGCCAATAGAGGTGGGGATGGTGCCTCTGCTGCAGCAGGTAGGGATGGGGATGATGATGGTAATATAGGGCCACAGACAAGGAGCATTCTACTTAGGCCCTCAAAGGCCTCTGCTCTCTGGAGGCTGTGTTCTGGACTCAGGCTGCAAGTTTCAGTACTAATCTCTTGTTGACCATGGTTTCTGGGTTAGTTTGTGAGGATGTGGTCAACCTTACCCACAGAGTTCACCATCCAGGATGCACAAGTGAGCTGTAGGCAGCTAACACTTAGTAGCATTGTGGCCTCTTGGATGCTGAGAATCTCCCTCTGCCTGGCTGAACAAAGTGGGGTTGAGATGTCACAGGCCTTGCTTCAGTGCCTAAGAGCCGAGCTTGGGCACATGGCCTCATCATTCCTCCAGCTACAACTCTAGATGAACTGGGGAGCATGGAAGACTTGAGGTGTAGTGGGGCACAGTAAACACTGGCAGGTATGGTGGATCTCAGTGGAGTGAAATGGACATGGTGGGTATCTTAGGGTAGGGTGGGAAATGATGACGTGGTGGTGGTGAGGCATGGGGACAGAGCATGATCGAGCACGGTGGGCTGGTAGGCATGGTGTCACAGTGGAGCATGGTGGGTATGGAGGTAGAGAATGGAAGGAATGGTGGGGCTTGGAAATGGAGCCTGGTAAGCACAGTGGGCATGACACATGATAGTGAACATGGAGGATCTTGGTGGAGCAAAGTGCACATGATGGGCATGGTAGAGAATGGTGGGCAGGTGGGACACGGTGCCACTATGCAGTGTGCTGAACGTGATGGGTATGACGGCATAGAAAGCATAGCTTGAGTCATCTGATGGGCTGTAGAGAATGGAGAGCCAAAGACTTTACAGCTGCGCCAACCCAGGGATGTAGCTCCTATCTCCACCCTGACAGGATAGATTCCGAATCATTAATGCCCTAAAGTAGGTGGGTTGTGACCCCTTTGAGGGTAGAAAGGCCCTTTCACAGGAATAGCGTATCAGCTATTTACATTATGATTTATAACAGTAGCAAAATGACAGTTAGGAAATAGCAACAAAATAATTTCGTGGTTGGGGGCTCACCACAACATGAGGAACTGTTAAAGGGCCACACTGTTAGGAAGATTGAGAATCACTGCCATAAGGAAAACACTTTGGGTAGCTTGGTGGTCATTATAAGCAAGTTTGGATTGGATGGTATGGGAGGCAAGATTAAACATCCTCAGAATGTTAGTGAAGAGGACTTAAATGGATTCCAAAGTGATGGAGTTGAAGCATCCATGGAACTACACTTAGACCTGAGTCCTGGCTCTGCAGCAGCAAGTGCACGGGCNACTGCCATAAGGAAAACACTTTGGGTAGCTTGGTGGTCATTATAAGCAAGTTTGGATTGGATGGTATGGGAGGCAAGATTAAACATCCTCAGAATGTTAGTGAAGAGGACTTAAATGGATTCCAAAGTGATGGAGTTGAAGCATCCATGGAACTACACTTAGACCTGAGTCCTGGCTCTGCAGCAGCAAGTGCACGGGCTCTTCACTCAACATCAGTGCTTGGTGCTGCTACCCATGGGATATGGGTAGTGATGCTACCCATGGGATATGGGTAGTGATGCTACCCATGGGATATGGGTAGTGATGCTACCCATGGGATATGGGTCAGTGCTCTGCTTCCCTGGAGTAGTGATGCTGCTCACATGATGGAGTCAGTCCTCTGCTTCTCTGTGGTGATGATGCTCACATCATGGAGTCAGTGCTCTGCTTCTCTGTGGTAATAGATGCTTATGTGATGGAGTCAGTGTTCTACTTCCCTGTGGTGACATTTTGCCCATACTATTTTTAACAAGAGAAAGCCAAATTGTTGTACCCCACTGTACATCAGAAAAATTTCTGATATACTAAAAATGTTAAGTATGAAGATAAGATTTATGTGAAAAGGAGAGTGTGGTTAGCTGTTTTCCTTGTCTCAGACAAACTGCCTTAAATCTAATGAGGCAGCTCTGATGTGGGATTTACACAAACAGGACCTGAGAAACTTTTATGCTAAGAAAAACAAAACAAAACAAAACAAAACAATAAGACACCAGATATCTTCATGCTTTCACCAAAAGATTAATTTATCGTTGTATTTTACATCTGAGGAAAATATTATTGTTAATTATAATGACATGAATTTTTCTGAAACCACAACTTGATTCTACTTAGTAGAGGCAATTAATAAATCTGGAGCTGTCATTTTAATTGTTTGTCTTTGTAAGTTTCATATGATTGGACCTTAAAATTGTCTCATAGTCTCTCTGTCTTTTGGTTTACTCAGAGTAGCAGGTACCAAATTACCCTCTAGGACAAAAAAACTTGAAAGGGTAAAAATGTAGGGAACAATTATGGTCAGTATACTGAATATTGGTTGGTGATGGGCAGTGACAGATTAGAGATGAACAAGATTCCGGTAGTACCTGCTGGATTCATGGTAGGTTCACGTGTGTGTGTGTGTGTGTGTGTGTGTGCGCGCGCGCGTGCGTGCGTGCGTGCGTGCGTGCGTGCAGGATCCCAGGCTGAGCCTCCACCATCTTCCTGGCATGTTCAGACAGCTCTAAGCCTGAATAAGTCCATGTGGCTAGAATTGGCTGACCTTCTGAAGCTAAGCTGAAGGCTGGTCACCACATGTGTGAGAACACCAGGGACAGTGAAGGCAAGAGTGCCCAGAGGCGTTTGAGGGAGCAGTGCCCTTCCTGCCAACTGCTAACACAGTGGAGGATGCAGGGCTCCTCTGCCATGAGGAGAGGCTGGTCCGGTTCATGTCACATTGGTTCTTCCTAATCAAGCTTTCATGCAAGTCAGAGGAACAGGCAGAAAGAAACAAAGCAACATTTAGAGGGATATATGAATGGGAGATACACTGTGGAAAGAATATCTTGTGTATTGTATGGATGCATCACTGGTCAATTTAAAATACCTATGTCCTATAGGGAAGGGTAGGAGAGTTGTTGGGACATCCAGGAGGCAGAAAGAATTCTGGGATAGAGTCATGCGTGGGGGATATTCTCCTGGGAAGATATGATGAAAGGGATGCATGGTACCTGAGCACAGGTAGTCAGCCACATGGCAGAATGTAGGTTAGAATAAATGGGATAACTTAAGTGATAATTCTAATAAGAGAAAAGCCTAGCTATATGGACAAGGTATTTGTAAATATATTGTGAGTCTGAGTCTTATTTCTAGGAGCATGGGGCTGGGAGTAAGAATGACCAAACTTCCACAATACATAGTAGGATAAAAATCACAATGCCTGATGTCTAGTCTAAAAAGATCGTGTGTGCAAAGAAGCAGGCATGTCAGTTAATCAAAACTAATCTAGACTGGCAGGTGATATAATAACAGGACTGATATTTTAAAATAACTGTTGGAACCACTTCTAACATATGAGAGAGGGAGAGACAGAGACAGAAACACACAGAGAGAGACAGAGAGACAGAGAAACCAGAAATGATGCAGAAGAAAATGGGTTCTAGTTGAACTGACAACCGGTGTCTGAGATGAAAACACACCCCAGTGGGTCAGTAGCTCATCACACTCTTTGCATAAGCAACTGTGGAACTGAGCACGTGGCAATAGAAATTCTCAGGGGAAAAATTTAAAGATCCCTAAAGGGATTAAGCAGCATGAGCCAGGCTCTTCATATCACACACGGATGAGCAAAGACAGCAACTGCAGCAGACTCCTCTTCAGAAATGTTGTAAGACAGACAGTAGCCAAAAACTCTATATAGAATTGAAAGGGAAAATAATTCAGCCTGGAATTTCATAATAGGTAAAAGTGCCTTTCAAAAATAAAGTCAAAATAGATTCTTCTGTACATTCAGAAGCTTTAAGACATCTATTCCCAGAAGATGTGCACACAAGAAATGTTAAAGTCCTCAGGCAGAAGAGAAATTGTGTGAGGTGCAAATATGACTTCACAGAAAGGAGAGGGCCAGAATTGGGAAGCACTGAGTAAGCCCTGCTATTTCTAAAGGTGCTTTAAATTAATAACTATTTGAGGCAAAACAATTACAGTACATGGTGGGGATCATACACTATACATATGACAACAACATCTAAACCAGAAGGAAGAAATGGTTCACTGTGTCATGGGAAGATGGACACTGTAAACCCTAAATGAAGCAGACATAGAGAAGAGTTACCGCTCACACAACAGCAAAACAGACAAAGGCTTTAAAAAATGCACTAAAACCCAGCACTCATTTCTAAATAAAAATCTTGGCAAACTTAAAATAAACATGAAATTCTATGACCTGATGATGACGCTGCCCTGGCCAGCTTTCACTGTCCATTTGACACAGCCTGAAGCCACCTGAGAGGAAAGCCTACTACATCCCTTAGGACCAACACATGAGATAAATTTTTGTTCTGCTCTTTCCAAAATGGGTACTTTTTGCTTCCTTTTCCTGCCTTATTCCACTGGCCAGATCTGGTTCAAGATTTAGTAGACATGGTGTGGGTGGACATTCCCATTCTTTATGGAGGATGTCAGTTGTAGATATTAGTGTCTACCCCACCTTGCTTCTCCTTGGAAGTGACAAAGCCCGCTGACAGGAGCAGCTAGAGGAAAAAGGGTTTTAGAAAGTAACAACATTGAAGACTAGGTCTGTGGGCAAAAGTCAACAGAATTTGCATTTTTATAATTTGTTTATACAACAATTCTGATTAATATTTTACAATCTCATGTGTAGCAGTGTCAGAATATGAAACTTTTAAGGATAAATCTGACCAAGTAGTTGCAATCCTACAAAGTGAAAAACCAGAACATTCTCTGAGAAAAATAAAGGCACTGAATGAAGAGCGAGCCCAGGTGTATCTGTGGACCAGGAAATGGTGTATATTGTGGTGTTGATTTTCCCCCACTGCTGATGATTGACATGACTCCCACAGAAATCCCAGGCTTTTAGTGTTTGAACTGGCAGCTTATATGTGAAACCGACATGGGGATTCTGAGGGAGTGAACTGGAACAGCAGGGAAGAGTGAATCTGGAGAGCTAACTCACAAGAATGGCCAACTGACTCTGGGCAAATGTCCACAGGAAACTCCGAGAAGAGCAGCAATCTCCTCTATAGATGGGGTTGGGATAACTGGTCAACCATTTGCAAAAAATAGAGATGAGCTTCAATATTCTCATCATATGTAGAAATCAACTCAAAACAGATCGTACACTCAAACCCAAACCTACAAGAAAAAGTAAAGAACGCTGTTGTAAATTTGGGTTGTGTCAAGAACTTTTATTAATTGCCATTAAAAGGTCCATATAAGAATGAGATTACAAGGCCTTCGGCAACTGATCAAGTTGACTAAAGCATCTAGCATCCCAGCAAGTAGTACTTATTGGATCCTGCGAGTTACTCAAAAAGAGAGAGCTCACATATAGGAGGGAGCAGGCTGGGCATGCCAAGGAGATTGGAGGTACCAGTGGTGGACAGGATCAACATACACTGCATATATATATATATATATATATATATATATATATATATATATATATATATATATATATATATATATATATATATATGTATATATATGAAATTGTCAAAGGATAAATAAAAGATGCTAAAAATATTTGATAAATTGATTATAGCAAGCTTTATATTTTGGCTATTTATTTTGTGTGTCTGTTTTATGTTTGTGTGTGTGTGTGTGTGTGTGTGTGTGTGTGTGCATAGGTGTACATGCTCACATATACATATGCAGAGGCCACAGGAAGATGCTGATGTCAATTTCTATTATTCCTTACCTTATTGTGGACACTAAACCCAACACAGGTTTTATTAGGATGGCTGACCAGCAAACTCTTGGCACTTATCTGCCTCTGCACCCCCACCTCCCAATGTTAGGGTCACTGGTATGTGTGATCATTGTTGGCTTTTTATGTGGGTTCTGGGGACTTGCACTCAGGTTCTATTGCCCTCACAGTGTGTGCTCTGACCTGATGAGTCATCTCTCCTCTTCAACCCCAATAACTTGGCTCTTTGAAAAGTACTGCTAAGAAATAAACTTGGGCTTTAAGCTTTCACCTTTCTTACTCTCATCTCTAGGCCTCCTTCTCTCTCTCTCTCCCTTCCCTGTTCTCTCCACGTGGCCATGGCTGGCCTCTCTCCCTCTTTCTACCTTCTCTTTTTCTCCCTGCCTTTCTACAATAAAGCTCTAAAACCATAAAAAAAAAAAAGAAAGAAACTCGCAGGAGGTACTTTCAAAGTGACACATTTGAATAAAGGATTTATATATGATAAGCACACAAAATGTCTCAGTAACATTACTTATCAAAGAAATGCAAATTTGAAGTCCAATGTGGCACCAAGACATTGCTACTAGATTATCTAGAATTTGAAGTTTGCACATATCGAAGATGCTGGCAAGTGGATACAGAGTAACCACCGGTGGGCACTTAGAATGATAAGCTTGTTAGAGAGTATCATACGGTCTTCTTAAAACATGCAAACCTACACCTACCTCTAAGACCCAGTATGTGCATGTGTGTATGTGTGTGTGTGTTCCTTTGTGTACATGTGTATACATGTGTGAAGCCACAGGCCATCCTTGGCTGTCATTCTTCCAGACACCATCCAAACTGTTTTTGAGGCAAGGTCTCTCATTGCCATGGAACTCCTAAAGTAAACTAGATTGATTGTCCAGAGAGCCCTATGCATCCTCCTGCCTTTACCTCCCTGGAGCTGGAATTATGAACATTTACATCTAGGCCTCTAAAACATGAGTTCTGGAGAATGGAACTCAAATTCTCATGCTTGCAAGTTAAACACTTCACTTACAGAGGTATCTCTTCAGACTGCAGTCATTCTAGTTATATTATAGTTATCTAAGAGGCATGAAAGGACATGACTCTATAACATGTGAACACGATGGCTGTCTTGGTGACGATGCAGTGCAAACAGTGGAAGTGTGTCAGAGGGGTGAGTGGGCTTGGGGACATGCCTGTGATTGTCTTGATTAATCATTGACGTGGGAGGGCCTGGCTCACTGTGGGCAGCGCTATCCGTACGCAGGTGGGTGTATACGAGAAGTAACTGAGCATGAACTATCGAGTGAACCTAAAAGCTGCGCTCCTCTGTGCTTTTTCTACTAAGCTCCTGCCTGAGTTCCTGTCCTGACTTGATGATGGATTGTGGCTTGGAAGTGTGAGATGAAATAAACCCTTTCTTCTACCAAGTTGCTTTTTGTCAGAGAGGTTTATCATAGCAACAGAATGAAATTAGGACAATAGAATGCAATAGTGTGGTGATATCACAACTGAATCTAAACATAATTATACTGAGCGGATGAAGGCAGACTGCTTCCTCCCTAAGAACACATTCTGTGATCCTGTTTATATACTACCCACTAGAGCATCTCTACTTTTGTTGAGGGAGGAGGAGGAAGAAGAGGGAGGAAGAGGAGAAAGAGGAGGAAGAAGAGGAGGAAGGGGAAGAAGGAGAAAGAAGAGGAAGAGGAGGAAAAAGAAGAGGAAGAGGGAGGAGGAGGAGGGAAGAAGAGGGGATAGAGAAGAGATGACAAAGGAGCAGGAGGAACCTCTGAGAGTGAGACTTGATGGTAGCAATGGATTTACAGTATCTGTAGACTTACAAACATTAAATAATATACTCCAATATGTACACTTTACGGTATGTCTGTTACACCTAAAAAAGCTGTTAAAATAAGCTTCAAAAATTCATGTGCTGTGGTTTTTGTCCTTCTATACAGTGCCCACTGGTCTTAGATCTAATCTGGCAAAGAAAGGAAAACACATCACTTTTTCTTATCAGTGTCTTGCTTTAGTATATTATAAAAGTTTAAAGCCAGGCAATTATAGATACAATTGTAAGTCACTCTGCCTATCACAGTCTTGGTGGAATTAAATGGTTTACAGAACACACATGTAATTACACAGCTCTTCCATGATTAGAACCTGTCAGCCTGTGGATTTTAAGCCTCCTGTGTAATCTGGGAATGTAAAGGGAAACTGCTTGTGGTCTCGGCATCGGGTGCTCTTGAACAGTGAAACTCCTTTGGGGTTCTGCTTCTAATTGCCTCAGCTCCTGCTGTCTGTCTCCCATGGTGACAGAATGCAGGCAAGGTCCCCATCATAAGCATATTAATTTGAAATAAGCACACTGGTGGAAGAACAAATTAGGGTGCCCCAAGCAGAGGGCATTCTGCTCTGCTCCGCTGTAGTAACGGCTCTGGGTGTAACCTCATTCCATGTGCTCTCTCCTGTAATTACCAGCAACATCCACCCATCCGTGCTTCGGTGCAGGTCTCCTGCATTGCCTTGCTTTATGAAGGGCACACAACGATCACACCTCTAAAATTGGAGCCTCTGTTTTATGAGTGGTTCCCCCTCACATCGGGAAAGCCTCTTTCTGCCCAGAGGTCTTGGAAGCCACAACTGTGGGAGAATCCTGTTCCTGTGGCAGGAGAGGGAGAGAGGAAGAGGCTGTGGTCCACTTGTCAGATGTCCCTGCAGGACTTGAGGCCAGTTCACTTCCTCTGGATGCTCCCCTGTCTGCACTCACCATATTGGACACTGAGAACCCTGAGCTAATGGAGTCACAGGGGGCTTCATCCTTTTCAAAGGAGTACTTTTCTGCTTCCTGTCCCATGAAACCTGCTCCCTCTTTGTCTTCATGTACGCATGGCTCTCCTTGTCTGGGTGGTTTGATTAATTCACTTCAGAGACACAGCTCATTGACATGTGCCAGGCTCTCCAGCTGGCTGCCCTACCTCCTCCTGCCCTGTTTCCAGATCCACTCAGGCATTTTGAAAATGCAAATCTAACTTGTAGTGTGGGTCTCAAACCCTCTAGATGAGTCTCCCATATAAAACTCTCATTAGCTACAAGGAACATGAGAAGCCCTTTGTGCCTGGGGGTGGCTGCCAAGGCCTGTGTATAACCTGTGTGCATACACTCCCTATAGCGACTGTTGCCCAACCCTAGGCAGCTCTACTGTCCTAAAATCCAGGTACAAGCAGTAAACACTGAATATTATGGTGGGAGTCTTTGCTGCTATTATGTAGATCCACCTCAGGGTTCTTGTGATCCTGGATTTTGTCTTGTCCCAGTTTCCTTTAATATGAGCATGTACATGGTGGGAATAAACAGATGTTCCATACACAACCAGCAGGAAAGTCATTACTGGAAAGGCATTGGTGAAGCCTGAGCCTCCAGCAGACTCCACACATGACTGCACAGTGCAGGTGATGGGTACCTCTGGATATCTCAGCCCATGCTATTTTATCCCTCTGTATCGCTAAACTGTAAACTAGAACAAAATTGCCAGCAGCAGTTTATATAAAATGTGACTTTTAAGTCCAGGTCTCCAGAGAGTTTCTCTGCATTTTGATGCAAACTCAAGAGGCTACCAGGCTTCCAGGGCACAGTGCCTGATACCAGGTTGGGGTATCCACATGACCTGTGACCATCTGGCAGGATCCACACTTGGGTCATTGTGAGAAGCTGCTGCTGCCTTAAGTTCCTTGCTGCATATGGAATCACTAGGCCATGGTCATAGACAAAGTCTCCTCATCAGAAGGCCAGCCTAGGAACAACACAGCCAAGGCCGATCAAATTCCAGCTCTAATTCATGCAGGATACAAGTCTCAGGAGAGGCCACCGCCAAAGTCTAGTGCAAAGAGTCCTTTGGCATTTATCTTATGGAGAAAGTCCCCTAGCCACGTGATCACTTATCTTTTGTCACCTGTGAGAGTGGCCATGAGAAATAGGTGTGCTGTCATAGTGGCTCCTAGAACTGGAGTCTCTTCAGGGCATTTAATGTGATTGATATGGGATGTTCCAATGAGGACATATTTTATATACTTGGTCTCAGCTTGTGACACTATTTTGAGGTCTGTAGAACCTTTTGGATATGGGTCCCGGCTAGAGGAAGTAGGCCATTAGGGCATCCACATCTGGTCCTGGTCTGTGTTGTTGTTTCTTTCCTAGTCTATCCCAGTGAGAAGTCTAGTTGTAGACTGAGCCTCTCCTTGTCATGGCTGCCCCACCGTATCGGACTGTAGCTCCTCACACTGTGAGGCACAGCAAATCCCCTCCAGCAGGTTGTTTTTGTTGGATATTCTGTCAAGACAGTAGGATAAGTAATGCGTGCACCTAATGTCTGTAGGAATGTGTGGATCCCTGTGCTTCCATGTGACCCTGCCCTCAGTGCTGGTGGAGAGCAGTGGACCCGGAGACCCTAGGGGGGTGAGCACATCTCTCCTTTAGGATCTTAAGTTCTGCTTAACCTTGACCTCCTTCTACTTCCCCATCAGCACTGAAGTGACCTGAAGCAGGTGTTGGTGTCAAGATTTCTATGGCAGTATTTCTTTCTTCCTAGAGAACAGTCTAGAGGGACGAGTCATGGGGCCTACTTGTTCACGGCATCTAAACTTTCAGCCTCTGACTTCTGGGGAGAGTAAAATCTTGATGCCTGGAGGGAACGACTAAGGAATGTGTGGGTAGGCGTAGAAATGGGGAAGTACCAGGGAAATCCCATCCTGCCTTCTCTTGTGTTAGCCACTGCTGAGCGTGGCTATCTACAGCCCTCCAAGAGACTTTAGGAGTTTCCAAAGACCTGGAAGAAAAAAGTCTCACCCGTGAGTAAGGAGCTCCCCAACTCCTTTCATCTGGGATCCTAAGTGCAAAGGTAGCAGCATCCTTTCCCCTCGTCAGAATCAAAGAGAATCGTTACAGCTTAAGAACAGCTTGTCCAGGCTCCCATGCAACCCAGGGCAGGTGACAGAAAGAGCAGAGTCAGCTGTCTGCTGGTAGGTGTGCTCATGACACTCGATGACAGGCCCTCTCTTGGCCCCTTTCTGTCTTGTCAGGCAATTTCCTCAATAGATAAGGTCATCTGCAGCAGTGTTGGCCATTCACAGTCAGCACTAGTGTCTTTATGTGGCCATCTCAAGAGTCATCTCCAGGGATAGAGACATGAACATCAAGACCCCAGCTCTAGAAAGCAAGCTTCCGTCATTTGACCAAGACCCCTGTTCTCATGACTCAGAGCACAGAGGAGGCTGCTAGGAGCTAGGCAAAAGAGGGCTGGGACCAGAGAAAATGGTTATGGAGGAAACCCAAGAGAGTAAGCTGGGTCTCCTCTCACCGGTCTCATTTTCAGTGGCCAGAGACAGGAGCTGCACCCTGATCTGAACAGGTAAGGCCGGGAGAACTCACTGTATTTAATGAATGATTGAATTAACCAAACGTTTGACCAAATCCAGGCCGTAAATAGAGAGGTCTGTTATAATGAGATTTTACTGTATCTCATTTAAGGAAATATGAAACGGCCGTTCAAAGGCTATTCTCAATACATCCAGAGCACAATACACCCAGCTTCACTGCATGAAGGCGAAAATGGGCTTTTACACCATCCAACTTCAATCACAAAGGTAATTAACCCAGCATACTGGTTGAGCTGCTTAAGCCTTTGCAACGGTGAATCTTCCTTTGAATGCAATAACACTCAATCGTAGCAGCCGTATATCAGAGCCCTGCGACAGCCCCGAGTTAGATTTTATAAGTGACATAAACGGCCATATGGATTTACGTTGGAAGAAGCTCTGTTTCCACAGTTCTTATTTGGGAATTGTGACTTATTTACATAAGAAATTACATTTGGTCCTTATTTGCATATCACATTGACAAATTGCTATTTCCAACAGTGGTGGTGAAGTTAGCAGCGACAGATCCGAAACATGCCAAATGTCTGTGGGATAGATGCTAAGTGTGAGCGTGCACTCTCGGAAATACTGGCTAAAGCATTAACTTAGTGCCTAAGTGGTCAAACAGTCATGTTAGAATGTTCCCAGTGTGTGATCCATCCACAGGCTAAAGTAAGTTTCACCGGTGCAGAGCAGTTTTCCCGCTGGACTGGGCTGGGTGTGCTGTTGGCATGGATCCCAAGTAGCCTTTGGCTTCCATTCCCTTGTGGGCTAGAGCTTGTTGTCAACTACCTTGAGGAGCCCTTGCATCCCCACACAGTCACCAGTGCCCTTCAGGCATCCTGGGCACAGGTGATGCCTGATCAAGTTGTCTATGTCTAACATTCCACATTGCTGTTCATCACCAAAGGAAGCCAGGGCAGGAACTTAAACAGAGCAGGATCCTAGAGTCAGGAGCTGATACAGAAACCGTGGAGGAGGATGCTTGACTGGCTTGCTTCTCCTGGCTTGCTCACCCTGCCTCCTTATAGAACCCAGGACCACCAGTCCAGAGATAGTCCCACCTACCAAGTGCTGGGCCCTCCCGCACTGATCACTAATTGAGAAAATACCTTTCAGCTAGATCTCATGGAGGCATTTTCTCAACGGAGGCTCCTTCCTCTCTGATGACTCTAGCTTGTGTCAGCTTGACACACAAAACCAGGCAGTACACTGAGCAAGTGGGAAGGTGGCCTGGAAGTTGTCAGCTTCTACAGGAACAGAGACTCCTGTGTTCCCATCTGCATTCACTTGAGCCCTGGGCAGGCAGGCAGGGTGAGCGGTGGCGTGGATCCTGTGACATGGCGCTCAGAGCCCTGGCTCTCAGCATCTCAGGCAGCCCTCCTCCTCTCTCAGCTCCCAAAGCCTCAGGTAACTGGTGGAGCTCTGTCCCAGAAAATCTAACCATGAGCTATTTTTATAAAGGATAAGGCTTGGCAGGAGGCAAGATTGATAAATCCCTTTTTAGATTGGTGTGAATTCTTCTCTTTAGGGACCTGAGCAGGAGCCAAAGCTCAGGAAAATAAAGCTTCTATTCCTGTGAGTACAGCTGCTCCCAGGGCCTCACCACAGCCAGAGCAAGAGGCTCTGCACCTGGGGGCTGGGAAGTTAGCTCAGTGGTAGAGCCCTTGCCTGGCTTGCAAGCTTCCAGTGATAGGAGCAGGGAGACGGGCTGTGTTACTACTATGCTCTGCAGTGATGGTCTCCCCCCACTGGACTTGGCTTCTGGGGAAGATGCCGACTAGAGATGTTCTCTTCCACAGCCACCTTGGCCTTGTCCCCCAGTCTCTGTTGAACTGAGCAGGAGGAGGTTTATCGGAGACCACAGCTCAGCAGCCTGTAGGGGTTTCTTTCTTGGGTTCCTCTGCCGGTCTCAGGCTTGATGGAGCAGGCAGGTTCTTTAGATTCTAGAAAGGTCTTCCAAATATCACCCTCTGGACATTTCTGAGACCTTACAACTCCCCCAACCTCACGTGAAGGTCTTGCCCATGTACTCACGAGGACTTACTTGCCTTCATCTCTTCTGAGAGGTGGCTCTGGCTTCCCTTTCATGTAATTCTTTGCCTTACCCACTTGTATTTCTCTGCTTCTCCTCTACTGCTGCCTCTCTGCCTCTCTGTCTGTGTAGAGCTAGGTTTTTTTTTTTCCCCTCCAGCTGTTCCCTCTGGCTCTGTCTGGACACAGCTCCAGTCTCCTGCCACAGACCTCTCTGGTTGGCAGCATAGGTGTGTGACCAGATTCAGACCACATATTCAACCCCTGATGAATTGGGTATGCTCTCTCTATGGCTCCTCCATCAACATCACTCAAGGAGGGTGAGCTCCTGCCACTCAGAGGCTGAGCTTTAGACCTTGCCTCAGCACAGCAGCTTGGAATCTTGATTCTTAAACAGTGTTCCCAAGTAGGAGATGGTGCCAAGAAAAGGGAGGGGCA